>VZRV01004859.1:707-85495 GCA_013398115.1 Falcunculus frontatus | reverse complement strand
TTTAAGGGCAGGGGGTGGCTGGGGGGGATTAGGATTAGGGAAGAGTGGAAGGCAGGGCTTTGGATGGGGTGGAGGGAAGGGTAGCACAGGGCAAAGCCACCTTAGTGTCTTGGAGAAATTCTCTGTCCCCTTGCCTTCCCAGAGGAGAGGGCACCGCAGCCCCCACCACGGGCAGAAATAAACGGTGTCCTTGTAGAAAAAAGAGTCCTTCTCTTCCAGGCAGTGGGAATGTGTACTCCCTCATCGTGTCCTGGAGCTCGCTGCACCCACAACAGCCCCTTGACCCCAAGATCCAGCAGGAGCAATGGCTCAGTGACAGTGTCCAGGGTCCCCAGGGCTGAAGGGGCACCTCAGAAGAATCAATTTTTAGACGATTTCAGGGTTAATAAGGTTTACTCCATTGCCAGGATTACAGGAATTGAACGCTCTCCACAATTTATTTTAATTCTAACTAGATAATATGGCAATAGGGAGAACCAAAGGAGTCTTAAGGGAAAGGAAGAGAAAGAGGGAGATGCTGAAGTTGGGTCATTCTCAAGACTTTGGGTCTGCAAGGTCCAGTGACTCATCAGAGAAAGGGCTGTGGCTTGGATGGATGCTGTGCACAGCACTGAATCGCAGGTCAGCTCCCTCAAAACTGTCCGATGGGGACTAAGGCTGAAAATATTCCTAAACTCATTTTCTTTTTCCTCTGGAGGGAGATAAGAGTAAACATGAATCATTCTTCTAAAAGTTTGAGAAGCATTTTTTTCCAAGAAGAAATATGTAATTTTTTTTTTCTTACAGTAACAAGTTCACAGAAAACTTCAGGAGGCTTTTACAAAGGCTTGTAACCACTTTGAAGCTGGAAACTGCTTTTATATATGTACAGCTCTTGCGTAACGAGGTCTTGACAGTGAATGGGATTCCTGGGTGCAGTTGCAATAAAGTGATTAATAGTATCATTCATGGTATCATACCTCATTCATAGGTTTCCTGTAAGTTAAGAGGAATACATTGGCAGGAATACAGTGGTTGTGACTTTAAACACGATACTCTTGGGGGAAAAGTTACGGCTAACACATGCACTGAAGGGCAGTGCAATTAGTAAGGCTACGTAAAGGGCTAAAGAAAATAAATTTTGGAGCAAAAAGTGTGGAAAAACAAGCCCACAAAGAGCTAGTTCTGAGCTAGTTCTCTGGCACAGAGAAAGCAAGGTGGATATTGCCATACAGCTGATGAAACCAAGGGCAGAAAATAAGGTGTGTCTGTCAAAGGGATGGGTCAGGGGTGGTCACTGTTCAGAAACACACAAGTAGGGTGTGGGTTTGTTTGGTTTTTTGGTTTTTATTTTTTTAATCTGGACACAGCTGTGTCAGGACTGATTTTGTCACCAAAATGTTTGTCACTTTCTTGTGACACAAATCGCTGAGAAGGCCAGGCAAGATGCAAAAGGGAATGCAGAGCCCTTATCAAAGGAGAAGTAAATGTCCTGGCCGTGGGCTGCAGCAGCTCAGAATGCATTTGGAGCTTCAAGAGAAGTGACAAATAATGGGTCAATATTTCCTATAAAGTTGCTTATTTCATTTGAAAGCAAATAGTGGGTCAATATTTCTGCTTATTTCGTTTGGGGAATAAGTTGTTAAACAGCCACCACGTGGCTGAAGCGTGGACAAATGTGCGGGGTGATAAAATACAACCTAGTGTTTCACTGTACCAGCATTCCCATGATTAGCTAAAACGAGACATTTAGCTCGATCCAAGAAAACATCAGCCCTCGGGAGCAGGCGGGGTGAGCAACACAGGATCGCTTGGGCTGCGTCCCTGCCCAGCCTCAAAACACTCCCTGCCCAGCGCCGCTCCTATTTTTAATCGCCGCGCTATGAAAAGCCCCGTTTCACAGCACCTGAACTGGTGCTTTGCAGGCAGGGACTCGGGAGCGCGTTTATCACGCGGCTGTCATCGCTTTTGAGGAAACGGGCCCAGGGCGTTTCGGATGTTGTCCTAAAGGCACCCGGTGCGACAGGCGCAGCGTGGCCGCTCTGCACCGGGGCAGCTCCCGCTGCGTGGCACCGGCGATGCTGCACAGAGCAAGGCGACCCACCCACGACAGAGGGACCCCGGGGGATTTTTGCTCGGGGCCGAATGACACCCTGACGTTTCGTTTCTAAAATTGCCTCCCATCTTGTTTACATTGTTTCATAGGGAGGTGTTTACCCGCCCGAAAAGCTGAAATGTTTCTTCTACTTGCAACACAAAAGCCCAGGAGTGAGTACTGTCGCTGGAGATAATGTTACAGCTTTGGCAAGATGACACTTTAAAAACTTCATCAGCCTTCCAAGAATTTCGGAAATAGCGATGAATAAAGGCAGCAAGTGCTAAGAGCAGGCAGTGCTTGCAAGAAGTGCCCTTACCAGCGGCGCTTTCAAGAGCTGTTTTCTGTTTTCACTTATCATTAGAGCTGCACAGCTCAGACTGCTTTTCAATAATTATACTCAACAGTTAAAAAACCCTCCCGTGCTAAAATAAATTTTAGCTAAGATGGTTTATGCTTTGCAGCCTCACATGACACTCAATCTTTCTCGTGTGACTCTTGTAACAAGTCAAATTCATGTATTTTGATACTGCGCACGTGATTAAGATACTTGGATCACTTAAGCCTGCACAAAACTGCAGTGCTCGCATGTCATTTATCTTAAAATCCTATTGTAGTGCTCGTGAAGTGTAATTTCTTCAGTGAATGGAAATTTATACTGACAGAGGTGTTATAAAACATGGAAAATACTGGGAGGAGAGGGCCCAACATTTTATCTCTTCAAGTGTTCAGTAACAGGGATTTATTTTTTAGCTCGGCCCATGTTACAGAGCTCTGGTGCAATTAAAGGGACCCATTTCCAGACTTTGTAAGCAGAACTCCCATTGCTTGCAACAGGTGGGAGCTGTGTGCTGCGGCCTCGAGGCAGCAAACTGGTTCACAGGCTTCGCTTTTCACATCGGTCCCTAAAGCTACTTGCAGAAAATCACCTAAAGAAACTCCTGGGATCCCAGCCTCTACCTCCCCGTTTCAAAATGCATGGGTAAGAAAAACCAATTTATATTCATAACCTTGAGTAAATAAATTGTCACTTTAACTACACATTTTATTGTAATTAAACGCTTCCCGGTAATAACCAACCCACACTATGGAGCTGTTTCTTAATATAACGGTAAAGCAAGTTCTCAGCTGTGAGCAGAATTAGGAAGCTTTTAAAAGCACAGACCGGTTGATACAGCAGGGTGATGTTGCATGGTTCTCAACATGCGGAGAAAAGGTGGTTTTGCTAAAGAGCTTTGTCCTTATTTTCAAGAATGTGCTGTTGCTGTGTGGTCGGCAAAATCAAATCTCACCTGCGGAATTTCCCAGTAGGATTTTTACCCAGTATTAGCTTGACTCTGCCCCCAGTGGATTTGCCCAACTCCAAAGGGAGCACGACTGAGGCAGATTTAGACCTTCCCCAGCTTTCTAAGGACTCACTGCTGTCACCTCTCCATAATGCAGCTACAATTAACTTTGCTGGAATTTCTATATTTGAAGCAGCTTGAAATTAGACCCCGAACTTCCAGACGTGGATGCAGATAGTCTCTGCTACTGTCTGTACGAGCCCTTGGGCTTCACGCTAAAAAAGCCCACCCATGTTGACAAATTTGCCCTTTGCAGTCTGGCTTCATTGCGGCTGGCAAAAATAGCAAGTGATACAGCAGACAGAATGGGCCCTAAACTATATTTTTTGATAGCTTTTCTTAGCTCCAGACTGAAGAGCAAGGCATCAGATGTTGACAAATTAGCAGGGAATATATGGAGCAAAGGGATTTGTTACTGAAATGCCCACAATCCAGCAGTTTTGCTGTCCCCCAGAATTTGAACTTTTCCCTTGGTTTTCAGTTGTATTTTGATTAGAGTGTAAATACCAGCCACTGGCACACATCAGCTGGCATCAGAGCCACGTGCCAAAGCTTTGTTCAGGTTGGAGCTTTAGTGTCGTTTTACTCATCCATGGATTTTGTTAGGACTTCTGGGGCATGGCTCATTATTTTTAGCACTGTAACCAGCAGTCGTTGTATAATTATTCCTCTTTAAATCCAGGAGAACTTGTCTGGCCTTTTGGGTGGGGAACTTAATTGCACAAAGGCTCTGGAGGACGACTGATGCTGGATAGTAACTGTTGGCATTTTACCTGCCCCAAAAAAGGAGAATCCAGGCGCTAATCCATACCCCAAAGCCGTGCCAGCTTGCTGGGTATCAAAGCACGCTCACGCTCGAGTTGGAGACTTCTGTGCTAAGACAAGAGGGATTATGGACACCACGTGACTAATTCTGCAATGAAGGTATGTGTTTAATTGGTAAAGGACCGCATTTTCTATCCTTTTTTAACCCAGGTCACAGTGCCAAAGGATGTTTGAGGTTCCTTTCAGGTATTTCCTTCATTGAGATGCACTGTACTTAAGGCTACTGTTGTTGCCAGCTTTGTCTCATGCCCTCAAGCACTACTATGCCTTTTAGTGTTGAGAATCCAGCATTCAAATTCCCCTGAAACACCAGGCTGTGCTGCTTTCACAGCTCACAGAGGGCCTTCCCTCAGCCTCGGGTACAAAAGCTCTGGCTGCCCCAAAGCCGGTGACCAGGAGTCAGGAAAAGCACAGTTTAAGTACGTATATGTATATATATATTTTTTTTTTTTTTAATATATTTTTATATCTTTATGTTTATATATTTATATATATAAGCAGACTACAATCCCAAACTTTAGACATGTCCTGCTTTTAAGCTCTCTGCCCCAGATTCCCTGTAAAATACAAATGACAGCATTGATGATGTTTAACTCATAAAGAAGTAAATATTTCTAACTTCCAAAAGCGTGTGATGCAGCCAGTTGAAGTCAATGCAGCTTAAATTCAGTGGAAGGAAGATATTTCTACCAGCTGATGGTTACGTGACCATTCAAACAGTTTACCAAGTGCCACGGCAGCAAATTCCTTCTGATTAAGACTGCCTGGTTGCCTGGCAGGAAAATGTGTTCCCAAATTGGTGTGGTAACACTGGAATCACTTCTTGGTGACAGTCCTGTTGACTGACAGCCTCCAGTAATGGCAATCTATTAATCTCCTGCTCTGTGGCCATAAAGCATTTTGTCCTCCTTCCATTAAAAGCTGAAGGTAAATAAATACAGGACCCATCATCAGATCATTTTGCTCGCATTCCTGCTGTCTACAAAGCCTCTGCATGAGATGGACAAGCAGAAGGGCTAAAGAAAATGTCCCCATCGTTGGCATAAGTCTGGCCAAGGTGTGACACTGCAAACGTGGGGCTGAGGAGCTGCTGACCAGCCCTGGTCGTTCCACTTTGCTGTGCACAACAGCCCACGTTGCTGACACTGGGGGAAGGGTGAGGTGTGAAACCTGCTCTGAGCTTGGAGTGTGTTTGGGCCAGGTCAGGGCAGCCTGAAGTGCTGCATGCCTTTGGGTGGCTGCCAGCGGAGCCTCTGGGGTTTTGCAACACCTGAAAAAGAGCCTGAGAATACAACAGCCCTTGAATCTGCAGAGTGAGGAGAGCCCTTAGACTGCCCCCAACCTTTTCTGCTTAAGTTACTGTCCCCTGTAAAAGAGGATAGGAATTATTTACCCACATGGCGTTCAGGTGTTGATGTTTTACCTGGAAATGCAATGCAGGTCTTTTAAAGCACATATGGTGGCTACAGCAGCCTAGAGCCAAAGCCTGTCATCTCTCCTGCTCCCTCACCTTCCTCTCTCCCCAGGTGTTTAGTTGGCAGAAGAACATCTTTCAAATTCCAGTATTTTACTTTAAAAGCTCAACTCAGAGATTTAAAACTGGTTGCAATTAAGATTTAACCACAGGAAAGTTCTTACAGAGGTGCTATGTTCCTTTGAAATGGCTTTGCTGAAGAAAATCATCCCCATCCATCCTGCAGCCAGCTGGACTGCACCACAGGGTTAACTTTCACTGTTACCTGTGGCCTTGTGCCTCCTGACACACTCAAGGCATGTGTGGAAGGACCAATAAAATATGTCCTGGAGTGTTTGGTGTATTTTTAGAGTTTGTCCCAGATTATTGGCCTTTGTCCCAGATTTCAGTGGTTAGGGTATAAGAATGCCCGGTGGGGCTGAGTGCTTCCTGCCTTGCTCTCAGGAAGGCTTTAATCAGGAAAAATACCCTCTCAAAGAAGGCAAATAATTAAGTTTTTGTGGCAAATCCTCTATTGCCGTTAGCAGGAGATGATAAACACTCAAGACCACAGTATAAATAGAGCAAGGCAGATGCACTAAGATGTAAAGTGCAACATTATTGTGTTACATGGTATTGAGTAATGAATTGGACATTATAACAAGGCAGTTTTCCTTTTCTTCTTTCTTGGGACCAGAGTTTGTTTTCACACTGTAAATTGTCTGTCTCGTGGGGAAACGGTGGTACAAGCCTCCTGAAGGAAGCTCATCCCACCTGCTGGCAGTGTGCAAGCAGGCAGCTAACAATGGAAGGGATCTTCATGTATCATCCCATCCATCCTCCTCCCTTTGGCAGTGGTTAATTGACCTATGGCATTCCTGGTAAATGCTCATCCAACCTCCTCCTGCAGTGCTCCAGCTTCCCAGGGCATTACGAGTTTTGAGCGCAGAACTTTTTTCCTCCCGTGTAACCTCAGCCTTTCCTGATGTAATTTGGTCCTTACTGAGCACATGGGGAACAATTCCTCCTTTTCTCTCTTCTTCAGCTTTGTCACATGGGAAGATGGTTTTTCTTCATCCTGCCAAAGCCAAAGCAATCCAATTCTTTTGTCCTTTCCTTGTGTTTCTGGTTGTGCAGCATGACCCTCACTCCATCCCTGGGATGCTCAGCCATATCTCAGGGGCTAAATTCCCTTGCTGAAGTCCTGGACTCCCCACACCAGCATCTTTGTCATCCACTCCTCAGCTCCGGGGGACTTCTCTGGATTCATCCCTCCCAGTTACATTGCAGGTCATTGGGATGCTGAAGAGCTCCCTGATGGACTCATCCAAGCAATTTCTGGCTTTCACGTGCTTCCACCTTGGTCTTGCCTCTTTACCTGCCTACCAACTACTTCTTGCCAAGCTGCCTTAGTGCACTGCATAGGACAGTCCATGTATCATAACAAATACAAAGCATAAAAACTATTCTGTGAAGATTCCAGTCACTGGTCCACCAGTTTTGTAGGGACGTGAGAGTGACACATTGCCAGTACAGATGCAGACAAAGTCCTGCTGCACCCAGTCGTGCCTGTGAGAACTTGCTTTCCTTCCCAGTGCTCCCCAGTATTCAGCTCTTGGACATTTTGGCACATTATCAGTGATAAATGTATTCACAAGTGAGAGCAGACAGCCCTGCAGGTTCTGATGCCAGGGTATTGTGGGTTCTTGGCATCAGTAGTGCCTCTCTGTGGATTTCAGACGAATGAAACAGAAATATTTTTATAGCCAGCCTCAAGTTTTTATCTATTTGTAGGTGTCTTGGTGCTCCCTAAATAGGGATTAGGTCCTTTGGAAGGAAAACTGCATTTTATGTCTTGACTTTCCTGGCCCTTTTGCACCCAGGCCTCTCTTGTTCCCAAAGGCCACTGATCTTGTCCTTAATTTTCACCACTCATTTGTGTTGAGAAACAAGTACTGGCAGCTGGGAAATTATCAATAATACAGGAAGCAAACAATCTGTTTTCTATTTCTTGTGGCCTATCCACGCTTTGGGATGGTGCACAGACCCTTAATTATTCACCTACATTAGTACAAATGCTTGCAAGTGTCTGCTAATATCAGGTGTGAAAAGAATTCAATAATAATGGAGGGAGAAGGAAGATTTTTTAAAAAAACAAGGATAGCATGGGACAAGGATGAGAAGGGTGAAGGACGTATGGCAGAGGTACTGACTGGGGTATTCTGGTGTCCTGGGTTCCAGCTCAAGCTTCTGCAGAATTTCTGATAGGCTTTTCTTTACTTATCTCTTAAGCCCAGATCAGAATGGGAACAACGGACTTTATCCACAGAAGTAATTAAAATGTTGCACTCCCTGGCAGGGGAGTTAAAATCAATTTCTCAAGCACAAGATGAAGAGCAATTGGCCAGGCTTCTGCCATGTGGAAAAAGATCCAGGACTGTGATGCTTGGGAGTACAGCAGAAACCCAGCGCTGCAAAAATCCAGCAGTTCCCCTGGGATGCCTGTTCTGAGGGGCACACACTGCAGAAGGCAGGGGACAACCCCTCCATTCCACTTGGAAACGGTCTTGGCTCAAGGACAATTTTCACACCTCAGGAAACATCTGGCTTAGCTGGGAAAAGCCCAAAGAGGTGCATAAAGAGTGGCTGGAGGTGTAGAAAAGTTGCCATTGAGATAAAGCTGGGAGAGAGAAGTGTGTGGTGTGAAGAGGGGAGCTGAGCTGAGACAAAACAAGTTGCCAAATGCAAGGCCGATGCAAAGAGGAGTGGCACAAATGTGTCTTTGTACCTTCTGCGAGTAGGGTGAGTAATGGGCTTCAGCTCCAGCAGGAGCAACATAGGTGAAAGACTGGGAAAAAATTTCTGGTGCTGTGGATAGCTCAGCTCAGGGATGTTCCCACAGGCTCTTGTGGAATTGGCACTGCAGGAAGTTGTTAGGCAAAGCTCTTGCAGGGATGGTTGAGGTGTTGTTGATTGTACTGGGAGCCTCTTTAAGGGATTTATCCAACCGGTTTTTTTCCCTATTTCTTCTAGTTGCCACTGAAATCGTTGGAATTCAGCTCTTCAGCATTTGGGAAGACCTGCCACAGTAGCAATCCCCTGTTTGTAATCAAGAGGATTGCAAGAGCAATCAAATGCATATTGAGCTGATGTGCAGCTCCCAGGATTGTGGGGGGCACAGAATCAAGCTGAGAAGTACGTGTGCCATAACTGTAGAAGCTGGTTATTCTAAAGGATTGAAAACCCAGCTTTTCTTTTGCAAGGAGATGCTGCACATGAGGAATATCACAGGTTATATTTAGTGTTACAGAGGCACAAGGGAAATCTCATTAGAGCCCAGCGACAATGATCTGTTATAAAGGGAACAGGAGCAATTTGTAAGCCCTCAAAAAAAATAGCATGTCTCTGTTCTGCCCTGTCCTCACTGTCTGCTGCTGCTCTAGGACACAGCTTTCCTGAGAGAAGGATCTGTGCCTGCCTGCTCTGTTAGCCCTGATGCACCACGTTTTATTTGCTGGGAGACTTGAACAATGGGCAGCAAACACTCCTGTTCCTATTTTAAACGCATGGAAACTGCAGTACAGAGAAATAAAATTACTTGCACAGAGTCACAAAGCAATTTCATGGCAGAGCTCAGACCAGAGTCTGGCTCCCTTACTCCCAAACCCATGTGCCAGCCTTTCTCTTCATCAACCCTTAATGTTAATCACCTTCCAATAAATTCTGTTGGCCCCTTCCAGTCGACTTCCACGGGAGTAATGCCAGGTATCAAACGAAGGCACCCGTAATATCAAAGCAAAAGAAGGCAGTATTAGATGCAAAGAAAGAACTGATGGAAGGGGAAAAGTAGATTTTACAAAAAAGAGTAAAAAGGAATAAGTTCTAGTGCAGCTTCCATGATATCATTCCCCTTTTAATTTGTGCCTGATAAAAATTAAAAAAAAATAGATTGCTAATATTAATAAATGAAATTAATCTTGAATTTTATAATAGTGGAGGAAATGAAAGGACCAAAGTAATATTGTGTTGTTAACTGAGATTTTAATAATGATTCTGTCTTCAGTTGGTGCATTTATTCCACAGAAAGTAAATCATTAATGAAGAGGAGGAGAAAACAGTTCTGTGGTGATGGATTTTTGAAAGAAAAGTTTAATTTTGCTTAACTTGTAGAAACCCTGAAATATGCTTGGAGCACTAAAACTAAACTACCACCACCTCAAAATCAGTTTTTAGAGGTGGAATTTAGGCAAGGGGCTGACAGTGCCTGGGGTAGGACGGAGAGATGTCCATGGCTCCATTCCAGGAGAGCTGAGGTGTGTGAAGGGGTGGGTTAGAGATGTTGGTGTGATGGAAGAAGGAAGGTTTGCTGTTGTTTGGTTGCATTCTAATAGGTATTTCTGAATGACACCTGGAGAGCAGCAGGACATCATCCTGACCCTAAACCAAGGCAGATCCAACTGGGCTCACCCCACATTTTCTGTGGACTTTAGCAAGGTCTGCTTCCACCATGCCCTCTGCAGTGGAGGGGGGAGGTGGACTCAAACCCCTCTCAGTTCTGTGAGGGTACTTGACTTCCCAGGTGATGAAAAAACCCACCAAGGCTAACGTGTCCACTACCCACTGCTACCTTCAACCACCTCCAAGGAGTCCTCCAAAAAGGGCTCCCTGGAGCAGCCCCCTGGTTTGAAATGTCAAGCACAGAGAGGTTTCACAACAGTGGAGAAGAAAAACATCTCTGTCGCTGAGATCTGCTGCCTGAGGAAAAGCAAATACAGAATATATATCCCTGTGTGTGCATGAGGGAGGTGGGGGAAAATGCAGAATTCCCCTGATTCCTTAATGAGCACAGGACCCCGACAATGAATGTAGAAATTTGCAAATTAAACCACATTTCTGTATCTAAATTATCAAATCAATAAAGAGATGTAAACATTAAACAACATTATATGAGAGCCTGGAGTGTCACCACAAAAAATTAAGACTGTGTAATTAAAAGTACAATGCAATTTATTTTTATATCGTTCTTCATTCAAATCAACAAATCTTATTACTTACCCAAAAATGTAAAGCAGGCTGCAAACTAATTCAAAAGATGAAGACAAAGTGGCTATTGAAAAACCTATGTTTCTTGTTCCCTTACATCTGGCAACAGTCATGATTTAATATTTTAACTACTGTAATAGGTTATACTGCTGAAGAAAAGTGCATTAATTACTATGGGAAACCTAAAAAAAATCTAATTAAGAACAATAAAATCACTCTTATTGACTGGGAAAAATAAAACTACGTAAAGGGAAATGAGAGATGAAAAAACTGACAACACACAAATGCTAATAAATATCTGTGCAGGGTACAAAACACACTTGTGCTGTTACTGGGGGTGTGGATTTGAAGTCCGGCTGGAGATCACAGTTTGGCTAAAGCTCTTCTCTCACCCACTAGAAGCTCCTTCTAATTATCTGCAGCTCAGGGAGTTGAGTCTGCTCTGAATTCAGCTCAACATGTCCGTGCAGTCAGCCCCACTGGCTGCGTCTGAAACAGCACACTAAAGCAGGAGACTGAGCTGCATTTCTGGGTGTAGCATGGAGTAGTGAAATAATTATCTCAATAGGTGCCATCCTTCCTGCAAAGTCAGAGAGGACACACGTGAGAAAGCAGCCCTGTGTCCCAAACTCTCAGCATGTCCTGCCTGGGGACACCACAGGGAGGAATCGACACGGGCAGATGTGAATACATCTTTCAACCAGCCACAGCCCTTTGAAGTAAGGTGAAAGAAACATTTCTGTGTGAAAAATCCACCACTTTATTTGCTCAGCCCCAACTAAAGCCATCTTTATGGCTTTACCATAAGGAAGGGCTTGCATCCCCATCCATGCCTTCACAGGATCCCCAAGGATGCAGGGGTGCTTTGGGAGCAGGTGCATCTTGTATCGGCCAGAAGCAGCAGCCAAACGTGTTAGGAGGTGTTTGTCTGTATTTTCCAGATGTGAAACTGGGTGGGACAGTCTGGTTTTGTCATTGTGGGGATGGGAGTCTGGGACTGTGATTTTGAGATTTCATCCCTCATGATATTGAGCATTCTTGTGATGGCAAAACTTATTTTCTCCCCAGCTTTACTGCCCTCATTCCTAGACGTCTCACCAACGTTGAAATGTCTGTGGATTTTAAAAAGAAGGGAGAGGATGCCATAGGGTCAACATCTACACTAAATATTTAAACGAATACATGTGGTTTAATTGCTTCATCTGATAGTAGTAGTATTATTATTGCCTTTTGAAGCCAGAGGTAATCCTTTGATCATGTGTATTTACTTCACACATAAAATAGACTGCAGCAGTTTGGCCAGTTTTCTGGTACCGAATCCAGTAGCTTGTACATCATTAATATCTCCAAATATGAAAAATTAGTAGTATAAATTTTGCACAGTCCTTCCAGGATTGCTCATCTCCATCAAAGGCAAGAGGAATTGTCTGAGGAATAAGGACTTCTCAATTCAATGAGTGCACACTGTGCCAGAGAGGAAGAAGGGAAATGAAACCTTTGTGACAGATGATGCTTTTATAGATGTGTACTTGCACAGAAAGCCGGAAAAAGGGGACTGCAGCACCTCAGCTATATTTTGGTGGCATCACTGACACCCAAAGTTGCACAGCTTTGTGCTCAAAGGTAAGCACGTTCTCCTTTCTCACCTTCGCCCACAGGAAACAAGGTTGCAAAGCAAAAAACATAGGGGTTTTTTGAAGGAGTTTTGATTGACTGGGGGTTATTTTGCAGCACAGAAACATCCAAGCAGTAATGCCTTTTGATTAGCAAAGAACTTTTATGCTGAACCTTGCAAAACACACAAGGTTTACTCAGGAAGAGTGTCACATAGACCGTGTGCCATTACATACACAAGGGCTGCAGAAACAGCCTTTAGATATAAAACAGGAATAAGCAAAGCTTAAATTCACTCTTTGAGAGGAAGATAGAAGGGGTTTTGATGTGGTAGCATCTGAAGGCCATTGTGTTAGGGCTTGCCATGCTGTACATGCTCTACTAATCCAGGATCCACAGACATCAGGACTTTGCATAGTCTGTGTGGAGCTCTGCGCTGCCAGACACCCAGGGCTGATGCAATCCCAGCTCACACACTGCTGTGGCTCTGGCTTGTGCATGGAACTGGGGGCTTGGGGTCTTAGGGGCACACAGAGGCTGTGAGCTGTTGCTCAGGGGTGGGATGTTTCAGCTACCTGAGTTTGGGACTGCCTCTCCTCTGTGGCATCCTTCAGTCCAGCTGTAAATCTCTGCACACCGCAGGGTACAGGGAGAGCTGCACCACCAAATGCCTGAGGTGCACCGAGAGCACCAGGGCAGGGGAAGGTCGTGAGGGCAGTGGTGGGATTGGACTCAGCTCATTTCAGATATTTACAGAGTAGACTTCTAAGTGCGAGCTGTCACACTGGGCTTCCCAGGCAGAAAGGAGAAATAAGTGGGTTTATTATGCCATTCATCTGTTCTGTTTTAACCATCTCCTTTAGGAAGAGATGAATCACTGTAGACTCCATCAACAGCATTGACTGGCTCTCCATTGACTCACAAGGGAGCCACAGGTGACCTGCCCAGGTGCAGATTTCTTCTTTATTGGGGTGAACCTGCCGAGAGCTTCGTGCCTGTGGTGTAGGACTTGGCTGCTCTGAGCAACTCAGACTGTGGCATTTCAGTCAATAACTACTTCAGCAAGCTCAGTATTTTTGGAGAATCAACACCCCTCAGGAGGAGTTTGCAATGTTAAGTAGACAAAAGAAACAGCAGGTGGGAAACAGAGGGGCCCCGTGGTCAGCAGGAAATAAAGTCTGTGCTTCCTCCTCCCGCAGCACATGCCTCAAAACTTGGGTCTCTTTTATAGCAGGTTTTCATATCTTCACAGAGAGATTAATTCAGGTGTGAACTCATCATACTGATGATTAGTTCGTGATGACTGCTGTCATCTCTCTCCAAACTGAAGGGGTCCTGTTGAAGCTATATCTCATCCCCCGTGGCTATTGCTGCACCTTATCCTCAGAGCATCAGCTGCTTCTGAGGAAGTCTTGGGTCATCAAGAAATAAACCTGGGTCATCAAGAAAGCATGTGCTTTCCTGAATTCTGGGTCATCAAGAAAGCATGTGCTTGAAAGAGAGAAAAAACCCATCAGACTGTAGGAGCAAAAAGCAGAAAATCAGCCTACACGTGTAAGAGTGGCAGCCTCTACAGTGTGGTGTGTGTCCACACGTTGTTTCAGAAGCCATCTCCCTTCGGCTGTGATCACTCTCAACTGTTTGCAGTCTGTGTGCGGTGACGTGCACGGAATATTACTACGAAAATGTGCATTCTTGTTAATAGGTATAGTTTAGGATGATTGTTAGCAGAGCATAAGGCCTTATTGATTGAAAGTGGCATATGGCAAGGATGTATAATGATTCACTTTGGCTGCTAGTTTGAAATCCTATTCACGGGTGAAAAAAAAACCCACTCGCCTTTGCAGTCAGGCTTCATTCTTTCTGCAGCATGTTTTTCAAACCGGGCCATTTTACAAGTGATCCGTAGGAGAGATTTCCTGCTCTCCTGGGTGTGTGCTCAAAGCTCTTTTCAGTCTTGCAAGGGCAGGTCACAAGAACAAAAGCTGAAGTTATCATATGCCTCTCTTTGAGGGAAAGGTTGGTTGTCTTGCAGTTCCCTCTCTAAAACTGTTTTTCTGGGCATTTAGTGTTTAGGAAAGGTGGTGGACTTGAAAATCTGATCACAATAAATGCCAGAGATGGGTACAAAGCTAGTTTCCAGCAGCATTCCTTGGTGCCTGGTGGGAGAGTGTGTAAATCCTCACCTGCAGCAACAGCCTTGTGGAAACAGTTTTGATATTTTTTCCAATTGCATTTTTGAAAGGCAAAGATGCCAGTGCTCCAGCAAGCTGCAGGAAAAGTGAGCTCTTCTCTGGATCCAGCTTCTCCTCACTGGGGGAAAAAAATGCATGTTCAGACACGGCATCAGCAAATACTGGGTAATTAACCTGAGGTAAAATCACATTGAAGGCAAAGCAGACAAAGAATTAATAAATGTGAACTGACTGAGATAAGCCCTGAGGACCTCATCTATCTTCCTCGTGTGTTAGCAGGTCCAAGTGAAGCTGAAGTTGTCTCACCTGGTTTGCCTTGTGTGGACTGGCAGGGTAAGCGCAGGCCTTGCACTGGGTAAAGGTGGCACCTTGTGAGTCCTGAATGCCCCCACCCCCCATCACTGGTGTTTCTGAGGGATCTGTTGAACCTCAAGAGAGTTGTCCTGAGGGATGACAGCTCAGAGTGGCACTGTCCTGGTGCTCAAGAGCAAATATGGCTGCAACTGATCCCAATACTGACTCCAGCATCCCCTCACCCACCACTGCCAGGAGGGCAGTGAAAAGAAGGGTTTTGCCAGGTTGGCTGGACATTGGAGAAGAAGGTGGTCCCAGCAACTCAGAGCTATCTGGCAACCTTCACTGAACAGGGACAAGCTGCAGGGACTGATCCTAACCCAAATGGATCAGCTCATAGAGGAAGATTACTAACAGAGGAAAAGAGAATGATCTGTGCCCGTCCCTAGAGGCCTGCAAACCTCCCTGACCTTTATCTGGCTGATGTTCAGTGATATCTGGACACTTTTCCTGGCAACAGCACCAAGAACAATTCAAATGGCATTCACTTCACTACTGAAGGCTCAGCTGTTGTGTTTCCCTATCAGCAAATAAAGAGCAGAGCCTTCATATATGTCTTTTCTGGGAACTGATGCTTTCTAGGAATTGCTTACAAAGAATTAAGTGATCTATTTGATTGTCATCCAGAAGTCCTGGGCTTGCTAAATGATCTTGCACAATACTTTTTTCCAGGAAGATACTCCTTCAAGATGGTCTCAAGGATTTGCCTGTGGCAGGCAAAACAGGGCTACCTCGAATAAAATAACTCTGAACAGGCAAATAAATAGAATGTCTTTCATTATACCTGTCACCAGTTTATTTACTCTGTGTCCTCTTTCTGCCATAAAAGTCTTGAGTGATTTCAGCACAGTAAAACATCTGCACTCATTTTCAGAAAATAACAACAACTGCCAATGTATGAACTCACTATTTTCTCAGAACGCCTATTGTTCAGTGTCCGGCCCTTATTGTTTCTCATCTCCTGTGAGTGGTTTACAATCAAATCCGCTTTATTTACAGTGGAAAGCAAAATATGTCAGAGCAAGACAATTGACTATAAGCCTTCAGTCAATAAGAGCTTATTTTTGTGCATGCTAAAATGTAGTCATTCCTTGCGTTCATCAAAACCGGTGGCAAAATTCCCATTTGGAGGTGTCAGTTCAGTCCCGTGCCAGGTGCTGGGCTCCTGCTTAGCTTAAGCTGGTACACCTTACCATGCACCTTCTCAGCCTGGATCCAGTACACACAGACCATCTTTCCATAGGCTCCACGAGCCATCCTGCATTGAGCACTCACAATTAAGGCCTTGTATCAAACAATACGTTTGCATTGTTCAACTGGTGATTAGGGACTTTTGTAAGATACTGAGCTGTCAGCAGACAGATCATCTCTATCCCACAGTGTCTCAGTCTTTACTCCTGGTTTGTGGCCAACATCAACTCCCACTGATGGCCTTTCTTATATAGTCTTCCAGTGAATGCTTTCCATGGGGTCATCACATCTCAGAGATAAACACTGAAAAGCTGAAGCATGCTATTAAGCTTCTTAAAACATTAGAAAGACAATAATTTTGACAGAAGAGATGTTAATCACACTTCCATAAAAGCTTTTCATCTTCAAAGCATTTAACCAACATTAATTACATGTAATTGGCTTTTCCACGTACATCATGCAAAACACACCTTTCATGTCACTTGTCCCTGCTATCTTACCCAGGATTTCCGAGACAAAGCTGTGCCTCTTCAGTGCAGCACAGCTTCCTGAAGCCACCTGAGGCCTCATCTTGCAAATCCCAAAGGGCAACATTTAAAACAGCAGTTGCACGGAATGTAGACACCTCAGCTGAACTGAGAGATCTGTGGAAAAAATAATGCCATCCCACTCGGGTGCCTGCAAAGCTGTGTCTCCATTTCCCTGACAAAATCATCTGAGGAGACTGAAGTTTTGCTGTCCCCCATGCCTGGGGATGTCCCTGTCTTCACCAGGCTCATCCAGGTCCCATACCCGCATTCTGCTATCTGCCCAAAATGCCCAGGATGCCCTAGCCAGAAGCAAGGTGCTCTCTGGACTCCAGCAGCGCAGCATTTGACAGGCTAGAGTAAAAAGAGAAGGGACCACATTTTCCATGGATACCTTGTCTTCAATCACTAACCCAAGAAATTGAGAGTTTGGGTCCACTCCTTTCATCTTCCAGGGGACATCCGAAACCCCCATCTGCCACCACCTGCCTTGCTTTTCTCACATGATCTTTCCATTGAAATGACTGCTACATTCAGCCACAAACAAGTTGAAAAAGTTAAGATTTTTATTCCAATTTACAGCATGTGTGCGACGAAGAAAACTTTCTTGCCCAGTGAACTGTCAGGATTCAGCTAGGAAATACGAGTTCCATGTGTCCTTGGAGGAGCTGGCTAGTATTCAAGTTCCCTGTAGCTCAGGGCTGAAAGAAAAGGATTTTGGAAGCATAAGTCACAAAATAATAAATTTCACCGAAAAGGATAAATGAAGAAAATGTCCAAGGAAATTTAAAAAAAAGTTTACGGGGACTAGAGCACAGAGAATTTATCCTGGACATGAGCACTGGCTGGAGGATAAGGTTCACAACAGGTAAGAAAACAAACCCCAGCACTATTTGGGATCAACAGCACCACTCAGGTGAGGAGATAGGTGAAGGTCCTGATAAGTGTCTTCCCTCTGTTTGGCTGCCTTTCAGAAGGCAATATTGAAGGTGATATTACGCTTGTTTTCATATTGAGTGTAGAGCCATTAACAAGCTGATTAGCTCCATCACTGTTTATAGATGTAGCTAACAGAGCTAAAAAATGTGCTGTTAGTTCAATGGCTCATGAAGGTATGAAAGCTCCACCTGGCAGCCTGGCATTCCTGCATTGCCTTGAAGCAAATAAAGGTGCTTTCCCTAAAGTTCAGGACTTCGACTCTAATAAAAGACTTCGACTTTTATTCTTAGCCCTCAACTTTTATTCTTAACCCTAGGTGGCCACAAAGCCCACCTGCCCCTGGTAGCTGGAGTGGCTGTTTATTTTGCAGATATCTTCATGACCTCGTTCTCAAGATTATAATTCAGTTGTTGGCTACACAGTTCTGTCAGACTACTCCCACCCTGGAAGTTAAGTAAATGGCTATTAAGTAAGTGTGTTATTGGTTCAGAGCTAGGAGACTCCGCCTTGCTGGATTGAGCCCTGTAATCTATTCGTATTTCCTTTTCAACTTCTGCAAGTAACCCCAAACAGGCTGGGAACACTAAGTGCAAAGTTACAGGAGATGACTGTGGCAATTTCTGAATGACAAGAGCATTTAAAAGAAATGTCAAGAGTCTGTGGGCTGCAAGCTTTTATGTTTCAAGGAGAAACAAGAACAAAGGAGGGACAATAAATCAAACGCAACAGCTTAGCATGCTCCATCTCTGAGAGTTAACCTCTTGAAAGCCACGTCCCCGACAGAGCGAGGGCCACACTCCTTTGATCGGGTCCATTATTTCGTGCAAAGTGATGGAAGCAGCAGGGTGGGCGCCTCCATGCATGCCCAGGGGCCATGTACTCTGTGCTTTGCTTGACATGTGCTATGCATTTATGGGTTAACGTCAAACATGAGCTGATTTATAATTTTTAATCAAAAAAGGATTATAACCTAATAAATCCTAATAACATATTCTGTCTGGAGGTTATGTGGTGTAGTCATATAATATACTGGTAGCTTTGCTCTCCTGAGCCTGGAAGATGGTGTAAAGTTTTTTGATTTGTCAGTAAACTGTTCCTTGGAAATGCTTAAATGGATCAAGACCCTCCAAGCACCATGATGCAAATGATGATCCCCTTGGGTGGAGCCTTTCCTGCTGTCGCAGGTTTTGAAGTACTTGAATGAGACACACTTGGAAGCTTGCAGCATCCCTGTGTAATGAGTATCTCCTCTCACTTTCAGAGGCCAAGTATTTCTGGTTATGTGCTAATTATTGGCAGTTAGTTAGTTGAATCTAAGCATTAAACATATCAAACACATCACTGATGTTAGTCAGAGCCCTAAGGACTCTTCCAGCCGCCAGAGGGTAAGGGTTGGTTTGTAAGGGCCCATCACTTTTTGAAGTCAAAAATTTATGACCACACAAAGGAAGACTTAACCCTCGCTACTGGATTTCCTGGGTTTTGGTTCTTCCACCCAGATAGACAGGTATTATCCTGGGGAATCTGCAAGCAAGCCAGACCTGTCAATTATCAGAGGGGATTTCTGAGCCTTCTGTTCCCAAAGAATGATCATCTTCCCTCCAATCCATATGCTGCCTCCTAGCAAAAGGCTGTCCTGGAAGAACATTTACTTCCCAGGAGACCTAATTAACATTACAAGACTAACGGAGACTAAGCATAAAGAATTTTTTTAAAGTCCTTTGACTGCAGTGCCATTTTTAAAGCTGCTCCTCCCTGCTCTTTGTTTGCACACAATAGCTGAACCACCACAGTGGGGATGGGGCAGGGGTCAAGAGGTCCAAGGTATTTTCAAGCTAGTTTCAACTATCTTGCTGTTACCTCATGCCCTTCCGCTGTGTTTGCACCCATCTGTTGTTTTTTTCAGCTTCCTCCTAAAGCTGCCTTCCAGCCAGGGATGTTCCCTTTGTGTGAGTGCAAGTGCATGTCCTGATAAGGCTCGATGGTGTTCAGGAGAAAGACCTGAACAGAAACTCTTAGTCTTGCCACATCTTCACCACTGCTGGAGAAAAACGTCATCGGGAGCCTGATCCGAGCCGTAGGAAACTCAAAAGGAGTTGGGAGCTATTCCTTTAACACTGGTTTACTAATTAAGGAAAGATTTCCAAACCAATCAGGTAACAAAATCCATCAGAATCAACCAAGTCTATGTCAGCAGAATCGCTCTCACTCAGGTGTCACAGAATCACAGAATCACAGAATCTTTTAGGCTGGGAAAAAACCTCCAAGACCATCGAGTGCAACTTTCGACTGACCACCCTGTCAGCTCCACTCCACTGACTGCCATGTCCAGTCACTCCTTGAACACCCCCAGGGATGGTGACTCCACCACTTCTCTGGGCAGCCCATTCCAATGTTTAGCAACCCTTGCCATGAAGAAATTTCTCCTCATGTCCAACCTGAATCTCCCCTGGCACAGCTTGATGCTGTGTCCTCTCAATCTGTCAAAAATGAGAATGTGGGGAATGTGTCCTGTGTCAAGAGGAGAGGATGTTTCTCAGAGAGGATCCACTTACAATCCTTTGGTCAGGATTTTTTTTTTCCAGTACAGCTGTAATCTTGTAGATAGATACCTGGAAAAGGCAATTTTTGAGCTTTTTTTTTTCACTAAGCTACAGTTGAATCTTCTACCTTCTCCAGGGTTCATCTAAAACTCACCTGGGCTGACAGTCTTCAGTTGCAATCTTTTGTGATTCTCAACTAACGGTGTTTCCAATAGATCTTGGACATGGAATTCATACACTTCATCTTAATTTTATCAAAGCATCTTAAAATACTGCTCCTTCCATACTCTCTGTGTAAAGAGGGCACACAAAGAGTGTCTTCTCTTTCCCTGGCTCAGAGGAAATTGTTGCCTTCAGTTTTTATTGTACTAGCATTGACTGTATTCCTATAATAAAAACATCTGCCTGGTATTTCCAAAGTCTTCTTCTGGGAAATAACAGCTGTGCTTTCACTGTTTCATTGAAATTCAGGATGAAAAGGGGCGTCTTCTCCCCATCTAAGCACAGACATCCTCACCATTTCTTTACTTGCACTGTTTGAAAACATCTTCTGCCCTTCACTTCTTAATGGTTCTGGTACAAAAGCAATAAACACAGCAGTGCTGTTCCTAACAGCCCATGAGCCAACCAGGCTGTGCACAGATGAAGATGTTAGATCCAAACCTGTTTCCTGGGAGAGAGGGATGCCTGTGTGAACAAACAAAAGCTCAGCCAAGTTCTCAAAACAGAAAGTTTCCTGAAATCTCTAAGAGGGATTTATCCAAAACCCTGTCACGAAACTCCCGATTTCCAAGAACAGGACTTGTTGGACCCGACAGAATCTTCCCAAAATTCCTCCAACTTAAAGACTGCTGCAATTAGAAATTAAATTTTTAAAAAAATCTCAGTTTAAAGCAAAGTCCAACTACAAACAATGAAATGAAAAGCAGAGAAGTCTGCCTAATTCAGACAAAGTGCTACAGAGAGTAGCCTCGTTCACTGCAGTCATTCCCTTTCGCCAGCATCTCTCTGGAATGCAAAAACTGGAGTTTGGAAAACAGGTAATTCACAGACCCAACTCAGCTTTTAATTCTGCTTTGCTCTTAGCACATCTTGACCCTAACCCCTATCTAAAAGGATGGATGTTACTAATGGCTGCATTCAACAGGCGGAGTTCTAATCTCCTCTCCCCTCCAGCCAGTCTCTGCCGTATCTGCAGCATCTGACTGTGCCCTTAATAGGCAGCTGGATGAGCCCGTCTATTACCTCCACAATCTTTGCCAAAACCAAAGGCTTTCAAGCCTAAAATGGGGAGCTGCCACAGTTTGGATTAAAGACACCAAAGGCTGTCTTGGTGGAGCTGTAATAGATCTTTTCTCTGAGGGTGAGATAGCAAGCGAGTCGTGCAACACACACCTATGGCTTCTGTCACCCAGCTTCTCAACCCAGACTCTCAGAGTCCCTGCACAGACGGTGTTTTGGGGAGCTGGAGATGCAGTCCTAGGGTACAAAATTTCTGCATTCCTGCTGGGTGAGACACAGTGAGCTGGGAATTCTCAGGGAGGTTGGTTCTTTACCTGTGAATGTTCCTCGGCAAAAGCACCTAAAAGAATTAGTGCTGCAGTTTTGGGTTTACAATCAAAGTCTGAGACTGTATTGCAGGTCTTAAGGAGTTGTTACCATTTTTTATGAAGGCAAAACACCCATTAAGGACTTCTTTAATTGCACCTAAGCCCTGATCTTTGTAGTTCCAATTTTATAAAATGTGTTCAGCTCTTATTGCCTTAAACCATCAGAGGTTACAGAATTGTCCCCAGTTTTTTAAAGACCTGATTTTTCAGTCGCGTTTTAGGGTGTCCTGGGACTGTTATGAAAAATGAGGCTTTAACCTTGCTAATAAAGAAGTGATAATAATTAGAAAATCTCCTGGCCAGTGCAGGTTTTATAAGTCCGTAGATACCACAGCATTAACATTCTGTTTGTCCACCTGTTAGAAGAAACAGATCTGAAGAGTCATAACTCTAAAACAGTGGGTGACAATTTAATGAAAAATTGAGCTCTGCATTTAATTTCCTTTTAAGTTCAGTTGAGCATTCTGCGAGATCAAAGGGGCTTTGTGGCTTGCAAATGATCTATGATATCAGAGAAACAGATTATAACCCAGGCACTGTTTGGTATTTAAGTAAGTATCCGCTTTTAATACCGATGTTTAAAGTAGGCTAATGGAACTAAAGCACAAGGATAATTTCCTATGATACAACTCTATAATCCAGTTTAATGTATCAGTTGAACACTAAAAGCATATTTTGAATTTATTTCAATGCTTTGGCCCCCTGTGGAAAGTATCCTGAGACACCATAAAATATTTTAAACAAAACAAGAGGTCCTCCCTTAATTTGCAAGATTTTGGGGCAGGGACTGCACTTTTGCACTTGTAGAATGCCAGAAGTGGGTCCCTTGGGTTCAGTGTATGAAGAATAGTTAATCAACAGCAACACTGCGTGTCAGTGAGGACTTACTTTTAGTATGAATTCTGGAGTTCTACTTAAAAGGGTTGCTATCTCCCCCCTTCATATCTATGCAACATTATCACTGGCAGTGGACTCAAAAAAAAAAAAAGAAAAAGAAAGAAAGTTATTCAAGGCTAAAAGGTGCCTCTGTTTTGTTTTATTTGGGTTCTTCAGTTTTGTTTTTTGCTTTTTTTTAACAAGTCCCTATGGCAGCAGATATCCCATATTTTCCTTTTCAGAAATGATCAGGCTCCAAATTACACCTAGCCAAGGGTTTCCCTCCATGGCTTAGAGAAGATGCTACTACATACTCACTTCTGTTGCTTGAACTCTTCTTCCTCCTTACTGCCTTAAATTTATGGACAATTCATTCTTGTTTATTCTCCTGATAGTGTTGTCCTTCAGGCTAATAGGTCTATTCCCCCCTTAACGTTAACCTTCGTGGTAGGTTTATAAGCCATCATTATGTACATCTGTCTTTCCCAGGCAGAAGGAGGCACATTTGTAATCTGCTCTTGCAGAGCAGTTCGATGTTTCCCTGCTCAGTGGTACTTCCTGCCTCCATCTGAATTCATCAGTTTTCAGCACCAGGGATGGGAATTGTACAGGCTATTCCAGAGGAGGCTTCACCAGCCCCATGTGTGGTGGCATTAATACAGCTGCAGCTTTGCCAGAAATGTCCCCTGATGCACCACAGGCTTGCATTAGCCTGACAGGACGTGATGTGATGTTGGTAGCTCAGACATCTCACGATTAGCCAATGCATCTGGGTCTTCCTCTGCAATCTCAGAGAATCCACAGAATCTTTGATTATGTCAGGAATTAATGCAAAGTGCATTCAGGGTTTGCAGTTTCACCCCCTTTCTGCTGTTTTAATCTGTGAGGTCATCCAGACGTTCCTGTAGGATATCTGGAGCCCTTTCAGGACTGATAACACCTCTCAGCTTGAGGTCACCAATGCATTTCTTTCCCTCCCTTCTACCCTTGGTGCCAAGATCTATCTGTATCTTTTGTCCCCTAAAGAAGTCACTGCTCAACTCAACTGATTCATATCTTCTCGAGCTAATTCCTTGCCCTTCTCATAGTCCACACCTTATTCTTGTTTTTGCCAACCAAATCATCATTTCTCATGTTCCATTGCATAAAAAACAAGGTGAGAGGTTTAGGTGGATGAAGAACGATGATCAAAACTCCAGTCAAACTAGCACCACATTTGGAGTTAGATCCATTTTACTAATGCCCACAAGGACTAGTCCACTGCACATCTTTGGTCTGGAATATTGGGTGTCTTTTCTGTGAAAACAGCCACAAATCCCCTCACGTCTCCCTGAATAGAGGGACATTGGAGATTTTGATTTCCTTATCACTGATTTGTAGAGATGAACATTTTGCTGCACTCATGATTAAAGCAACTCTTTGAGCTGGCTCAGGCAAGGCTGTCATGGCTAGTTTGGGATGCTGTTGATGCTGTGGTAATGCTGCTACCTGTGGCCTTCCAGGGAACAAGGCTGGCATTTTCAAACAAATTCAGAGTATATGCTGAAATATCAACAGGACCTGATGCTTAGTTCCTCTGCTTTGAAGGTCGAAATTTACAGGTGTAACGCTTTTACATCCCAAATTCTATTTCTCATATCCCGAAGTGAAGGAGGAGGCATCTAATTAAGCACAAAAATACATGACTCGGTTGTCAAAAAATAGGCATGTGGTAAATGGATGTAGGGATATCCAGGACACTTGGGGCAAGTCAATATCGTATAAAATCTGCTTGTGCTCCCCCGCAGCAGCAAGTGGGAGAAGTTTGACCATTTCAGATGGCACTAGACACATATCTCCAGGGAACTCAACATGCTTCTTCTGGCTAACGGAAAGAATTTGCTTTGAAGAACATTGTTGGACAAATGGATACAAACCTACTGCACAACAAAGACTGAACTTTTGGAGGAAGCTGAAGAATAAAGATTTGAGGTCTGCAGGGAGCCTGTAATGCAGAAAAATTGGAAGAGCTGGGTCCTGGGAGCAGGGCAAGAAGAGGAACAAAGATCCCAGACTGCATCCTAAAGACTTCTTTAACATAATTGACCCTACTGACCCATTTTTTACTGAGTTCCCTGTTCTGAACGGAGGTCAGCAGCTTTGCTTGGACAGGAGGAGCAGGAGAAGGGAAACTATCCTAGGATAAATTAAAACATAGAAGTATCAAAGCTTGGTCATCAGCTGTAGAAGAAAAGGATAGGTGCTTCAGTTTTAACCTCATTAATCCAGCTGTTCCACTGGATAAACAACTCTGCCTTGCAGTTAATCTTCAAATAAATATGCTCTTAAAATCCAGTGGGTATTTATCTAATATAGGATAGCTGTCTTAGTGAAGTTAAATTAAATGCTTTTGGATAAACTTAATTTGGCCTCCTGCTGAAATGGTTTTCTGAATGAGATGGAGATGAAATGCTTAACTCTTGTTTGGCGAAAGGATGGTGGCACTCACCGATGGCCAAATACCCCAAATAGTCTGTTCACTGTGGCAGAACTGGGTTTTAACTTCTCACAGGAATGGTCAGTCCCTCCTTGAATCACCTCAAGTCCTTGACCACTACCACATTCAGTGGAACTGATCTCCACAAATCCATCACATTTTCCATGGTGACGTCTAATCTTGAATCTCCTGCCTTGTAGTATTTTATTTTGCATTGTGTGTTGGGATACATGAAAAAAACGCAAACATGAGCCTCCCTTCCCTTTGGAGCCCTCACATCTTCCAGCCTAGCAGGATTTCTGGCTCCTTCCTGATCCTCCCAGCTCTCTCATCACCCTGCCTGGTGCCTTCCCAGTGGGCTCAGCAGCCCCTCTGCCTGCAGGCTCAGGCACTTTCACACCTCCTGGGTTCCTCTCACTACTCCCCCTCTTTCTCTTGCCACAGGCCTGACAGCACGAGCTTTTATCACAGCCCTTCTATTTAGCTCCCTTCCACCGTAAACACCACTTATCTTTTCAATCTCTCTCCATATAAGATTTTTTTCCCCCCCAAGTCTCAAATTATTCTTGTCATCCTTATCTGAACATCCTTTAATTCCCTTGGCAGTGACTTATAGCATTCCAGATGAGAGAGAAGCCTTGGTTTTACACCACACTGAAATTTACTCCATCCCATTTCTTACATATCCTAACCTTTTGTTTGCCTGTTTGACAGAAGCTGCACCCAAGCTGAAAACTTAAGTGAGAAGGGTGCGATAATGATTCAGAGATATTTTCTGTTGGTCGATGCTGTTACTAAGATAATTCACTGTTTCTAAAGCTTTCTGCAAGGGCATTCCCCCTTTGAGCTCATATTTCCGATGCAATACTCCAAATAGGGAGCTGCAAACTACCTCACATTGCTACCAGCAGTTCAGGTCCTCCAGGGTGGAGGAGGCACCTGTAATTAGTGGCTGCAGAGATAAACATTCACTAGCCCCCATAGAGGACTGGTATTGAGCCAACATAAGTTAACATAACTCAGGAGGTTTTTTTCCTTAATTAAAATCTTTGTGATTAATAGAAGTTTTTTGTAAACCTTTTGAAGTCCCTTTAAATTACCCTGAGACCTCCTGCCATCTATCACTGCAGCAGTCTTATGATAGTGCTACATCTGCAACTGATAAGCTTTCTCATATTCCTTGCTATCCCTTCTATATGGATTATTTTCCATTCAACAGCAATGGTTTAACTGAAGGATAGGAGGGCAAGGTCTCTCACCTTGATGTGGGTTTATATGGTGCCTAACAAAGTAAAACCTTGATCCACAGCTAAGCCCACAAAACAAGGTTGCTGCTAATACTGACTTGTCAGGTCCCTTCATGCTGTCCACTCGCCTATTTCAGTTACGACCTTCAGAAATTCTTTATCACCTATTGTGGACACAGGAGTGATGTTAGCCATAAATTTTACCGCCTTGCTTTTCCATCCTTTTCCTGTATTGCTCTTTCTTCTCTATTAGTTTGTGTCTTCTTGCCTGTCAGTCCTACATTTCAATTTATTTTGGATTCAGATGCTCCCTTGTTGAATATATGGTCTAACATGCTATGCACTCTTCCAAAAATAAATATAAATTAATAGTACCTTTATCACACAAACCAGCCCACTAAAGTTAAGAGAACTCCTGCTGGAAAAGGGCCCAAGGTACATAACAGTAGTAGAGTGTGTCCCTAAGAGTTTGTCTTAATTAAAAGTATAACTACACACATTAATAATTTACAACTGAAAAGGTTATGAATGTGCAATGTTTAATAACAGTAATGCAAAAAGGTGATATTTAGTTTCCAGCACTCGCATGAATGCTCATCCTCTGAATTTAGAAATAACTGTGGCTGTGTGGTTTGATCTGTAATTAAGATTTAATTAATCCCTAAAGCTCAGTTCAAGTTAGATTAGACCTACATTGATTTGAAATTCTTTAGAGTTGCACTCCTGGTGTAGCAAACTCACCTGCCCCCATGGTGCTGTTCATAGCGTTAGCAATGCATTTAAGGGGTTTGTCTGACCCTTAACAAGGGTGTCACCAAAAATCCTATAGAAAAAGTGTCCACATCAAGGAAGATCATCCAGCTCACTTTGTTCTGCATGCCATAATGAGCAATTACTGGTGTGATATGAAGATCAAACATCACTTCTTCCAGAACTTGCTTTTTACCTCTTGGGGCTGCATGGTAGGAAACACAAAACGATGTTCATCAAAGTCGATGAGAACTCTTTCCCCTTGATCACAGACACACATCTGTGGGTCTGACCATGAGTTTATCTTCTCACAGAGGAGGCAAAATCTCCAGAATGGCTTTCACTGCCAGCAGTTACCAGAACTGGAGGAGATAAGGGCACACCAGAATGAAGGTAAGTTCAACTCTGGTCCTTTCCTGTGATGGTGGTGAGGACCTGGCAGAGGTTTCCCAGAGAAATTGTGTGTGTCCCATTCCTGGAAGTGTTCAAGGCCAGGCTAGACAGGGCTCTGAGTAACCTGGGTTAGTGGAAGGTGTCCCTGCCCATTATAGGGAAGATGAAACTGGGTGTTTCTTTAAGGTCTCTTCCAACCTTAGCCTTTTATGACCCTATGACTTCCCAAGGCAAGAACAGATCAAAAATCTCCATGCAACCTCTGTTGAAAATTTCAGTGATGGATGGTGCAACTCCCATGGGGATCCCTCTCTTGGTCATTACAAGACCAAGAAATCTTGAACCTTGTTTGTGCAAGTCCAGCTTTTCTGGCTTCAGCAGAACTGCAGATAATTGTAATGGCTCTACCCAACGACCTTGGGACCCAGTCATTCAGAACAAACATGCCAGGCTGCAGATCTTGCTATGCTAAAAGGAAATAGCGAATAATAAAATGTTTCTCCTAGACTTCACAGCAGCCATCTCATAATAAGACAGGGAATCACAGAAAGGGACTTCTAACTCTGACTGAAGACTTGGAGAGCAGCACTCCCCACAGAGTCTGCAACAGCCTCTCATCTACATGTTGGTGGCAGAGTTTTGGCCTGAGTCTCTTCTCCCATGCCTAACCTTGCTGCCTCAGACAGAGATGTGCTGAGCTGGAAGGCTACCTGAACACTCAAAAACTCCTCCCACAGATGCTTGCCCTGTGCCTAACAAGCAGCTCTTCTTATCCAGCTTCTGAATGAAACCATCTGTTAAACAACTCCCCTGATCCACATCAGCTCTACAGGGGCTCTGGAATTACGACTGCAGTGAACCAATGCAGACAGGTTTAAAATGCATTATTAGGAGGATTCATGGGGACTCCATAATATCCAGAGATATATTCTATATTATATATAAGCAGATAGAATATTCTGCTTTCTAGAATCATTTGGTTGAATATTTGTTTTCAGGACCTGCTGGCTACCTATTAGCAGCATATTACCCTGAAGTGGCACTTCTAAAATAGAAAATTAACCTCCACAGGGCAGACAGCATCCTGCCCACAAGAGGATACCTGGAAAATGAACAACATTTGTTTTCCATGTAAGACTGCCTGTAGTGAATGGCAGCTTGTTACAGCCATTACAGCCAGAGTGAAAGGGTGTTGGACTCTTGTCTGTTGCACTGTGGTTTTTTATCCTGGATCCCTCCATGTTTTAAGAGAGGTTTCAGGGCAGGGCACAAAAAGTCAGACTCACTGTCCAGGGATGACAGCTGGTGGGTAGGGATGGTCTAAAGGCAAATTCCTGAGCTCCACCCCCAATGTGTAAAGAGGGGAATTTCAAAGGCACCCACCTGAGAATGTCCTGCTCTTTGAAGATGTAGTAACATTCATCTGTCACTGCAATTGCAGATACAAAACATAGAATAAGAGTCATGATCACTCCTGTTTAAATGTGTTGTCATCCCTGCAGGTGGAGGTGATGGCTTTCTTTCCGCTCCTAGAAATGGGAAACACTGTGTAAACAAGACTGAGGCTGGAGGCTGTGCTGTGCGGGTTCCTGAGATCTGAGTTCTTTGTTTCTGTTCCTAAGGAAGGGGCACATCTGCAGAAGTGAAGAACATGAAGACTACAGCAGCTTCTTTAATCCTGCTGGTGATTCACACAGTGGCTCTGCCTCGGGGAGAACAGGAGAGATGGTTCTGGGGAAATCATATAGACAATGTGTATTGTCTGAGTTATAAAAGGAAAATCCTGGTTACTGTTCACGAGTCAAAACAGTGTGCGGAGTGTAGCTTTATAGCTAATGCAATGTGCCATGCAGTCTGCTGCTGAAGGTACAAAGGGGAAGATTGATGATCTCACCTTGCATCCCAGCACCTTAACCTGGGCAGGCAGAGAGCTACATCTCCAATAGCTGGGCAAAATTATTTTTAAATTTATTTTTTCCCTCACATGATAACCAGAAGACATGGTTATGGAGGTATCAGCACACATTGCCTTTCAAACTCTTAATCTCAAAAGCCTGTTCATTTTGGGAGGGTGATTTAATTGTTCACAGCTCAGGTTGTAAGTCCTGTGAGGATTAAAGCATTCAAATCTAAAGAGTTTCAGTTTGGGTTTCCTCTCTTCCCGTGCAGCCTGAAAAAGGTGCTGTTACAGGGTTCTCTGATTATGGCTCCTGCTGCTTCAGGGGTCTGTCTGAAACAAGTTGCCCTGTTCACAGATGTTGCATCCGTGGTGGCTTTCCCTTGCTGAAGTGACCTGCAAGATTGACAATTTCTGCCACTACTCAGGACAGGGGAGACTGGGGTCTGAAAGGGATAGTTAGCATTCAGAGAAGACCAGTCAGTCTAGGCCTCTAGAAATCTCTAAATTTATCTCAAAGATAATTGGCAGAGCTTCTGTAAGAGCTGTCATTGAGATTAAACCCAAACTTTGGTCCATTAGTTTTGATACTGTCGAGTTTAAGATCCCTTTAGCCCCCGGTTCTGGAGGTGGCCTTTACGGTCTGTACTTCTTCCTGCACCATAGAATTTCTGAACACCAGCTTACACGGACTTTAAAACCAACAGGAACCTTCCCCCTCACCAAAAACACTTCCATACCATCAGCAGAATTCCTGCTCACCTTGACATCGTGAAAGCAGCTAAAGATCCCAATGGCACATTTTAACAGCACTCCTAAACCCTGTGCACACTCGACACAGACACACCATCACAGTAACGGACCTGCAGGAACACACGCCTGAAAATCTGGGTAACATCCTTCCAGAAAGACCCCAAATATTCCACATCTTCCCCTGGATCTTTTGTTGTGCATTCAGTAAGTCCCATTCACTGGAAAGAGTTTTGCTTATGCAGTAGTTCTCTTTGATTATCGTAGTGCCCTTTGTCAGATACTCACCCGAGATATTTCGAGGCCACCCTCCATTGCAGAGGAAATCCAGCCTGGAAGAACAACCTGGGCGGTAGCTGGATCTCCACTCACAGAGGTTTTCCTCTGAATAGATTGTCCTGACTGGACATAGATATTCACTTTCTGTCCTGTTCTGGGTGTTTTCTGTAATATTTCGTATCAAGGCCCCTGCACTTGCCAGAGCAGTTCAGATCAAGAGAGAGAAATTTGTTCAGAAGAGAAGGCACAGTGTCATCTGGCAACTAAAACAGCATTTACAAAAAGAGTGAGCTCCCAAGCGTTTTCATGTGCCTCTATCACAAGTATCTGTGCCGGCCAAAATAGGCTCAGAGGGGGGAAAAAAAAGGACAACGTGGAAGTCCTATTCCCACTTCTGTCTCTGTGCCATTTAAGTCATCAAAACTTTCTCACAGTGCAATGAAGCTGGGAAAGCAAAGAGATAAAAAGCCATTTCTAGGAAAGGAAGACCAAAAAGCTTCCAAAATGACAAATTCCTCATTTTCTTAGTTCATTTTCTTACTGAGAACTTGGAGCTGCAGGATATGTACCCATTGGTGATGAGAGCAAAGGTAATAAACACTGCCATGTAACCTTGGCTGTTCCCTGCAAACTGCAGTTACCCAGAAGCCCAGCCACCTAACATAAAAGGAAACTATCCACTTTAATTAGTAGAGCAATCAAAAGACTCTTACACAGGAAAGCATTTATCACCAAATAGAAGATGAATGATACTTTAAAATTAGAATATGCAGAATTCATAGCCAAAGGCACTCAGGGGAAAAAGAGCTTTGCACCAAACCAGACGGGGATTTTTTTTTTTTTGGCTTCAGTCTAATGAACTTTAACAATAGATATCAAATTCTGTCTGGCAGCACATTTTAGCAACGGATCTGATTTTTCAGAACTACTAAGCAAACCTCACCAGTTACAGGAGGAAGAGACTAACATTTAGAAAACCATTATTAACCTGTATTCAGACCTCAAACCCAGATCCTTGGCAATCCAGTCTGTAAAAAAAAATCTTTGCCTATACTTTCAAAGCACAGTACAAATAAGCAGCAGGGAAATTTAATTTTAATTGTTTATGTGGATGAAGGTTTCATTGTATCCCACTTAAATGCTGTGCAGGAAGAAATCAGGCAATGCCACATTTCATTATCAGGAGTTTGGGCAAAGCTTGAATTGGAAGATGAAGAGAAGGAGACGAAGATGAAGAAGCAATCTTCTCTCGGTCTTCCTGAACTTAACAAAAAAAAGAAATGCCTAAAAATCAGGGTAGAGCTACAGATAAAAATACCTTCCTCTCAGCTTGGAAGCTTACAGGGATATTGAAGAATAGAAGACTGAAGATGTTTTGAAAACAGTAGCAGATGCTGTCCTTAAGCGGTCAGTCTTTCTAGAAATCATTAAAAAGCAAAATGCTGAGTTTTCCACTGGGTTTACAAATCTCATCTTGCAAGGGAGATGAAAGCTATGGGGACTAAGCTTTAGCTTAGCCAAAATGCAGTTCTGTACCAAGGCAGTTCCATAATTACTGCAAAAGACAACAGTAAGTCAGCCTGCTACAGACTCCCAAGTACAGTTGGGATTATTTGATTGCAACACTTCAAAATGCACAAGCTTTGGTTCATATCAACACAAATCACCCAAGTTGCCCTAGGCCTGCAAAATTAGGATTCCACAAATTGCATCCAACAGGAAAGTTGGTCTAAAAGGTAAGTAAGGTCATAATGACAGATTTACTTACAGGAGCTATTCAGCCATTTGATGTAGAAAGAGCATAAAGGGAATGAGACAGGGTGTGGGTCCTGATAAACAGAAGGGAGACAAATCAGGAAGTCAACCCTGTTTCTGCTTTCTTCAAAGGTCCTTTAAGAAGATCTGTGATTTTTATAGACCCACTGGGATTTCCACGATCTGCCGACTGTAACTTTTAGAACTATGATATACAAAAGTTACTTTGTCCAGGGAACATAAGTTTGGGTCCCCAGTGTATTGCTCCAGCTGCATATTCCTCAGTACTGTGAGTGGGCAAGGGATATCCATGCCTTTGGTCACTGTTGAACTCCCAATTCTTTTTTTTCCAACCATTACAAGCAGGCACACATGTGGCTTAGCTGCAACAGATTTGCTGGATCAGAAAGCGCTAATGCAGAGCTGCGTAAACAAGAAAATCATGATCCAACAAGAAGGTTCTTGTCTGAACACAGCTTCACTTCACATCTCCAAACAACCAAGCAACCCTCATTCCATCTACTTCCAGTTGGTACTTGCCTTTTGCTTTTGGTATCCAGGGTGTTCTGAGCTTCAAAGACACTATAACCACCAAGATAATTCCTGAAGCTCTGTGCACTAAAGATAGAAATTTGTCTGCAGAGATTTTAGAAGCACTTAAAACCCCCTGTCTATAACCCTGCTGTTTGCACAAAAAGATCTCTTAATGCTTAAGTGCCCTTGGATGCCAAACTAGCATGGCCAGCACAGACATGAATAGGATAATCTAAATCATCCCTTGTTACATCGTGGTGGAACAACGACTTCCTCGTGGCTCAACAGAAGATTTGAAGAACTTTGTTCAGCTTGCTTGAGAAATGTGTCTCACCCAGTAGCTGGTAGGAGTCATGAGCTATGGAGTAGGGAGAGTGATATCTGGGTAGATTCTTGCAGAACAGGTCTAGTGCCATCTGCCAGGAATGGCCTCGGAATTACTCAGGATGGCAAATCCATTGCCGTTTTTCCGTTTATGGTTTCAGTGGAAGTGGAGCTGGAGGTTGCCTTTTGGATGTTCATATCCTATCACTGATTTTTATTGTTTCCAGATCCAACAGAGCTGCCACTGGAAATCATTCCATAGTGTAAGAGATCGGCTTGTTCGGAAATTATCTTGATTTCTAGGATGTCATTCCTTTGGCCCAGACTTCGCCCTCTTTAGACTGTCTTATGAACACTATAAAATGGACTTGTGGAGTAATGGGAAAAGCCAGATTTACTTTTGAATGGTCTGGCTTGACTATGCAGCACCACATTGGTGCCCTGGCTTTAATCAAGCCTCCAGTACTCACAGGAGCATGGAGATCTGCCCAAGCTCATTAGGCCTCCATCTCAGTTTCAGTCACTGCTCCAGGTTTGGTAGAGTCACTCTTTCCAAACTCCCTCTCTGCCTCAGCAATGTCTCCAAGGTTATCTGTGTAGGGACAGTACAAAGGACATGCCTTTGCAGCAAAACCAGATGCAGTTGTAGCTGGGATGGTTGCTACCTCATTGAAAGGTGGTGTAAGGGTCTCCATCATGAGTTTACATGCATTTGATGATAGCCTGAAATGAAGACGAGAGACATCCATGAAAGAAATGTTGAAAATGTTGAACAGGCCGAACACAGCCATGAAAGCAGCAGTCTGGCTATTTACAGCATTTAAGGAAACACTGAGCTTCTGGTGATGGTTTGCAAACATGGAAAGGAAAAGAGAAAGACCCTTTTCAGCGAGAACTGGAGGTAGCTCTGCTACAGGCAAGGCTTGAGTTGTTGCTGCACACAGCCAGCACAGCTCCTGCAATTACATGGAACTGTGGTTTGAAGAAGTGGGCACCTCTTGGCAGCACCTACCCCTGAAGCTGGACATGTGCAGAAAATGAGATCAGCTGTTCCAGATAACCTGTATTTACCTTAATGCCAGAAGTTTCTTGCCAGCCTTGGTGAAGGAACTCAACTCTGGAAAAAAGGATTGATACCACAAGGAAATAAACAAGATTTATGAAGTCACTCCCTCTGCAGGGAGATGCAGTTGGTTGAGAGCAGTGTGGAACATGTTGTTCTTTGGCTTCAGCATCTCTAAGACCATTCTGCCCATTTGGTCTCACCTCCCTCATAATGTAGACTGCAGACTCTCCCTATGGGAATCACGAATCAGACTCTTGACTTTTAGCTAATTTAGTGTATTTTCTAGGAACACATCCAGACTTGATTTAAAGCTGTCAGATGATGGGGAGTTTAGGTAAGTTGTTCCAGGAGCTAAAAATGCCTATGGTTATGTGTGTATGCTCATTTTTAGGTTGAATTTTGAGATATTCAGCTTTCAGCTACTGTATTTCTTCATGGTTTTGATTTTTTCTGTTGGGAGGAAAGCACCCCTATCCCAAATACAAGCTGAAAATACGTAGCACACTGTATTAATGCTGCTTGTAGTAATTCTACTCATGAGGAAAATTTACTCCACTTTGAAAGTGAAATGGGCCTCCTTGTACTTACTGAGACAGGAGAGTTGATGCACCCTTTACCTCACTGTGCAACAGCTTCCCCAGGTAGCCTTTAATCTGCAAGATGAAAGAGCCTTCTAATAGTGTATCAGGAAATTTATCTGCACAGTGTGATTAAGTCTCAAGTAAATTTTTGTTTGCTAAGTTAAACAGAATAAACCTCTTTTCCCCTCCCTCCCCTTTTATGGCTGGTGCAGAAGCTATGGGATGTTCCAAATTCCAGAAAACCCTGATCATCTTCTGTCCAAAAGGCATCTAGTTCTTTTTTTCTTAAGTCAGAAATTGCTAAAGATGTACATTTTGAGATATGCTGCAGACAGGGATTATTATTTTTTTCTACACTATGTAAAATAAGGAGACATGAACAGAATGTCTATTAGGAACACATAATATGAAAGCATAAAAATCTTCTTGTTGTAAAAGACTTTTCTAAGATGCTGTAGGATCGCAGGCTATTTACTCTGCCATCTCTGCAAAAGTTGCTGCAGCTGCCAACATTAAAAAAAACCTTAGCAAAAACAGTGTCTTTAGGGATTTCTCCAATGATAGTTCTTTATTTATGACTCCATTTAAAAAATTTAACTCAGCGCGTTTGTTTACTTATGATAGGATTGGCTTCCCCCATCCCACATGCCTTTGTAGGGGAAAAAAGGAGTGCCAAGAGCTAGCCCTATAGCAAGCAGCCCCACGAGATGCATTAGTGATCTCTCTCCAGCATTTTTCCCATTATGCCCAGGGCAGGGAGACAGTCACAGCCTGGCATGTAGGAAGGTAAGACGAAATGAATCCCTCAGGCTCATCTGGGGTGCTCATACCCAGCCCTTGTCACAAATGAGACAGCATTCAATGCTCCTGGATGGGTACAAGGTCAACTTCCAGCATAGGAGGGGTGATCCAGAGAAAATTTGGGAAAAAACATAGTCACAATCTGAATCCCCAAGAGCCAGCAAACCCTGACCCTAACAGCACCCCCATCACCCCCAGAATTAACACCCCCTTTTCACCCCACCGTGGATGCAAATCCCTACCACAACCAGAAAGAGAGGGATGTACCCTCTCCTTGCTCCCTGTCGGAAAAACCTCAGGTGATTTGTGGGGAAATAGAGCCAAAATCAAGGTGGGAAGGCAGAAACAAGCCAGCACGGGACAGGAAATGACAGAGATGTGGTCAGTCAGAAGGCAGCGGATCACCAAAACCTGCATCCACCTGGATTTCCACATCAGCTCGTCAGCATGGGAAGGGCTGACTGCCATCAACATCCTCTGCTTGAAACATCCAGAGGCGCTCAAGCAGAGACACCCCAAAGCCTGCTGTTAAAACTTCCTATGCCTTAAATACCCTTGCAGTCTGCAGTAGTAAAGGAGTGCACGTTTTTTACGTTAAAGATGGAATGAAAAGGTTTTGAACGCACAGGATTTCTGCCTGGCTGCAGGACTGGATTGTGTTAGAGAAACTTCACAGAGCTTTAAAAGGGATTGTGTAAGGGCAGCCATGCCCCTCCGAAAAATAAATGTCTCTCTGGCCCGAGTTTTGTTTCCCCATTGTCTCCCTTCAGCAGCCCAGTAATCCCAGTGCTTTGCTGTTTTGCTTTGTCCTATTCAGAAGGAAACTCCTTACACAATGAGACCCCTTTGGCACAGGCAGGACATCAGGGGTGTTGAGCTGTGAAGAGCCGTGTCAGTTGTAAGCCCGGTCACAACCAGCACAGGGTGTTTTTGTCCCCAAAATTTCATTGAAACAGGGGGAAAAAAGGAAGGAAAAAAAAAAATAAGAATGTGGGGGGCAGAGGAGTATGGACAGACCTCTGAAGTCTTGAAAACAGTAGGAAGTGTCCCATTTCCATGTGCCACTTGCAAGTGCAGCCACATGGATGAGCGAGGGGAGTTGGAAATCCCGCTGCTCACTTCCACAGGCAGGCAGATGCCCCCCAGGCTTGCAAAAGCCCTGGCCCCAGGGAGCAGAGGATGCTGAGCCCTGCCTGAGCCTCCCACAGCCTCGGACACGCCATCAGGGTGTGCATCACACAGAATCAGCACACAATGCCCTTTTTCCATCCGTCCTCTTTGAGGATTTGTTTTTGCCACGCAAGGGCTGAACGTGAAGCTTGAATGTCTCCTTAGAGCAGCGATGATTTACCATGTTGGAATAAGTCTGTAAAGTGGCTTTTACAGAGCAGCAGGCCTCCAGCCAAGGGGCCTTTTTTTGTACGTACTTCTGAATGGCAGAAATTGGCATTCATCTCTCCAGGCAGGTTTCTGAAATGTATACTGTCCTTTAAATGATTCCTTAATATTTAATATCATGGTAGGATGAAGTCTGATTTTATGGTTAAAAATGTCAATTTTCACAGCTGATTGAACTTATTTAAATGGCAAGCAGTTTACTTGTATCGAAAACCATATAAACAAATCAACTTATTTACTGACATTAAAAGAAGAGGGTACTTTATACTCCAAAGCCTTTCAGTTTTTGAAACCGAAAATGAGCTCAAATGACTAAGTTCATTTTGCAGTTTCCCCCCCAATGGCAGATTGATTGTAGTTTATAAAACAAGCCCATGTATCTGGCAGCAAAAGGAATTGCTTAAGATGCTAAGCCACCCTTTCAAAAGTCCTCCGGAATTAATTATCAGCTGCTTGCAAGCCCATTCTGTTTTTCCTTTTGTTTGTATTACTTTAATGGTGACTATAACATACATATAATGAGAAAAGCTGTGTCTTATAAACATACAAATAAATCTTAAGACTTTAAGCAGGATTAGGCAAGCTAAAAAAACCAAAACCCACCCTGAAATCCAGATGCGTGGAATCACAGAAATCAGCTTTGTTAATGCATTCCTAACTCTGAAGCCAATTAAAGCATTCATGGACATGAAGGAACCAGAGTTCATACTGGCACAGATTTCCTCTGCCTCTTCATAAAAATAGCTGGAAGATCCAGTCTGATGTCTGTGCTATTAAAAAAAAAAAAAGAATAAAAGAAAGGTATTTTATTTTGATTCAAGGGAAACAGGAAATATAAAGAGATCTGGATGTGGCTAGCAAGTCTGCTGCCTCATTAATTGGTCTACGGATCTTACCAAAAGTTCTGGTGGATGGAGGAGTTTGAAATCTATCCATTAGAGGGCAATGCACTATCCATAGTGTTGTCCTGGCAACAGAGAGCAGCAGCACGAGTTTCAGGAGGGGGCAAAGAGAGGGGCAGAAGTGTTAGCTGGAGAGAAAATGCAAAAATGAGGGCTTGGGTGGTGCCTGGAAGATATGCTGAATGATGAGAGCCAAAAGCAAATACAGATGACCAGAGGGTAACATGGAGCACCAGACCCCTGATAACATCTGCTGATGGGACTTACAGGTTTGTCCTCAAAGGAGGGCAGCCCAAGAGGGGGCTTCTTCACAGGACAGTTGTCATCAGCAGCTGGGTGACCTTCACTCAGTAGCCACAGGCAATGACCAGGGGGAACTCAGGGTTCAACAGGTAACTGAGATCAGTCTTTAGTATCTAAAAGGACTTAAAATTTTGAGCTTACAAGGGGAACCACCACCTGTCTCTGAAAGCTGAAAACAGTGAAAAAAAGTTCTTCTCTACCAAGGCGTTCCCAGGGACATGATGTTTTTAAGGAGCTTGTTTGCCTTCCAGTTCTTGCCCCCAGGGCAACTACTGAATTTGCTGTCTGAGGCAACTGCTAAGGCTTCCCTTGAGGACATCAATTCCCCATCACCTTCCCACAGTGCTCATGGATCTGCTTCTTTGGAGACTTTCCTGGGAGCAGCCCCAAGATGAGGAAACCAATCCAACCTGCAATATCTGGAGATGCCCCCCCCATCACCCATCCCAGGCTAGACACAGATCCACAGCCTGGCTGAAACCCCTTCCAGGAGATGTTGGCCCTGTCCATGCCCCTCCCTAGCTGGAACTTGCAGGGCTGCTCTCAGCAGGCAGCTGGGATGTGGCCTCCCTTTTTCAGAGGAAGAGTGTTTGCCCATGTGGATGCCAGTGTGGCTGTGCCAGTTGGCAGGAAGATGGGAGGATGGATGGCAACCTGCTGTGGTCGCTGGTCCAGGCATAGCTTCGGGAAGCACTGGCTGGGAGCTAAGGAGCAGCGCTCTGAGCCTTGCTCACCAACCACCTTTTTATTGCAGAGAGCTTTGAATGATGGGGCAGAAATTGTTCAGTGAAGAGAGAGTGAAGAAGGCACTTGGATATCACTGAGACGGCTGCTTTCAAGAGAAGAGTAATTTGTCTAATATACAATCTGTCACCCTCCATTCGTGCTGGAAAAGTGAGGAGCTGCTGGAAGCTAACCACACATATGGTGACATTGCTCCATCATTAGCTTGGGTAGGAGACAAATCTCCCCGCATGGCTTTGGCATGCTGCACTGCAAACACTTATCTCTTGGGCTCGTGTTAAAGACTGGCCAAGATGGACCCTTCTTTCCACCTGCTTTCCCTCACAGGCTGTGTTGTCACCACACAGCCTCCATCAGGAAATAAATGTTTCTCCTAACTCCAAGCAACTCGTCCCTGGGAAAGTTAGCCGGTTACACTGGGGAGCTGTGTGCCATATATTCAATGGAGCAAAACCCAATATATACGTAGGCATAAATCAGCAATTTTGGCTCCCGGTGTAACTCCTCCCTGCATCAAAACACACCTCTGGAAGTGGAACCTTCTGCGATATTTTAGAGTGTGCAGAAATTGCCTGTTGGGTGGGTATGGATATTTCCTCTGGTTCTTCCTTCACTGCAGTGTTTTCTTAATAATTCTCTCCAAAAGGAGCTCTTCCCACTTACTGGGATTTCCTCAGGCTTCATTTTGAAGGACCAAGGAGGGCAAGGAGTATTTATTACACTAATAATAATAATTAAATAACTACTAATTCAATTACTATGTCTAATAATGACGATAACTGCCTGCAAATTGTTCTTTCAGGGCTCTCCCTACAGCAACAGAAATTTTATGGTGACTCTTCCAAAGACGCCTGAGGAGTACTGCATAAATATTAATGGGAAGGGGGGGGGGTCTGCGTCTTCCTGACAGCATTGAAATACTCAGCCTCACTGGGCAGAGGCTCATGCACAGCAGTTTTGAGGTGGTGCAACTCTAACGTGGGTAGAGTTATTTCAGATTTACACCACGGCAGCCGGGAGCAGAGTCAGGCTCTGATCATTTAGCAAAGCCTATAAACCAGCGATGCATCCACCTGACTTCCCACGAGCCTTGACACCTCCACGTCAATATTTATTTCCAGCCCTTCTCACTTTCCCCTGGCATTCAGACGTACGGCCAGCCTCCGCTAAATACTTTATTTATGTTGCGTGTGGCTGAAACAAGTTTATGTTGGGTGAGGGATGGAAGTGTGTTTGAACACACACCGTCTACAAGGGCCTTCTGTGAGCGACGGCGGGCGCTGGCTCTGCTCCCCTCCAGCAGCTGCCCTCCCAGGTGTGCACAAACACCCTCACACGGCGCTCCGGGTCGTGTTCATCTGCCAAAGACAGCAGCAAAGCTTTAAAAGGCCGTGGGATGCAGACCCCAAAGAGAAACCCCCCAAAAGGAGATGTTTCAGGAGGGCTAGGTGGCTCCCATCTCCTATTGCAAGCAGTAGGTTTTGCTTCTTCTGACTTGGACTACAGGAAGGTGCGAGGGCACGGAACCACTTTGGAAGGAAAATAAACTTCAGGACTAAATGAATGACATTTTCTTGGAATAAAGGACTGGGCACAGTGAAGTAAAATAACATAATCTTTCCATGCCACCAGTCTTCCCCAGCCTTGCTCCTTTCCCAAACCACAGGACAGCAGGCTGCCTTGCTGTTTGCCCAGGAAAACCAGCTCTCAGGTTGTTATTCTGATGCACAAACACGCTGCCAGGCCTGTGGAGCTGGCTCGGCTGCCTGGATCGTGGATGAAATTTTATTCCAATAACACCGAGGCGGGTTTCTCTTTATGCTAATCCCCCGTGCTTCAGGGTGTCACGGTGCAGGGGAAGCACAAAATCATGCTTTATGAGTATGATCTGTCTGCAGACTCAGTATCACTTCCCTCCCAATCTTACCTGCCACAGTCAGCCAGAGATCATAAATACACCCCTAATGCCACGATTAGCATACGCTCTTGAAAGAAAATTGTGCTTGTAGCAAGAGTCCCTGAGGGCCAATATCAACAGAGAGACATTACAGAGAGAAACTGGAGATCAGGGCTGAGCTTTCAAGTTGTGCTCCCTCGCCAGGCAATGGTCTCTGCAGAGATTATTCCTACTTTTGTCAGGAACAGACATTGCAAAAGGACTGCACATGGTGGCTCTGCTTTGACTTATTGGTTAGACCATCTTTTTGGTGGGACAATAATCAATGCCAGCCTTTCAGCTCCATGCTTCACTAAATCTGGCTGAATAATTATAAAAAACCCCAAACCAACCGCCCTATTATTTAGCTTCATTTTCTTGCTCTCTTCCATTGGTTTTATAAGCTGCTCCTGGCAAAGGGACCCAACTCTCTTGCCAGCCCTGACGAGATAGATTGACAGGGTCCCTGCACAAAGCAAGGACAGATGAAGGAGAGGAGAAAGCAAAGGTGAGGAATGAGACCTGGTCTTTGACTTGGGTGTTTGCCATCTCAAAGTGGGGTCCCATCTTGCAGGGACCCACACGCCTTTCGTTCAAGGACTAGAATTAGGCACCTGCTTAGGGCTTTGCAGCTGGGGTACAGTGCACTGCAAACCCTCCCCAGCAGCCTTGGAGGAGTGTGGGTTTGTCTACCGCCTGCTCTAACAAGCCTTTGATCTTCCCGAGACTTGTAATGGGATCCGATTGCAACCGTAATCATAAATAAGTGAAAAATATAAAATAGGTAACAAAAGCCACATAAATGTGTTGCCACTTGAAGGTTTCAAATTCCTCCCTTACTCGGCGTGGTGTGCCAGGATAAATGGAAACAGCAGACCTGCTGAGGAGGAATAGTGATATTTTGTGTAGCCTGATTTGTGATGCAATGGGGATGCTGGGGGGCGGTGGGGACAAATTTTCACTTTATATTCTGCTCAAATGAGACAAAGATTACAGTTAGGAGTCAAGTACTATCAAATTATTTATTGAATTCTGTTGAGGTGGAGAGGGTATTTGCTCCTTTTTCCAGAAAAAAATATTGATTTTAAGGATGGCTTTGATATCAATTAGGCTCAACATGAGAGACAGGCAGTCACTTTGTATAGGGAATTTAATTAAAAGCTCTGTACTTAGTCAGAAGAGTGTTCTAACGATAAAATTGTTTTCCCCCTTTGGGTCAATTTTCTGTTATGTTTGTATAATGCAATTAAAGAAGGACCCATGCCAAGCAATACTCATGCCTGGTATAAAACTGTCCATACATAATGACTGACTTCTTGGACTTCCAGTCCACAATAGATTAATGAGTGTTAGCTGCATTTAGACGTGGTTATCTTTTGTTTTATTGCTACAAGAACACATTCTTACAGGTGAACACCTCTTATAAGGCCCTCCAGGGACTGCTTAGGCACAAGCAAGGAAATTATGAGAAGGGTGAAATTCTACAAAGCTATTTTCTTCTGAAAAATTAGGAGTAAAAACTGACTTGATCTGAAACAGTTGAAGTTCACAGATAGTTACTAATGAGGGGTTCATCTCAGAGCTTGTAAGATTAATATTTAATATAAAATAAGGGCACATTAATGGGCATATTTTTTGACAAAGAGCTATAAGGGGCACAAATCTAATATCTGTTTGTTGTCCTGGAGCTGAATCACTAACACTGGGTACATGAAGGTCTTGCACAGAGCTGTTTTTCAGCCCAAGACTTCCCATCACTTAAGGGGGTTTTGCAGCATCAGTTGTCTGGTTTTCCCTGAAAAGGAGCTCCGGAAGATCACAGCAACCAACTGGCAAAAGGCTGAACCAGAGCTGGCCTCAGAGGATCCTGAGGATTGTAAGTGCTGCAGTCCTGTGACTTCTCTGCAGACTCCTCTTGGCTCTCTGGGTGTGAACAAGTGGATTGTTTCCATGACTTACTTACATGCATGGAAGTTTGGGGCTGTGGGTATGGAATCACAGAATCACAGAATGGTTTGGGTTGGAGAGGGCCTTAAAGATCATCTCGTTCCAACCCCCCTGCCACGGGCAGGGACCACTTCCACTAGAGCAGGATGCTCCAAGCCCTGTCCAACCTGGCCTTGAACACTCCCAGGGATGGCACATCTTCTCCGGGAAACCTGTGCCAGGGCCTCACCACCCTCACAGGGAAGAATTTCTTCCTAGTATCTAACCTAAACCTACCCTCTTTTAGTTTAAAGCCATTCCCCCTTGTCCTATCACTCCACACCCTTGTCCAAAGTCCCTCTCCAGCTCTCTTGTACCCCTTTTAAGCACTGGAAGAGGCTCTAAGGTCTCCCCAGATCCTTCTCTTCTCCAGGATGAACAATCCAAATTTTCTCAGCCTATCTCTATAGGAGAGGTGAATATCCAGTCCTCTGATAATCTTTATGGACTCCTCTGGATTAGTTCCAACAGGTCCACATCTTTCTTGTGTTGAGGGTCCCAGAGCTGGACACAGCACTGCAGGTGGGGTCTCATGAGAGTGGAGCAGAGGAGGAGAATCACCTCCCTCGACCTGCTGGCCGCCCTTCTTTTGAGGATACAGTGGGATTTCTGGGCTGCAAGCACACATTGCCTTGATTCTGAATTTATATAATTTTATATATGTATGTGCGTGTATATATATATATATATGTACAGGATTCTGATTCTGCATCTATATATATGATTCTGAATATGTTGTGAATACAGCTAGTTTCCTTTTTGCATACGATATTCATTTCCTAAAAACTATTTCCATCTCCTCTATTTTAACTCCTAATTAGAGTAACACTTAGGCCTGGACAGGTGGGAAAGGCTGTCCGAAGCTCTTCTGATTTTCTGGGAAAGTCGCAGCCAATCACCTTTTGTTTGTTGGAGGATACACAGCAACTCTAGGCTGTTTCTGCTGCAGGATAAGACAGGATACCTAGGAAAACTCAGCCCTGCTCTTAGTCTGCTCCCAGGGAAGCTGGCGGGAGACCCTTCGTCTCAGCAGCGTCAGAGCAACATTGCAGGATAACTGAGAATCCCAGCCACAACTTTGGAGGAAAAGTGCAAAGCCAAACACGCACAGGAAGGAAGCCAAAAGAAACTGGCATTGTGGAGGATGATTCCTGCCTTATATACTGCGGTGGTGGGTACTGGGGAAAATAAACACATCAGGCAGATATGTAAACAGACAGGAGAATCACAGACAGACACAGGAGTACACAGGGCTGATGCCAAATGCTGAAGTCAATGAGAACCCAAAAATGGATGTACCAGATAACTTCAGAACGGGTTTAGGTAACAGAAGGGATAAGGGAAAAGACCTTTCTTGAAGCCAGTCTGTCATTAGAGAGCTGCTCAGACAACTCAAGCAGACGCTGAGCCTCTCAGAACAATGCACAAACGTCTCTTTTATCTGCTCGTGCTCTGCCACAGCACGTGCAGTCCTCACATGTCCTCCTGGAGAAGCAGAAAGCCCACACGAGCCTCCTGCAGCACTGAAACCCTCCCCAAATGGCTTGCAGCATCTCTGCAGATCCTTCGTGCTGGAGAGGGTTTCTCTCAGATGGAGTTTATTACGCACGGTAAAGCTGGTGCATATTTGCTCTGATGCAATTATCGTTTTACAGCAAGAGGCTGCAAATCACTCAGAAGCCTGGCTTCCCAGTGGTGCCTGGGATTTTGGGGACAGATAGGCAGTGAAACACCTTGGGGGATGTTCACATCTCTTGCCTTCCCCTCCGTCTCTGTCAGGAATTTTCAGCCTGTGCTGCGCCAGCCCCATTCCCTCGCTGCTACAGCAGCAACAAGTTTCAGGACCCTTTGCACCCGTCAAGGAACGTATGGAGGCTGTGACCCCACACGAGGCCCCATGTTCCAAGTGATTTCTCACTTGAATGCCATATGGATATGCCAGCACATGCAGCCTTTTTTTTCTCTTCCCCTCCAATTTCCATCTGCTAAGAAGGAGCCGGAGTGTAGGGCTTTGCAAGTAGTAGATGAAAATGTTAAAAAACTGAAAAAAACCCACAGTGTGGTTCGGGGGACATAAAAATAATGTCGTTTGTTGGATCTGATTTTTCTGTTGTACACAAGGAAAATGTCTTTCCCTCTCTCCTTGTACCCTGTTCTGAAAATCCCCCAGTCTAGCAGAAGCAGCTGCCCCAGGGATGCTCCCAGACACACACAGTCCTTTGATTTTAGTGGGGCCTTTCCAAACTTGGCCCTTTTGAGAGCTGAAATGTGTTTCACTGGTTTCACTGGTTTCCACCAATTTCCCTGAAAGCAAAAGCTAGCCTATTGTTCTGGCTACACAGAATAACACCACCTTCTTAATTATTAATATTTGGATATTTCTTTTGGGTCCTGTTATCATTATTTGCACCCACTTGAGTGAATTTCACAAAAAATGTGGATATCTTGGCATTAGACTTATTATGCTTTCCCATCGTAACATGGATGCTGAAGCAAGCTTAAGCCATGGGTTGATGACACACCACTTCTGGCTTTGGGGTCAAGGTTCTGGATCTAAAAGACCATGTGGCATAGAGAATTGCTTTGGTAGGGGCTTACCAGTTGTTCAGAACTATTCAGAGATTCACCCCATATCAGGAATTGCTCTGTCAGATCAAGTGGTTGGTCTTCCTGAGATTATCTTGTCCCATTCCTGCGAGTTCATGGAAGGTGTGTGGTTGCCCAGACTCGGGTCTGTAGGGGTGTCTGATCTGGCCTTGCAGACACTTGACACTAGACCATGGAAGCGTGATTTTAAATTTCTAGCAGCAGAGTTCCCCTGCACAAAATGCCCTTCCAGCATGTTAAGTTTCAAATATTTTGTAAAAGGAGAGGTGTGGGAGCAGGGGCAGCACCTGAAGGCATTTGCAGCCTTGTGCACTTAACCAACCTTAGAAATGAAGGAAAGATGAGCAGATCTCTAATGACAGGCAATATGCTGGGTGATAAAAGTGTGAGATGATCCACTGCCACCCAGACTGCATTAAGGAAAGATGCCCATTACTGCCCAGAAAGAAGGGAGTCATTTATCTAACCATCACATGCAAGTAAGACAGCAAAGGAGGTTGCACAAGAGAAAACAGACCAGCACAGAAGCCCTCTCTCGTGGAATAAAGTCCAGCAGTACAAATGGAGCATTGTATACATGATTTCAATGCATTTTAGCTGTGCCTTCTAATCAGAGATCTGGCTAAAAGAGAAAACATCTCACTACCAGCAATCTTGGGAGCTAGGAATTCCCCATGATGGTCATTGAGTGTTATGGGTTAGTTCTGGCTGTGGGAAGCAGCACCAACAGCCTCATCAGCCACTGGGACCTGCCCTACCCTTCCCAGTCCTCACTGCTGAGCTCAGCTTTGACCCAGATGCAGAGAAATGCTCCCTTACACACCCAGTCCCCATCCCACTGATGGGAGAACACATCCTTTTTGCTGTTTAATTCCTCCACACACACAACTCCTCACAACTCACCCTCTCAGCATGGGACATCCCACACTGGGGGATGGAGCTGCCTACACACAGGAGCTCACAGTGCCCAGGCTGCAGCTCTGCATCCGTTTCCCCCGACACTCAGACCTTTTCTTCTCCCTGAGCCTGTAGCAGCAAGGACAGAGTTACCCTCCTTAGAATAACTGGGAAACCTACACTGAAAAGAAAGCCCTATCATGCTGTTTCAAAAAGCACATTTCTACCAGGCTCACATGCCAGCCTGTGTCATTGTGTTCCCTCTTCCTGCTATCCAGTGTGGTATCCTGCAGAGACAATGACGGGCCCTGTGTCTTTGAGTAGTGCAGCTCCTGCTGGCAGCAGTGCTGCATCCAGCATCCAGCAGAGCATCCTTCCTGCTCCCTGTACCCACCACCCAGGGAGGCTCAGCCCCCCCAGCTCTGCTGCCACCCCCCTTGGGGTCACACCAACACCTCACCCCTACACAAAGCTCTGTGCTCCTCATATGGCTACGCAATTTCTTTGCCCTCCAAGCCTGCAAGGATCGTGTTGGGAAACAACAGCAGGGCCTATCCAAGCCCACGCAAGTCAATGGGAGTTCTCCCATTAAATTAGGTCCCCAAGGCATATGCCTCAATGGCCAATAACCTTTTAAATGAATTACTTTCCTGTGCTGGTTTCAGGAGGCCCAGCTAGTACAGTTATTTCAAAAGACACTGCTACAGGCATGATCTTAACATTTAATTACATAACATTTTAATAAGCGCTCGAGAGCATTTGAAATGTCTCCCACCCTTTCTGATTCTGCCAGGTTTGTTTCTCCTAAAAAAAAAAATTGAGCAAACAGTGCAAACTAGGGTCTAGCTGTTTCCAGCTACTGAGATCTCCTTAAATTTCCCCAATGAGTACAGACTCTCTGCAATAGGCAGATCCTCATTCATTTTGGGAAGAAACTGGGACGGAGAGAGTGGGGGAGAAGAAAAGACAGAGAGGGGAAAAAAAGAGGCTTATGTTTCAAAGATCACTACAGGCCAAATATTCTCAGGCACCCTGGCTTTTACAGAGAAATCCTTAACAGTATAAAAATGGAAACACTTCAAAGATAAAATAAATAATTTAATAATAGTCTGGTTCTCCAAAGGTTTTGAACAAGTTTTAGATTTGCCAGTGAATGTTTCCCTTAGGCTGTAGGCCAGTGGAAAAAAAAGGCACAGTGTGCCTCTTCTTTCATAAAATGTACTTTGTGTTATTTTATTTCTTGATAAGATTCAGAAACAATTCTTTCCCCTCTCACCCTGCCTTCACAGAAGAAAAAAAAAGCTTTTTTTTTTTTTGTAAGAAAAGCCAAGGATTGTACAGATGCAAATGATCCCTTACATACAACACACTCTAAAGTAATTGTTGAAATAGATCCAAATCCATCCAGATTGCGTATTTTCTTTTCTGGTTATTTCACTTACTATCACCCACTGAGAAGCACCTCAGATTCTTCAGCCAGATGCACTTAAAGGGAAGCCATTTGAAGACCCCAAGAGCCTTTTGTGTAATTAAGAGAGTATTTATAAACAAGACTCTACAGTATTTATAGGCTTGTAAGGAAAATGCACAAGCGTAAACTGTGGCATTAGTGGTTGTAACATACTTGATAGGTCAAAGAGGCTGCTATTCCAGTAAAAAAGCATTTATTTGGCAATCACATGAACAGCAGGAATGACTTAGCTGCATTAGTGTCCTCTTCAGACACTACACTACTTGGCCTCTACATTCTACATTGTTTCATCTCAGTTTAAACACCATTTCTTGCAATTATTTACAAGGTAAAAGAGCTGAGAGGCTGCCTTGGATTTTTTGTGGCTGGATGTTGTGTTCTTCTTGTCTTCACTGATAAGACTTGCTTTTAGGAATCGCAGAACCCTGTATCAAAGTACGGAGCAAGGAGAGTTGCCCTTGGTACAGTAGGATCAGGTTAGGGAACACTTGAAATATCTGAATATACAGAAGTCCCTGGAACCTCGTGCTGTGCACCCAGGAGTGCTGAAGGACGTGGCCAAATGTCACTCTAAATTATTTTTGGAAGGTCATGGCAGCTGGGAGTGGTTCCTGAGCACTGGAAGAAAGCAAATGTCACTAATGTCTTCAATACAGTCCAGTCAGCCCTGCCTTGATCCTTGGGATGATGATGGAGCAAATCTTCACGGAAGCCTTTTCCAAACACATAAAGAGCACGAAGGTACTGGATAAATACCTAATGTGGGGTGTAAAGAAGATGGAACCAGATTCTTCTCAGTGCTGTCCAGGGACAGGACAAGAGGCAACGGGGATAAATTGAAATATGTACAATTCCATTTAAATGAAATAAAAACTTTTTTACAGTGAGGGTGGTCAAGCACTGAAACAGGTTGCCAGAGAGTGTGTGGCATCATTTGGAGATACTAAAAACTCAGCTGGAATAGGTCCTGGGGAACCTGCCCCAGTGGCCCTGTGCTGGGTGGGGTCCACTGTCCCATTCCTTGCAGAGCACATCCCCACCACACTGAATGCAGGGAGCTCTCTCACTAGGAGTGGACCAGCTGCTTCTGTAGTTTTGGGTGTTACAGGCTGTGGTGCAGACTCCAACAATGGTGATAATAAAATCAGTCCTTTCCAATGATTTCACCACCTCTTTATTTTATTCTGTGGTTTTCCCATGTTATCTGAGCACAGATGCCTGTGATTTCTTTTCCTGATCCATTACCCTCTCTGTATTAACCTCTTCCTACCCAGTAGCTTTCCTTTACCAAGGTGTGCTTAGACATGTCCAGGAAATAAAAATCTTGAGCCACATTTTTACATATATACCCAAATTCAAGGGTGATAGTTAGGTCCATACTTTGGCCAAAAGAGTGAGAGGAGATCGGAGCAAGGGAAGTGATGAACGGTGAACAAAAGGTAAGATATCTCCATTCCACTGTAACCCTTTCTTTATTTTTCCATGGGCTGCAGCATTGCATTCAGCATCATGCAGATTGCCTTTGAACAAGGTTTTTGCAAATGGGATGCTGACAGCCACAGGTAAGATCTGACTCCTTTCCCATGGATGCTGACACAGGGCAGGAGGATCTTCCTGCAGATATCCAGTCCCTCAGCGCTGGAGGTGTCAGAGCAGGAGATTCACAGACTTCATAATGGCAGATTTGGGAAGGAAGAGGTTGTCTTACAGCAAAAGGAAATGAGAGGGCTGGACTAAGAATTTGGGTAATGGCTTGACCCTCTTGAACTAGCACAAATCAAGGATTATTCTGTTGCCATCCACTGAGTTATGTGGCTGTAAAACCAGTACAAGTGGAGAAACAAGCTCTACATCTTCCTGACGCTGTGTCAGTAAAAAACATTTTGACTTATTTTGTCTGTGTCACCCTGATGTTCACCACCAAAACTGCTTCCTTTGACTTTTTTTATTACTGGTTCACTTTAAGCTGTTCTATATAGATACACAATATTACCTTCAATGTGCAAGATCATCCTTCGGTCAACACATCATTCACTGGTGAGATGACATTTGGGCAAAACGGGGAATTTTCACTTCTCCCTTTCCTGTCTCCTTCTTCCTACCAAGCATGGGATATACATGGAGATAACACACTGGACCCGATCCTTATCCTTGTTGCAGCCTTGGCATTGATCTGGAGTTACACAGATGTAGCAGAACAGAACTGATCTTGCTGTCTGTCTCCTTTTCATGCACACACATCACGATTCGGGATTTTGTTCTGACTTCAAAGCAAATGCGGGATGTAGATTAATATGCTCTACCTCAAAGGAAGTTGTCACCAGGCACACAAAGTGCTTCTTCTTTTATGATAACTCATAATTTATCAAAGAAAATCAAATCAATTCGTTGGTAAAAGAAACATGTTTTTCATTAATTTAGACCACGACGAAGGTTTCGATGACAAAGCAAGAGACGGCTGAATTAATCAGACTTGGCATCTAACACTTAGTGGGGAAGAGCACAAAGCTCAGCTGGAACATTTGTTCTCCTGGGAACTCAGTCCCCAGATGGCAGCTTTGTCCTCTGGTGTCACTTGCCCTCTCCTCCCATCTCCCTGCTGCTCTTTGCCCTCTGAAGATCAATAACTGCATGGGGTAGATGTAAAACTCAAGTACATCGTGGTGCAAATAACTTGCTCTGGGTACAGGTCACTGGAGATGGAGCCAGGAGCTGATGTATGTGGAGCAGCCAATGTCCCTGTGCTTCCAGGGTAGTGTCCCTTGCCACAGGCACAAAAATGAAGGCCAATTTCATAACACACCCAGAAGTTGTCCCTCAAAGCTGGCCAGAGTTTTTCTCTCACTTCCCAGTGTTTCAGATTCAGGGTTTCCATTAGTGACTTCTCTATTTAGTTCAGAATCAAGGAACTTTCTGCAAACACAAAACAAACAAAAAAGCTGGAAGAAGAATAGGACAGATGACGCCATCAAATGAAAGGAAGAGCAGAGCAGCATCCTACAGCTTAAATAGAAAGGTGATAACTAAAATAGTCACGTCTAGTACACATCCAATCCGGGGGCTGGATCCCAAGGGACATTGTGTGCAGACAGACAGTACAAAGATTGTTATGAACAAGGATTACTTCACCACCTCCTGCAGCCACTTCAGAAGAGAGTTAAAGGTAAGTCTTGAAAGTGCCTGGAAAAATTGTAGCACGTCTGAGGGCAAAAAGTGTTATATTTATAAACCAACAGAACTGAAAGAGCTGTGGCTGGAAGAAAGATACCGAGTCCCAGTCCCAGGGCAGGTTCAGGTAGAGCTTAACTGCTCCTGATGTTTTTTAACCTGTTTTTTTTAACCTCTAAACTCTTCAGCAAGGAAAATGCTACGCCTTCCCCAGGACAGATCCAAACAGGGATTGCCAAGAGGCAGCAGGGAGCGGACCCACCTTTTTTGTTGCAGAAGGATTTAGCTATGCACAAGAAAGCTGGGCTTGGCTGCCTGTGCTCAGGGCCCCAGACCATTTCATTTACTAGCACAGGTACAGCCCTCTTCTAATAAAGCCTTTTTATATTTGCAAGCAACCTCATCACCCTTTTAGCAACAATTTTTTGTAGTTGTAATGGATCTTTCTCTGGCTTGGAGGACCAGAGCTGCACTCTGCACAAAAGATGTGGTCACACCTTTAGTTCAGCATGCAATTTTTGGAAAGGTTTCGTTTGTCTGCCAAGACCACCCGATAAGTAGTTGGCAACACTGGGCAGTATTTCTGGAGTCTTGATAAGCCTAAATTTAACAAATGCACACATTCTTGGGATCTCTGTAATTGAAAGAGTCTGGTTACTGCAATCTAAGAGAAGAAAGGATGATTTTCCCTGCTGGCATGGTTTTATGTAATTGTATTATTACTTGTTCCTTTTTGAAACTAAGTCAAATGAAATGTGCCCTCTCATGATGCATTTTTAACATGCTGATATAATTCCTTAAGTACAATATTCATGGCACCAAAATGCTCTTCAGTATTAATTACTGTGACAGTGACACAGACTTTTTTTGTCAAATGCCTTTGCGGCTTAGCTGGTCAAGGCTCCTTTTCATCATTCATACTCTGCTCTCTCCACAGTAACTCCTGCTAAGCTTGTGATGCAGACTGAACTTAGCAGATGGGCCAGGTTACATCATGGAAGAGCAGAAACACAAAACTCCTAAGCTCCAAAGCATGCTCTGGAGACAGACACGATGCAAGATCCTTGTCAGGATGAGCATAAACCATATCCTCTCAAATTTGTTCTTATTAATAAGAAGTAACAAGGCCAGCTGTAATTTATATATGCTGGTTGGTCATGATTTTCTTTGTACAAGCAGCCAACATATGCTTTCAGTCTAACATCACCTAGTTCAAAGAACACAATAAAAAAGGACAAATGTCAAAGGACCATGAACATCAGCTCAGCAAGTGTGTCTTGTCTGCAGCACACAGTGGCTGTGCCAAGGTTTCAATGACAGCCTCTTGCCACATAGGCAGTGATCTGCAGCTGCAGAGGAGTGGTGTGTGGAAGACAAGACGCTGTAATTTCAGCCAGAGCCTGCGGCAGTTTCTCTCCCCTTCCATGATGGTAATCACTACTGTGCAGTTCTTAAACTTTAGGCAGTAATAATAAGGCCAAGATCAGTTTTGTGCCAAGATCAGTTTTGTTTGTTTTTAAATGGGAGTTCAAGTCTCCTCACAGTTTTCCTTCTGCAAGATCAAGCCTGCTGATTATCTTTCACTTGTCTGGGCTTGGGACTCCAGCCATTCACTTTTTGGTTTCCCAGTGCAAGTTTCTAGTCTGTGACTATTTGTGGCAAGTCTTCCTTCAAAAACGTCCACATTTACACAGAGTAATAATGTTTGTATTCTTCCACCTCCTCTCTGGGCTTCATTTCAATGCTCAAGCGTTGCTTAAAGCAACAAACAACACGCAGATATGTTAAAAAATCTTGGGTGTTTTGTTCTCCTCCTTTCTCTGTGCTGGTGTTGATTTGCCTTGTGAAAATATTTGCCTCTTGATTTTGTCTTTCAACATGTTTAGCACTGTCTTCCAAATTGCCCTGTGTGAAGGTGAAAGGCATAATCTCTGTCTTATTAAAGCTCAGATCCCTCAGAGGGGTCTCTTTCCCTCAGCTGAACTAGTTGATGCTTTCAGAGGCAGGCAGCACCCTGGGGCATAGCAGCGAGGAGAGAGTGAAATTTCAGCATTGATGGATCTAAGAAGTAAGTAAACAAAGCAGTGCCCAAATAACATGTCAGAACTCCATTTTCTGGGGTTTATCTTTGGCTGGACCATGGCAAAGCACTTCTAACTCTGCAGTATAAATGCCAGGCAGTTCAGGAATTGTTCCCAAGCATTTCCAATGATACCAGGGCCACCAACGTGAACAGTTTTATGGAACAATCTGGATGTTGCATATGCCCACCATGTCAGAAGTTCCACTGAACTAATCCTTCTGAACGTAGCCAGTCATGCCAAAATGCTTTCCAGACAGAGATGAAGAATCAGGAAAAAAATTTTGAATAAAAGCTGTAGCATGCTAATCTACTGCTCTTCAATCTCCACCCCTTTTTTTATACATCCACTCTAAAATTTTTGTTCCTAAAATGTTTCTAAGTTACGAGAAGCTCCTGTCGACTGCACTATCTGATTCTGTATAATAAATACTAATAGAAAAAAAGAAAACAGGAGTAAAAATATCAACTTTGTTTACAGCGATGACTCTTGCACACCTCTCACACCCCATGTTCCTTATACCCCTTGGTGCCATTCACCTTCTCCTCAAGAAGACAAAGTAAGGAAGCACGTCTGTGACTCAGACTGTAAAAGTCAAAACGACCAAACAGCTTTTAAGCAGTGCGCTCCTTTTTCCAATCTCAAATGCAAGAAGGTCATTTGCAGTCCTCAGGGTTCTGAGATTATTTATGAAGCAACAGCCACTACACTCATTGTACCTCCTGCTCTCAATGGGACTCATCGTTCAGAGCTGTTGAGCAGTTGGGAACAATTACAGAGGATAAACTGAATGAAATATGTGATGCTGTGAATATGTCAAGATTTCAACCAGTGGAATTTACATACATGAATAAATATCGAATACTGTTTAGTAATGACACTCCTGCACAGCCTCTGTACCGAGCATCCTGCAATGTAAAAATAATTGCTACCTTTATTATCAGTTACCAGCCCTAACAGCAAGCAAGAAGCAGCTTCAAATCTGCTCAAGACAAAGGGGGAATTAGGAGATGTATCTCCATTAGCTTGTGCAAATAGTAAAAGCTCCCTCTTAGCCTCTTTTTTCAGCAGGGAGAGTAAGTGGACTGTAGTTTTCTCTTTGCCTAAATTTAGACTATGACGAACAGAAACATAAGCATGTTGTGGATTAAGATAAATTCCCCCAAGATGTTGTTGTAGAAGTATTAGGACCAAAAAAAGGGATTCTAAAAGTCAACAGAGCAAAGCTGTTATTCACAGAAGAGGAGTGATCTCCAGACACACAGTGATTTCACAATCCTGGCTGGGGCCTCAATGTTCAGGGAGGCTCATTTCCACCATGACTCAAGTCCCAAATAACTCTTTTGCTCAGCCAAGCACTTCCTTGGCTTGCTGAACCTGGATGAGTGTCCATCGGGTACAAACGCAACATCTGAACGGGAATCACCCAGACACGTGCCAGGAAAGGCACCCAAACTTTCCTTTCCCCAAAAAGCATGTGGTTTGTAAGATGGAAAGCCTTGTGGGGTCTCAAAAGCTCATAGCTTTTCAAAGGGTAGAATTCTGCCTACATCTCCTCATCCAAACTGAAGTGGCAATGGGTTGCTTTTCAATTCAGACTCGGTCACAGACACAAATTTCCCTGACTCCTTCCATCACAAAGAGGGAAGGAGATGTATAACAAATATGAATGTGTTCAATGTCCCAGGCCAGAGTGCTTCCCAGCAGTGTAAGCTTAGCAATAAGGGAAATAAAAGTAATATGTAAAAGTAAAGGACAAAAATGAATCGGATTTTATGATAAAGATCACATGGTCCCAATTCAGGGCAGTGTTGCTGTCCAGGGTAAGCTGGAGAACATTCCTGATATAAAAGCAGCCAGTCATCAGTGGCCAAGAAAGGACTTAAGTAAAATGCCTAGTGGCCTGAAAATGGCTTGAAATCAGTTTCTGAAAGAGGTGTGGCCCTTAAAAAAGGCAGAGAAATGAATTTGCTCTGAGTTCTTGGATAGCTCTTGACCGTTTTGGAGGCAGCTTGTAGCCCAAGTGTAAAGTTAAACACTCGTCTTTAAGTTGTCCTAAATGTAGAGCTGTGGGTTCAGTTCAAGGCTCTGCCACGTGCCTCCTGCACAAAGAACTCCAAGTTCATGCATCCAACTGGGGATTCAGGGTGCTCTGGTGAAAATTATTCTGAGCTTCTCCCATCCCATCCATCCCTGCTCCTTCACCTACTGCAGGTTCTTCAGTGCAAGGTTTGTTTCCTACGATGAGCCTTAGCTCTTGCAGGAGCTCTTTGCCCACAAGCCTTTCCCATCCCTGAGGACAGGAAGGTAAGATGGAAACATTTGTTCTTTCCTGCTTTTCCTCCCTTTCGCATCACAATGCCAGTCATAAGGCTCTGAAAGCCACATCATGTTCTCTTAATCATCTCTTGCTAACTCATTAATTCATCAATTGCTATTGTTTGGTCCTGCTATTAAATGCAATTCATTGCAAGAGCTGATGAAGCAACACAGTTGGGTTCCCCTCCCCGTGGCTTTGTTGGTATGTACAGACCAGCACAAGCCTCTGGGCTACACCAGCCTCTGCTGAGGTGTTTCTGCCCTGGCAGCAGCTCTTGTGGAGGCAATAAATGGAAGGATTACAGGTTTTTCAGGCACAGATTGGAGCTTATTGCAAAACTCCCCCAAAAGCTGACATCTGGCCTCTGAACTGCAAGGTGAAGAATACCCATGTTGGTGCTTCATCCATCAGATGTGTCACCTGCAGGTTTAAACATGGAAGTATTGGTTTATCTTACCCCACCTTATATTTAAAGGGGACATCCTCATCAAACCTCTAAACAACAGTTTTCCTATGAGCCACGTTACCTCTCTGGTTAAGAAAAGTGGTGTTTGTCCTTTTTCTTCCCCAAACGAGCATGGAGATTAAGGAAATTTCTCTTCTGTTTCCACTGGTAGCTATAATGTATAGATACATTTATTTTATAGATGCATACATGTACTTTGCTGTGCAACCTTCAGCTTCAGCAGGATGGACTTGATTTTTGTGCCAGAGTTGCATTATGGAACAGCAAGAACTGATGAGGGTCTGGACAGTTTTAAATTCCCCCACTTTGACAAAACCAGGAGCATCAGGAAAAGCACCCATTTGACTCCTGGGCTGGGAATACGAACAGGTCCCCGGTAATTATTCAAGTTTCTAAAGGACTTCCTAACAACCTGTGGGTCTGAGGATTTCTTTCCATTTTCAAGAATGTTTAGTTGGGTAAAATCCAAAGGCAATTTACAGAGTGAAACTTCCTACTTGCCACAAGCTATTGGCATTTTCATGTCCTGTTTATATGGCAGCTGGATACTCAGAAGTATTGTTTTGGTTTTGAGGGAGAAGTGTGCTGTTTTAGAAGCACAGTTTTCACAGAGGAGTGCTCCAGGGTTTCTGAAAATCACCTCTCTGAGGGGTTTTAATGTGCACGCACAAATAATGGCATCCAACCCACCGAAATAACTGTTTGTAAATCTTGGCCAAGTCTTTGCTTAGTAAATATTTTAGTGCTGTTTTCTTTTCTTTTTCTTTTTTTTTTTTTTGTCTTCTTTATTCTGACACGTGAAACCACCATCTATGTTAGACTATAGAGACAAAAGATTATATGGGCCACATACTGGATCTTTCACCCCTCACATTTTTTTTCATCCCAGCCTGGTCCAAAACAGGCTTGGAACATGATTAGCATGATGGTGTCTCACCCTGCCTGGAGTCTATTCTGTCACTATTCTGGCAACAAGCAGAGCTGTCAATCTGGCACTTTATACCAGCTCGGGGTACACTTGAAAATATATAAACAACAGCAAGATAGAGAAACTTCCTTCAGCATTTATTTACCAGATAGATAGGACGGGAGATGCCCTGTTCATTTCAGCAAGCAATATGCATTTTATGACCTTCTCATGACGGTTTTATGCCTATTATCGTCGGTTTGCCTTTTTTATCAAATAAAGAAAAGCTAATGTAAAGAGCTAACATTCAAATAACATTTAAAACTGAGATAAAGTGACAAAGCTCTGCTGGGCTGACGTTATGACTGACATTTTGTCCTTTGTTGGGAGGGGCAAAAGGATAGAAATGCAAGGAAAAAAAAGAGAAAAATTTCAAACTTTCCATTTAATTATGGGATACTCTGTCAATTAGTGTCACAATTTGTCATTTTAAGGGTAAGCCCCTAAAGCTGCAACAACAGTTCCTCTCTGAGCATCACTGTGCTGCTATTGACAGCCTCCACATGCTACGTGGTGTCTGCATGGAAGATCTGGGTCCAGAGGCTCCCTGGGTGGAGGAAATATTTTTTTAACTGTAGCACTGCATTACTCTGCAGTTCTGTAGAGTGGAAAAAGTTAACCTCAGTTTGAAACTTCATTTTTATCTCTGGCTCCTTGGACAAGTGGCTAATCCTGCCTTTAAAATGGGGATGAGGATCCCTGGCTAAGAAAGGGTGAAATAATGATGATACTAGAGATATTGATAACTCTGGAAAAAGTGATATTGATCCATGCGTTTTTTCCTCCTCCCCTGCTTTCATAATTGAACAGTTATGAAATAAAGTATTTTCCCCCTTCTGTACTTGGAACATGGAGATTTATCAACATAGACAGTCTGAGGCCCAGCAGATAAAATGCAAAGCGTGAACTGAAGTAAATAACTGAAGTTCACAGCATGAACTAAATCATTTTTTATTACCTTTAATATTTCAATTGCTTCTGAGCATGAGAAGCAGAGACCAGGATGCATTCAGGAGCTCTAAACCTCCCTCTCCTTTGTACAGCTTTAGCCCATCCCTTCCTTCTCGTGGGGAACCATCCTTCACTGCACAGAAAAGCAGGGATCTAAATTCACCCTCCTCAGGAACCAGCTCTGGGATGTGGCAATTTCAGGATTCCTCACAGAGCCTCTCATTAAGGAATCTAAGATGGAAATTTAATCTCCTCAGGCTGCTTCTGTAATGGAGGGAGTCAGGACTCCCCAGCGAGGCATTCAGACCTCACACACCACAAATTTTTCCCCAGCAGGTGTATTTTTCTCTCTGACATTTATGGAGGGCATCTAAGGCACTTCAGCCATCCTACCAACAAGCTGACATGCTCGGCAAGATCAAAAATCATCTTTTCTCCTCCATTCTCCCAGTAGTTTATTAATTAATATCAGCTGTGATTTCCACGTTGAATCTGGCTGACCTTGAAGATTTTCTTAGTGTTTCAATACATTCTTTCCTTTCCAGCAGACCATCTCTAATGTGTTCAATCCTCTTCAATAAATCAGTGTCTCCTGCACGGGTCAATTCAGACTGAATTCTGCAGCTGCATGCAGGCTGGATGGCAGCAGAACTTCTCGCCTGGCTCTTCCATAGTCCCTCCAGAGAAGTGAAACACATGGGAATTAAAAGCACACTAGATGAAAAACCTTGGGCCGTAGCTCATTAGCAGAGACCATGACTAAATGACTTGCTGCAGGAATTTAAGCACAGAGCAGTTTGCTCACTTTCTACTAACTCTCACTCTTGAATCTTTCATTTTCGAGTTCTACCACCATCAAGTCAATTATTTGATCCACAGATCCACAGATCCACAGATAAATAACCCCAGGAAATGTTTAATAAACTGATTTTCACCTTTCAGCATCAGAAAGAATCACCTTTATTTATCAACTTTATTTATGATCACTGGACACTTAAACACTTCTACTCCAAAAGTTTCCATTTTTTATGTTTAGGAATTGATTCAATTCTTATTCCTAGAAAAAAATGTATTGGGCAAACCAATTACTTAAAACGACTGAGTTGTGCACCAACAGGAAAAAAAGGAAGAAGGGGTTATAGCACAATATATTTGGGAAAATCCTCTCTCTCGCAAACCAACCACTGAAAACTTTAATTCAACTGCTCTCTCAAAAGGCTTTACAATTTCATACACAAGTGCATTGGCAGTGTCTACTGAATGAATATGAGGATGATTCTTTTAAAAAGAGTTTCCTGGAAAATGCCACCTTTGGTTGATATTTTCCTTTTCCAGGAATTCCGAGAGTTTACACAAAAGATTCAGTGGAGCTATACTCACAGAGAAGTGAACGTGTTATTTTCAAACCACTCTGCTGCTATTTTGTCACCATTTAATGCTTTTTATTCAGCCATTCCGATCATCTTTTCATTATCAGACAAATCCCTGAGAATTTCCTCTGGCGACTTATCCTCTGCAACAACAGAATGTTTTCCTTGAGCAAGGATGAATCAACATTAGGTAAAAGCTTCAGGATTTTATCGAGGCTTTAAAAGGCTGGAAAGTACCAAGCTAAAGCATGTGTCTTTTCAGCCTCATTCTCCTTTCACCTACCACGCTTAATGCAGTCACCCTCATTTTACATCCACTGTTCCAAGAAGAAAAGCTTGTAGAGGTGCCAAGTGTTTGTGAATCCAGCTGAAGTCATTAGACTGAAGGATCTCAGCGATTCTGAAACTCAGAGTGTGTCTTCCTTCCTTTTGCTTCCCTGATTGCTGTGAAGGAGATCTTCAGACTTGTAACATCTGCTGCCTTATGCACTTCTCCCAGCGTGCAGACTGGGACCTGGGCACTGCTGCCATCCTAAACCAGGTGTCCTTAAAGCCAGTGCTGTGTATGGGGTGTGCTCTCACCCACGAACCCTTTGTTTTCATGGGCTTGGACAGCTCATCAACCAAAGCCAGGTCAAAATTCTCCAGTGCCATCTGCCAAAAGTGGGTTTCCGTATAGGTTGGTCCTGTGCCTGGTGCCTGTGTCTCAGGGAGGAGCAAAGGAGCAGCCCTGGAGCTGCTGGAATTGCTGCAAGGACTGGGGAGAGATGGGTCTCTCCATCCTCTCCTGCCCACTGAATTGCCAACAACAGATGAATTCTTCCCTTGGAGGGTTTCTTTCCACTCACACCTTTTTCTCTTCACAAAACCACTCATCTCCCCAGTCCTAATGCGTCTTTTCTTCCCCAGCTCACCTTCCTCTAAGGAGAAAATTACTGCAGTGATGAACAGATTTCCCAAGCAGGGGTATAGCTCAAAAGCAGTGTAGAGGCTGAAAAATTGCATTATGCATCAGGCATTACGATATTTTAACAGGGCTCAGTATCACTTTGCTTCCAATCACCCAGAGATCCAGCTATTCTTCTGCACTGGGAGCACCAGCAAATATTTGATCTGTTCAATCCGCAGTCAGCCAGCCAAACAAGCCCTGACTGTTCCACCAGTCTCCTTATTTTCTTATCCCATGCTCTTTGGAGGGATTCTTTAGTCAACAGACTCTCTCTCCCTCACTCCTTCCCTCCTTCTCTTGCAGATAATGCATCTCAGCCCTGATTTCACTGTTAAACTCCACGGCGTGATGGAAAATGCCAGCCACAGATGTTGCCTCCACTTCACTATATTGCATGCGCATAACAAATTCCTCACCAAAAATTTCCAGGGTTGTATTATAACTTATCCCTTAATTTCGGAGAGGAGTTAAAGCAGGGGGATGGGAGCTCAAGAATGCTCAGACACACGAACATCCCCGAGCACAGACCCTCTGAGCTGCTCCTTAGCATGGAGAAGCATTTATACCCTTAAGTTGTGGTAGGAGTGGTAATAATTTCCCACAATACAAATTCCCCACAGTACAAATTTAGCAATTCATTCTCCTTTGAGTGGTCAAAAGAAGCTCAGCAACCGTAAGATTTTATAATTAAAGAGCTGGAATAAGGCTTGAGAGAGGTAGGCTGATTTCTCTTCTTCAAACTTGCATATTCTTGAGAAACACTTCAGTTCCCCAGACAATGCTGGCTGATGTGACTCGTGATTTTGAATGTTCCTCTCGACATACACAGCTTTTCAGAGATTGCTAAGCACCTGGGAAGTTAAATCTCTGCCTGGCATCTGCAGGCATCCACTAGGGCAAAAATGAAGAAGTTCAAAGCATCTGGCCATTGGAAATGCCACACCAGCACCAGAGCAGCTCTGCCTAGCAAAGGATTAAATGTGCCATGAATGCCTCAAAGCACCCAGGCTCCATGTGTACCCATAAATAAAATCACACCTTCAAGTCCTGGGCTGCTCTGCAGTAACCCACACGGCTGCACTGTCCCTGGGGTGTTTTTTGGCTCATGCTCTCTGTCCCTGTCAGGAGGTTGTGCACCTGACCATGGGCAGGAAGCAGTTTGGACACAGCCACTCCGAGGCTGGAAGGAGAAAAGAGGGGAAAAAGGGTTTGGCAATTCAGGTATAAAGTGTGTTACTGCTCGTGGCTTCAGGCGAGGGAGCAGTCCCTTCTTGTTACCAGCTTCAGCCACAGCCACTATCCACGGGCTTCTGGAGCCCAGAGAGTCCCAAAGGGCATCCAGAGGTGATGGATCAGGATGTTCTCTTTGGCCAAGCAAGAGGTGGTGATGTCGGAATGGCCGAGAAAGAGGTATTGAGGTCAGAAAATACGTCTGGGCCCAGATCAAGGATTTTAGGTCTTTACCTTCCTTGGAAGAGACTTTAATGTTCATGTTTCTGCCGTCTCTCCGTTCCCTCTCTATGAAGGAACAAGCCCCAGATAAATAAATAAATAAATGAACAAAGCCTCTGTTTGATACTTTCCGTCAGGAGACAAAAAGTTAAAAAGCTGGGAGATGTTACACGTACAGACAGCTGGTATATTCTTTTGCTGTCAGTTCTCTCCAGCAATCAATATTATGAAATGTTATGATTATTATCAAATATCATTATGTTAATTTTGAAGCTGTTATGAGTCCCATCTACTGTCGTCATTACACTTTGAATAAATGATCTGAGATTTAAAAAATAACAAAAAAAAAAAAAAGAAAAGAAAAAAAAAGAAATAAAATGTTTCAGACAAAACTCCCTGCCTAGCTGTTAACTAGCAAGGAAGATTTAGGTAGGCAGACGGATCCGCTCCTTGTGGTGTTCAGCTTGATAAATCATGGCTTTCCTCCAAATAGAGGCAGAGTTCAGTATTTCACACCATGACAGGTTCTCTCTGTACTTTGTGGATAAGGTTGCTTGGATCAGAACCAAACTTGCAGCTATTCATGGAAGGTGGTAGAGTTTCTTAAGAGGCATGTCTTTATTGTGTGATGGGGCGGCTTGCTGCAGGCAAGCTGAGCCCCCAGCCCCGTAGTGCCAGGCACTGCATAAACACAGGGAAGAGACAAGGCAGCTATGGAAAAAAAGCTGTATGGAGAAGCTGGAGAAAGACTGCAGCTGGGGTCTTGCTGCCCAGTCCTGTGCTCTGTACCAGTGGATGAGATGTTTCATCAAAAAAGCTTCTCAGACCTGTAGCAGGCAAACACAGTCATTGCAAGGGTGGTAAGAATATTGCAGGTTATCTTAATGGCTATAGTTTTTGAGATTAGGAATATCTGACCACGAGAACTTGAAGAGGGAAATTTTAGGACATCATCAAAAGCAAAGGCCGTTGTCACAAAGCTGCACTTCTCCACCCGTAGGGATCTGAAGCTTCACGGTGCTGTTTCTGCTGCTCTCCAACTCACCTGGATTTCATTTCACACTTGAAGCTCAGCTGTGTTTTGTCAGGATAGTGGTGGAACCCAGGGGCTGCTGATGCTGATTTATGGCTCTGAGGTGCAGAAGCCAGGTGAAGACTTGCCAGGGGGTTCAGTTCTGCTTTCCCTCCAGTCCAGGGCTCCCTGCCGCTGGCTCTCCCCAGGCCGTGTGAGGCAGGAATGTATGCACAGCCTCCTGGGGATCTGTGCTGCATCCACCTCTCATAAGCTGGATGAATCTCACAGTTTCCTGGTATTTGCATGCCAATGCAGAAAAAACACAGAGGGTAAGGCTGAGATTTGCTGCTGAGAGTTTGGGATTTGCAAGAATGCCAGATTCAGAGACACTCCAAAGGGCAAACAGAGGGTGAAGGCACAAAGGTTAAACAAGCAAAAATAAAAGCGTTTGCACCAAACCCTGTGAGCAAAAACCACCCAGCTAACTTCAACTCTGAGGTGCAAGCATGAGGCTTGCTTCCCAGGATTAAAAAATATACACTCTGCTATTTCAGACAGAGAACTAAATAAAGCCACTCCTGCTCTTCTCATCTCACATGCTAACAAAATTAATGGCAGAGGTTTTTTTGAGCCAATCACTCATTAGCCTCTTTTTCCCTGCTCCCTAAACCTCCATAAACACAAGCCAAAATCCTCCCTGAGAGAGATCTCAACTGCAGTCAGGTTTTGCTTCTCTCCGGGCCGGTGTGAGATTATAATGCTTCTCAAGGTGTTCCCTTCCTCATAATGAAGCTCCATCTGTTCTACAGATGGTAAAGATCACAAGAACCAGCACTAAATATCCCTCCCCCACCGAAGAGTTTTTACCTTATGGTAGTGTTGCTCTTTGTTTTCCCTGCCTTTCCCAGGAGCATGGGGACACCTCTATTGCCCCAGCCAGGCTCTGTGCTGGTGGCTGCCTCTGCACAAGGAGGGCTTCATAGATTTTGTCCATGGGAAAGGAAACCTTTTCCACTGAATTTTCAGGGAACTGCGCAGTGGCCACCCTTAAATACTTTTCATCTCATCTCCTCTCGGCTGCTGCTTGCACCAGCCCCAGCTTTGCCCCCAGCAGACACCTCCCTTTCAAGGGCAAACTGGAATATATCACAGTAAGGGCCTGGCAGGTGAGACACAAAGGGAATTCAGGAGGTCAGATCCTCCAGGATGTGAAAGAAATGTATAGGTGTTAACTGCTAGTCTCTGCCCTACACATTTCTGTGTGCCTTTGGCTCAGAAAAAGAATCTTTTTTTTTTTTTCAATACCTGAATGAACATTTGAGCCTATAGAGAGGCCAGCAGGGCAGAGCTCCTGGGTATGCTGCAATCTCCAAATTTTGGCCTCTGGTGTAACCTTGCTGAGCACCCAGACACTGAAGCAGAGAAAATGGAGTCATCCTTGATGATCTTGCCCTCCATACATAATCCAAATAATTAAATTCACTTAGCTAGATAAACAAGTTTTAGTTCTGAAACAGGATAACCACAGTGGATCCTTAGACAATCCTCTAAGGCAGCTGGCAATGGACTAACTTCATTTATGTGGTTTAACATTTGCCTAGCAGAAAACACTACTACTTTTCTCTTCTTGACAGGTAGATAATCCTAAGAGGTTTGACTACCACATTAACATCCAAACCACAAATGATGGGTAATCTAAAAAGCTGGATTTTCTGACACACATGCACCCTTGACATCTGCTTTCTACATCAGAGCCTGAATTAGTTCTAATATGGTGTTTGTATTAAATATGTGGATTAATGGAGCTCAGCAAGAGTGCTGAATTAGCTCTTCCTGTCTCCAGTGGATTTGGACTGCAGCTCTCCATGCAGAGACAGATGTGCAGCTTGTTATATTTTGTGTTTTGCGCTTGGAAAAACTGTGGCTCGGTACTAAATCAACAACTGCCTGCTCAAAAGAAGCGATTCCGGACATCTCTTAGAACTAAGTAAATTTGGAAATGGCAGGGACAAAGTCCTACAGGGAAACATTTTGAGACTGTTGGCTCAGACTGTAGCCCACCAACAGTGCCATCGCTCAGGGAGAACTGACCCCTTCCAAGCATAGTAAAAGACCAAAGTCCCGATCCGGGAAGATTTAATGGCACTTGGGAACCCAAACAATGAAGATATTTTGCTTCAATGTCCTGGCTCTGTCCCAGCTCAGGTAATTATTCCCACTTATCTAAATTTCTTCCTCCACTTTCCCTGGCATTTAGCAATTTTCTTCCCTTCCTGTCCAAACAGTAGTCGAACAGCCCACCTGGCTGCTGGATACTCACTGTCCTTTGAATCATGACCACAGGTCTCCTCTGTGCAGTTTGAAAGGCACCTCGGGACCTTAGAAATTGGGCAAAGGAGACAAGCAAAGTGAAAGTGATGGGGTTTGTTTTCTTTGTTATTGGTCTTGCAACTGGGAGCACTGGCGGCACAAGATCTTAGAAGCCGAGAAGAGGCAAAGCAGTGTCTCCCTGAGTTCAAAACTCTCTGAAAAAAAGGAAAAATCACAATGAAGTTTTCCATAACCAATTTCCCCTGGCAAATACCTTGCTGAACTAATAGTGTTAGCGAATGTGCTCGTGACTGAGGTGGTGGTCACACCTCTGGCTACCTGGCCATAGTGCAGAAGCCACAGCGCAGAGCTGGGCTTCAGCATCACTTAGGAAGTACCTGGAGGTATATCAAGCTCTGAACCCACAGACTGGGGCACCACAGGTCTGGAAGTGCACTGGGCTGCAGGTGTTGATGCCTGAATCAGGGCTACGGACAAGGTGGCAGCAATGCCACCCACCAGCCTGGAGCTGCCTGTAGGCACAGGGACTGAGCTGGAGAGTATCTGCAGATGGGGAACAGGAAAACCTGTCTTCCAAGCCTTCTGCAAAACTGAGCCTGCAGCTCCCTGTTCTTCAGGTTACAACAAGTCTGGGGTGACAGCCTCTCCTTTTCCTTCTTTTAAATATAGACGAGCGTACAGGAATCACAGGATCAAGCAAGAGGGGCTTTGGCTTTGTAGCCCAACAGTTGGGAGGGACAGATCTGCATTGGCTGACTCATTCCCTAAAAATATCTGCGTCTCTCCATTGACTGTGCAGGGAGCCCAGGGTGACCAGCTTGATGTAGATGTGCGCTGTGGAGATGTCTGAAATTAGACGAAGTAAATCCCGTCCCCAAAGCCAGCCTGGTAGGAGGTAGTGTGGGATGGTGTAATGCAAGAGTCTACATGTGAGCTGGAAGTCTGCACTCCCACTGCCGGCTCCGGGGATCTGGTTAACGTGGTCGGTGGAGCCTAGGAAGCGATTTGTCTCACTGTAAAGCAGACTCCTACGTCTGGTCAGTGAATCACTCTCTATACACCCACATTTCTGTGAGATGGATCCTATCCCTGAAGTTAGGAGAGATGAATCTCACCCCTAAGCCTTGTTCCTCTTTTTTGTGTCTGCTGCTGAGTTTCCAATGTGCTGTAGCACTAAATCAGTTACTCGAGTTAGGTTTTACTTCACTTTTCCTCCATCTCCAACTGAACCGCAATAAAAACATTTTAATGCTTATTTTTCAAATTCAATTTCCAAGCTGAAGTCAAGTTCAAAATCTTCCAACCCTTCCTCAGCTTCAGTGAAGCCCTTCAGTATATACACACACCAGCAGTGCATTAGGACCTTCTTTCTACTCCAATTTCTATGTGAAGCTTCTAAAAATCTCCATTTTTACAGAGAGCTCAACCTGGCTGGCTCTTCTGGACTGCAATTGAAATAACACACATCTTTTCACCATTTCTTCTTTCCCATCTGGATACTGTGGAACATTGCAAGGGAGGGTTTCTCTTAAACAATTGCGTGTCAGGTGTACAAATTACAGAACTAATACGGGCTGCGACTACATTTTGTGTACGGGTTTTCAAGGCATATGATAATGAATATTAATAGAAACTATTTCTCCAATAAATGACTATTTTCTCAATAGCTGGTGTAAATAAACCCACTTGGATACGAAACAGATTTTTTGATGTCTGTATCAAACAAACACAGTGATGTATTTCCACAAGAAAAGGCACATCTGCCAGTATACAACAGTAGAAATGTAAATATTAGCAATTTTTGTGATAATTTAATCCAATCCTCCAGCCCCATCTCTCAGCATCTGAAGACAGAATCTAGGTTCATTAGCTAACAAAGAAGGAAGTGGCACAAAACCAGATAGATTGAAATGAAACTTGAGGAATCAGCCTGAGAAGAGAGAGTCTGCCTTGGCAACATCCAGGTGCCTGTGAGGTGATGTCACAGGTGAGTTGGTCACTCAGAAAATCATTCCCTCACAGTCAGTGGAGACAAACAAGTACCCAAGGCAGGATTTTCTCATCCATTTTAAGTACCTAATTTAGGATGAAATGAATCATTGGTTCCCTGGACTAGACCTCCACTGACTGGAGAGGAAGCTGAGGGTGACCAGCCAAGATTCAGGCAGTCAGTCTGATGTACATAAGGTATAATAGCCCACCTTATAAACATACATTTTAGAATAAATGCAAGTTTTGCCAATTTTAAAATAAGGGAAGAGTCACAGCCCCCAAACTTTGCTTATTTATCTATTTGAGGGACTGTATCCCAGTCAACTGCATCCTCCACTCCCTTTTATTGCACTGTAGTCAGAGTATCTGGAGCTGCAGCCTCCTCTGAATTGCAAGTAACTTAGCAAGTAACTCTTGTGTAAGGATGGAGTTACAGAACTGGAGAATAGTAGAGTGGTTTGGGCTCGAAGGGACCTCAAAGATCACCTGGTTCCACTCCCCCTGCCATGGTTCCACTATCCCAGGTTGCTCAAAGCCCCATCCAACCCGGCCTTGACAGGTAATGGGACAACAACATCAACTTTAGGAGGATATCAAGAGAAAAATTCCTAAAGGGAGGAGAAGGCAAGGCAGGGCAAGGGAGGAAAAGGGAAGAGAAAGGAAATCTGTGTGTAAATGCCAGTGCTTTTCTGCCAAAGTGGAAGTCTTCTTCAGGAAGCAGATGTTATCCCTAAAGAGCTGTGTTTACCGAAACATTAAAAATAAAAAGGAGTTTTGACAGATTGTTTCTGGCCTCCTACTGTTTAGTTGCAGTCAAATCTGTCAATAAGAAGTGGACAGGGGACTTGAGGGAATATCTTCAGACATCTATTCTGAGGAGATCAAAGGGAGCTTCACTGATGAATTTGCTGTCCTACTGACTCATTTTTTTCAGAATTTCTAGACACAGGGAAGAGTGTTAAAAAGATGAAGGGGTAGAAAGAAAGAACAACGTTCTGCTCTTCAAAAAAAATCACAAAACTTAGTCTATTACATCCTCCAAACCTGGCTTCAATAACTTTTAAAGGGAACAAATATTGAAAGAAATGAAAAAGCCGTAACAGACCTATTAGTTCTTACATTATCTATCCTTGTGGGTTATGGCCTTTTTAAAGCATCTCATCATCCAACTAAGCTACCATGTGCTCTTCTCATGCTCTTAGTGTTGCTTCTTTCCCTTTCCTTCTTTCTCTGCTGCATCTTTGCTGCATTATCTTCCATTAGACCACAATCTCTTCAAGGCAGGAATCCTCTCTTAGCATTTGTATAAGCAGGAGAGACATCTGTCATGACTGAAGCCCCGAGGTGCTGTCATGAGACACAAGAAGGAGCAGGAAGAAAAGCGGGGTTTAAGAAGAGAAAATAAAAACCAGACAAACCGGGTTCATGAAGTTTTTTGTTCAATTACATTGTTAAAGTGTCAGACGTGCTGCGCTTGGATTCTGCATGGTCACTAATTTTCTGCTGCCTATGTCCTTACCTGGCTCAAAGAAACATAGGAAAAATAAAGCAAAGTACTCCAGAGTAGGCTGCTGGATTCCAAATGGATTCAAGAAGCTCAGGTGAACTTGGCATTAAACCAATTTGTCTTCATGAGCAGAGAAGCAGAGCACCACGATCCCAGTTTAGCACAATGCTTGGACACATGGTTGGATTTAAGCACGTGAGCAGGATCCTGAAGTGAATGGGATTAATCGGAGGTCGTGTACGCTGGGCAATACAAGGCATATCTTGCTTGATATCACTGTAAAGGGTAACAAAGATGAGCCTTTCTGAGGGAAAACATTTCCATTCTCCATCAGGTTTCTTTTCCTCGCAGTGAAGAGGAAGAACAATTGCTCTTGACTTGCCCGGACCCTGATGTGCCTTTCACAGTCATTATGTTCCTTTTAAGAAGTGCAAATGAGGCAAATAAAAGCGAAGACCAGACCCAGAAAAGACATTTTAATATCAGATGCCTGTTCCAACCCCACTCATGCCAACAAGACTGCCCTGTGCATACTGCTGGGTATGTACCTGGCCCTGGTTCATAGGTCTGAGTACTCCTAATTCACTTCAACAAGACCCAGATTCTCAAAAATAAGGCAGTTTATAACTATTTTCTCTTGGTGACAGCAATGGGGTTAAGACGTTTAAGAGGAGCCTTCCCTACATGAAGTGCTGAAATATGAGTTCACATGCCCCAGGTAAATGGCTCGAAAATGGCCACTTTTCAGGAATGTAAGTTCCATGAGTCCAAAAAAATCCTTGTTCTGCAGCCTGTTTCGGATACTTGGGAAGGGGTCGGGTGTTTTGGAGCCCTATCCTGCGTTCAGTCTTGATTATGAAGTTGATATTTAATGGTATTTTTTAAAAACACACAATGACTCCCTGAACACAAACTCAAGTTTCAGCGCCATGATTCTATTTTTCCAGCTGAATAGTGCAAAAGGAGGAAAAACAGAGAAGCAATATAAAAGTGATGAAGTCAAAAGAAAATTCAGACCCACTTCTCTGCAGTTATGTGGAAGATTTAAGGAATATGTTTCTTTTTTTTGGTAGGAGAGGAATTCAGTGAGAGATCAGCCCTGGTGTCAGTGAGACACACACAGCAGAGTTCTAATGCTGCTTAATTGCCAATACAAAAGATGTTATCTCTACTAAAGCATGAACCCAAAGCTCTGATTTTCAGGAAACTGGTAGGCAAAGCTGTGGGAGGATTAAAAAAAAAAAAAAAATCCCATCTTGTTTGCTAAATCAGTTGGTGGATGTGGCAACGTAGGGATTGAACTCACCGAAAGCCATGCTGGAAATCGTACAGTCACTTTTCCCCAGGCTGAGCTCAAGACTGTTTGGTCTGTCCTGTGAAAAGTAGATGAGAAATCCAAAAATAAAACAGCTGACAGTAAGTTGCAAACCATACATATGTAAATCGTCGCTGACCCTGAGAAGAGCTGTGTCCGCAATATGATAAGGTCTGAAACCTGACTGAAATTCTTCATAAAGGGCATTATATTGGAGGTGATCCTTAAACAAGCAGAGCAGACAGATCATCAGCCTCTTTCCTCAATAGGCAGAAAAATAGGTTACTGGTGAGAGGGACTTTGGCCAAATGAATTTCTTTTGAATTCAGACGCTGAATTTTTTTATATCTCGGAGCCCTCTTTAATGACAGTGTAGTTCTGGGGCACAATTATATAATTATTATTGTACTGATAATGCACAGGAATTTCCTTGTGTTATCGCCACTGCCGTTGCAATCTGGCTGATAAAGGCCTTTCACAATGCAATATTAATAATAGCAGAGTATGCTGGATGCTGGATGGCGTCACTGTCCCTTATTGTGTCCTTTCAGCCTCAGTGAGATGATGGAACAGAATGACACAACACATCCCCATGATAAATGCATTCAGGCCATTAGTATTTTTACTTTTTAATAAAGAAAACTGAAGCAACAGAAAGACTTGGAGTTTGTTCCCACATTTCTCAGCTACAAGAGGGTCTTTAAATTTTTTTTCAAGAAGACTGAGGGTTTTATATTAACTGAAAGCCAAAATTATTTCTCTCTTGCTTTCAGCAAGACCAGGAGCTGGAAGGGCTTCCTCTCTGCTCCACATGTGAACCATGATCTTGTAGCTTGGAGAAGGAAGGGGAAAGCTGTGTCTTCAGAGATCCTCTGTTCATGCTGGTGCCTCTGCACTCAACGATATTCAGATCAGACCCATCTTCCTAAGATGTCTTTTTCCCGACTTCTCTTGCATCAAATCTCAGAGTCACCCATTTCCTTGCTGTTTTCCCAACTACTGCCCATCTGAGAGGCTGCAGATGTTTCAGCAGCAGCATGCTCCCTTGGAAGAAGGACCACAACGAGCTTCAAGGCTGCCCTTGCTGTGGCTGTGCTGCTCGCCATGCTGTGCCAAGAGCCTCCCAACAGCTGTGGGTTTTCCCTATTTCCATTCAAATATCCTATATATGCTGTGGGATGGGCCAGCTTGGATGGGAAAGACTGGCTGAGTTGCAAAGGTCATTCCATCACCTCTAATAAGCCAATCTTTTTAATGCATGCACCTTCAGAGTCATCTGGGCAGCCGTGGAAAGCCCATTCTTCCCATCCTTCTGTGTGCCCACAATTTTGCCTGTCTCCTAGCCCAGCAGCTGGACGTCACCTGCCCTGCTGCCATCCCTTCTACTAAATTCTATTTCACCTCTCATCACTTGTGCCCCAAACTGCCTAAAGATCCCTCCCAAGGAGCCTCACATCCCATCTCCCTGGTTGGGGGCAGATGCAGAAATTTTATCCCTTTCCACCATCAACCTCAACCCCTGCCAGTGTTGGCTTGTTGCCCTGAAGAAAAGGGATATCTTTTACCTGCCTGAGCCATTGTAACTGCTACAACTGGTTTTTTCTTCCTGACCCACCTTAACTATCACCCTCAAAAAACCCTGGTGGGGGAGAAGGTGGAAGATGGCTGCGAGGGAACTACTCTGGGTGCGGAGGAAGAAGGACATCTCCATGTCCTCGCTCACAGTCCTGCTCTGCAAATGCTCTTTTGTGTGAGTTCTCTCTTCCACCCCAGCGTGGTGGGTGTTTCTGCACACTGTCCCTTTGAGTGTTTGTATGTTTTGCTAAGTAAGCCATCTTTCCTAAATTAGCCTTGTAGCTTTTCCCTACCCTGTCTCCAGGTACATCTTCTTCCTTCCCATTTCTTTCTCCCACCTACAAAGAGAGAACATTCCTGATTTAGTAGTCTCTGTGCTTCTGCCTGTGGGAGTGTGTGTGTGTAGGGCTCACAAATGGAAAGGACAACTCCAAGGCACAAATATTCTGCTGGTTTTGGGCCAAGACTGGCAGAGGAGAAGGGAGGAGGGCTGCTTTCAGGTTCAGCTGAGGGCAAGCAGATCTCAATTAATCTCCTGTTCACGACCAGGGCTGCAGCATCTGTTGGATACACAGAGCTTCCCTTGGCTTTCCAGAAAAACAGGCTGTCCTGAGTCCCTTCTGTGCTCGCCTCAGCTCCAAGCAGCCTCGCTTGCCCTCACACAGCACAGACCAAGAACCAGTGACTTTATAAATCCCACCCACACTTGCAATGGTGGGATGTTCCAAAAAGACTCTCTTCAGCTGTGCCTGGCAAGCAAAAAGAGAGTTGGGGATGCCACGGGTGCTGCATCCAGCCACCTGAGTGACCACCCCACATACACCTGCACAGAACTGTGGACCTCTGTTCTCCACCCCAGCCTTCAGGAAGCTTAACTCACACATGCAGACCAGGTTCTCACCAGTGTCCATGACCACACACTGCACTGAACTGTTACCCAGATCTGCTCAATGTTCTGGCAACTCTATTTTTAACTCTATATTTTACAAACCGTACAAAAATGTACAGGACAAGTCAGACTATGCATTGGTTATGGTGTAGAACTTCGCCAAGTAACCCAAGTACCAAGACTTAGCTGATGCTCTACTGCATCTGTTCCAGGCACCTTCAGAGTAAGACCTGTACCTGCCTTCAGACAGGAATTAGATTCACAGTCTATGAATTTATACAGGCAATGAAAAGGAAAAACTCTAAAATAACCTGCACACTGTAAAAAGACTTGAAGAAATTTCCAATGAAAGCATTTCCAGGTGGAACATAGCTTGGAATCAGTTTTTATAACAACTAGCACTGGGGTAGTAGACATTTAACACCCACAAGAATTTAAAGGAGCTGTTTTATCTGATGGAAGAAAACTGTACTATTCCACTAGTGTGATCAAACAGACCAAAATTTATAGGGTGAAGGAAGAAAGCTATTTGAATTGGATCAAAATCACCTAAAGGTTCAAAAGGGTTGTACATACAAGACATACAGGAACAGGACATGCAAAGATCTGAGTTTTGATGCTTTGTGTCAAGCGATGTGAGACTGGAATCTTGACATAAGTCATTTTTTTAAATTCAGTATTTTGTTCACACGTGTATCTATAGCTGGTGCCTGTAAGCCAGTAATGTATTAAAGTAACACTAATGTAAGAGGGTTTATAACAAAACACTCAACTATTAAATATCCATTGTCTCCAGACAAACCTCCAAAATCCTTATCAAATTCAGTGCCTATTATACAGCATATGTAAGATTATTAGAGACTCTTTCACCCTGGCTTCGGTTAACTACTCAGACTTTAACTCTGAGACTCATTTATTTATTACCTCTAGGTAGACATATTAAGCTCATTACTATTCTCATTAACAAACAGTGGTTTCCCTGTGCATTACTTCAACAGCTAACTATTTTTATAATTAGCTCCAAATTTTAGCTCAAAGTAACACTCTCCTGTCTTAAGTTGTTTTAACAAATTCAGGCCCTTGGTCTTGATCCAAGTGAAAATCCAGTGAAATTGGTGGGAAGGCCTGCATGGACTTCAAGGGGTTTTGAAGCAGCTCCTATGAACATGCCATAATTTGTTCTTAGAAATGTGGTTATTTGTAATCTCATCCGTGGATAAGCAATACTGTTTTTACAGAAGCTAATACTGCCTATCACTAATCCAAGCCAATGCTTTTCATTAAAATGTTCTGCTTTCCATTTCCTATAAATCTGTAAATTTTTGGCCATACAAGAGAAGGTTTTCCACATGGAACATTTGCCTCAGGTTGATTCTTTTCGATCTAATCAAAAGCAGTCCAGGGTTTTCTAAGAACACTCTTGGGGAAAAACAGTGGGTGAAAAACCAGCTTACCAATATTAAATATCATTATCCTTTTTTTTTTTTTTTTTCCAAAACTTCCCATCACCTTTTTCCTTGGGATGAGAGACTTGATATTTGGGAGGAAGTGTGTCATTTTTCACAGCATCTTTTACATCCCAAAATTGGCTGCGATTATTTTGATGTACCATTGTTTCTTGATACATTATTCCAATCTCTGTCTAGAGGATTGTAGGTTTTGGGAGAGAAGAATATTTTTTACTTCACACTTTGTTCATTTAACTGCCACTTTTTTATTTCGGTCTAGGTGGATCACAGAGCTGGCAAACACCGTGATCCTCACGCCCTGGAGGGACTGCAGAGGCAAGAAAAGCCATCTTCCTAAAGAGCCTGTGAGTCCTCTGAATCCCCTTCCCTTCCCAGCATGGGCTGTATGTTTTAAGAAGCACTCACTTTCCTACTATTTTGCCAAGTGTTTTTTCTACCAAAACCTCAAGCTGTCATTTCTCTGACTGCACTCATCTGTCAGAAAGGAAAATCTCTAGAGAGCTGGGTTTGACATCACTAAATAACATATCTAAAACCGTATTTCGATAGCAATTTGTTGTTTTCTGGACATCAGTGGGACATCTTTCCATATATTTTCATGGTAACTTGGTTAGGGTTGCCTTTCCTGCATCATATTTTCACATTAGCAGGCTTGGCCTTGAACATATGTTGTCCTTTATGATATGGTGGCTGGACAGAGAGAAAATTTTGGAAGGCAAGCACACTCAAACACAAGGAGACACATCCATGTTCACCTGACATGGGCAAGAGGCACAGGGAAAATGAGAAGTGGCCAAAAGATGAGATTTCACCTCATCTCCTGGGTAAGGCAGCAAAAACCAGGACCCTGCACAGACATTGTGCCATAGGGCTGAGATGGGGAGGCAGGTAGTTATGGGTCTGTGTGGATCCTGGTGTCACTGCAGCTAAAATGAATCCAGTCTCTGAATTACCTTGTTGGAAATCCAGTTGCGTGTTCCTCGCACCACAGCCTCAGGAACAGCAGTCAAATGCCAAGGATCACAAAGGTCCAGTGGGATTTCTGCAATTCATATTTTTATCCTGCTGGCAAATTACCACTGAAAACCTTGAGGGAGGAGGATCTCTCTGATGCCCTGACCAGCAGTCCATCTCCATAGGCTCCACATCCATCGGTGAGCCCTTGCTGAGCTGACAGTCCAATCAGCACATTGCATTGCTGCTACTACACCAATCCATTACTTTGCAAAGCACACAGTGAGTGTACAGCTCTAAATAAAGCCAAACTATTCCCTGCTGCGTGGTGCTGAATATCTCAAAAGCAAAAAAAAAAAAAAAAGAAAAAGGGAAAAAAAAATAAGAAAGGTAAGAGAATTCCATTCCACTACAAGTGCAAAAATGTTTACTGTTGTTGCTGTTGCACAGCTCTGCACCCAATGCGAGACAATTCCTCTCTCATTAAGTTGTGATGAATGACAGATATGGCCAGCGGCTAAGACTGGTTCTTAGATTAAGTGTTGTGAGAAATGCCTCCCTACAACCAGGCAGGTGAGATCATTTCTTTTTCCCATTATACCAGTTTCTTCTCTCTGTTCCTGAGTAACACAGCATGATTTGATAGTTTCTGCCTCTAAACTATTGACGTATATTTGCTTTGAGAGGGGCCTCCTAAAGCGTGAAGAATGGGCCAGAGAGCTCCTAACTACTCCCAAAGAGTGTGGCTGTTAGGCTGGAGCCTTTGTAGTGCTTAACTCTTTGCCAGGTGTTATAGAATTAGGGGATTCCAACTGGTTGTGTAGGATTTTCTTCAGGAGAAGCAAGAAGGCAGCCTTCCTGCATCCTCATTCCATCAGCTGCAGCCTCTCTTGAGCTCTAGATGTTCTTTATCTGCCTCTACCTCTTCAGAGCTTGTACTTGCACATTCCCAGGTGAAAAACCACCTGCAGCAGTACTGCAAAGTGTCCTTCAGAGAGGACAGCAAAAGCTTCTTCATTGAAGGAGCCATTCGGGAGGGTTTGGTGGACTGATGCTAAGGAGAACAGGATTTTGTTTCTGGTGCTATTCCCAGCTGATTTTGACCACGAGCAAACTGCTCCTTCCTTGCACTTCTCTTGGTCAACGCCTTGTTCATCGGGGCCCTGACTCTGCAGACTTCCTCATATATCAAGTTTCCGTGTACAATATTAACCAGAGCTATGAATTTTGGGAAGATTGAAGCCTGAAGACTGCAAGGGAATGTCTTTATAATTAATCAGAAGAGGTCTAGGGAGGAAGCCACAGTGCTGATCCCCTAATCACCAGTGCTTGTCCCCTTCCTTGCTGGTGGTGTTCTTAACAGTTACAAGCACTAAGAATTTTAACTTCTTCATTCTTAGTTGAAAAAAAAAAGGGCAAATCTCATGTGCACTTCACTAACAAGGAGAACTTTTATTCCTATTTTAAGTTGAGACACGGAAAAAGAGAGAGTTATGCAAATCCATGTTTGTAAACCCTGGATGCTTGACCTGGACATGTTAGAATGGATTGCTTGTGAGTGACAAAACAGAGCTGGAGGTGAAATGGCCAATTCTAAACCTTGCATTATTTGAAGAAAACAACAATTCAATTAAAAAATACCTTGCAATCCCTTGGAGAGGAATGCGAGTTGCAGAAGTTGGGTCTGGATCTCAAACTCTCCAAGAGTTCCAGGATATTTATTCCTGTCGAGAATTTTGGCTTGGATTGTTGGCGGGAAGAGTCAGCCATGAATTTTGGATCTAACTTCAGACTATACTATCATAAGTTCCAAAGAACTGGATGTTCTCATCTAGGAATTCATTTTTTTCTTTAAAAAGTGATTCACTCAGCATGACTAAGGGCATGTCTACATGGATGGACGAACAACTCCTTCCCACTCATCCCACCAGCCAGCTCTTCTCCAGGGGTCATACATGGCCACCTTGGCATGGTGCTGCATGTAGGTTAGTAGAAGCACTATCGAACACACAGATGCCTCACAGTCAATGCTGAGAAGTGAAGAACAGCAACTGCCTCCTTTTAGATCTCAACTTAATATGCAGAAAATACAGAATTTTCTCTCAGGTATTTAAAAACAACCAAAAAATTAATCTGAAATATATGTGTGTGTGCAGACATGTTACCAGATACATACAAAAAATCCCTTTGACTCTAATCCTATAAAATTCCTGTCCATTTGAATGGATTCCTACATGTAAGTGCTTTACTGGGTCAGGGCCACTGCCAGGAGAGTGGAAAGTATTTCCTATATTATTCTAATTGCACAGCAAAAGGGATTGTAATTAATATCTGTGTTGTATGCCAGCATATTCAACCTGCAGTACAAACAAAGCTGGAGTATAAGTGCCTCTATGCTCTTTTTTTGGAGTGCTTTACCTATTAGAAGCTTAGTAAGTCTCTTGTTAACACCAGAAAGATCTGATATAAAGATAGATGGAATATGCAGACAGCACTGCCCATAACTGGAGCTTCATAGTGTCACAGAAACTTTTCAATTTAAGGGTAGACGAAAATTCGCCTACGAAAAAATAGATCTTGGAAAGAAACACATAAAGCTCTTATCTCCATCTCTAATTCCAGTGTGCATAGGGTAGACCAGAAGTGGTGAGTGAGTGTCCTAAAGTAAACAGTAAAAGTCTCTGTGACTTGAAATACAGCCATTGCATTCTCCTAGCCAGACATTTCAAAGTATTTCATTTCCCAAAGCAATACTTGTGAATCCTATCAAAGGACTGCATAACAAGGCACAAACATATAAACCACATTTAGTTATTTACAAAAGGATCTAGATAGCTCAAAACCTGCTTCAAATGAGACCTGAACACTCAAAATTCATCAAAAGCCCCAAACAGGCTATGTATACACCAAGACTGTCTTTGCCCGGAGCTGTCTAAGGGCACTAAGCCTCAAAGCCTGCTGGCTGCATGGGTGTGGTCACCAACCATCACCAGACATTCTTGATTTAATACATGATGGCTGTCTCTCATTTTGCTAGAGGTACAAAGATGTGATCAGGCCTGGAGCAAAGATGACTGTACGGGGTGGTGGATTCTCTCTGTCAGTGTTTGTGGTGACAATTTTTCTAGCAAAGACTAGGTAAAGACTGGGGAAAGGAATGACTGGAGGTCAAGGGAAAAGACCTGGGCTTCTGGTCCCTGCTACAGACCTTTCCAGTGTTCCTCCCTTGATGAGTTAAGGCAAATGACACAGGATTGCCAGGAAGCTGGGCCTGGAGCCCAGCTTTGATTTCCTCCAGCTCAGAGCCCTTACAGTTAAGCTAAAGTTAGATTTTCCTTCCCCACTGGCCAGCCCTGTGAGTCTGCCAGTCCTGGCTGTTCTGCAGCCCTAGGAGAGCAGTGAAGGCAGAGATTGTCCCGGCATTGTTGGGCACTGATTGAGGTGGACCAAAGGGGTCCATGCCCCCCCTGCTGAGCACAACTTAGAGCCCAGGGTCTTCCTCCTGGCTGGATGTGTCACTGGTGGGTAGTGGCACCCAGGGCTTATGTGTGTTAGGAGAGCTGGGCAATATCACCTCCATTCTTCACCCAGGATGAGGCACCGATAATTCCAGTGAAACAGCGTAATAAACATCAAGAGCGAAGCTTGGCCAGTGGCTTTCCACCTTCATATCAATGCTCATGGACAGGAGAAGCCCATCTGGTTCATGTGTGCTCTTCATGCAAGAACAGCACAGGGAATGGACGCGGTGTCAGGGAAGAACTGCACACACGAGGGAAGCTGTCATCCCAGATTAGGCTCATCTCTTCTACCATCAAAACCAGGGAGCAGAATCCCTGACTCCCAGCTTCTCAGTGCCCCTGAACACCAGGGGAATTTGGTTTTCCCCTTCAATTCCCAAACAAGGCAACAGTGTATGCCAGGTGACATGAAAGGACCAAAGTTCTCAGAACTCTGCCTAAAACCGGGCAATCTCAATGGTAATTATGCATCATCAAGCATCTTCATGGTGAGAGAATACCAGGTCCTAAAGGGCTTTTTAGCAAAGAAATTTTATCTGCTAGATTTAGCGTGTGGAGGTTCAATTCATTTTGAACAGAAAAATGGCCAGGTTCCTTTCCTAAAAGTCAAGCAATGCAAAAATTTAGCAGAATGACAAGAAAAAAGAAAGATTCTCCATGGATGGTGTTATCCCAGACAAAATGAGATTTTTTTCTGGAAGAGAATACTTGGCTGGATGTACCACTAGCACATACCACTGGTATGGTAACAATGGGATTTTTAGTTTTGTTTTCATGAGCTGTTCTAAAGGTTTTCTGGCCTTAAAAATGAATAAAATTTGTTCTCAGGTTCTATAGCCATTGAAAGTTCAATGGTCATATAAAAATCAGGCAAATTTTAGTTGATTATGTTTAGATTTTCGATGTCTGCCAGTGAAAACAAACATTTGAAAACATTTGTCTTACACAGAAGCAAACCTCTGTGCATTCCTAAATTGGAAGATCATGATTTATGCTGGGTGGGCAGGTAATATCATCTAATAATAATTTCCATTCTAAATTGTAGCATATGCAAATATTTGCACATTTCCTGCAGACCAGTATTTAAAAGATATTTTTGAGTATTTCATTTAAGAAAATACATTCTGAATTATTTCAAAACAAAATTGCTGTTTATAAATTTATTCGGTTCCCTTCACATTATTTTCTGACAACTCATTAGTTGCCGTGGTTTATACCTGTCATATAATGGGGTCACGGCAGCATTATCAAAGTGCGTATTTTTGTTCTTAGAACCTGAGAAGCAGTTGTGATTTAATATTGATTGAGGCATCCTATTTAGCAGCCCATCCTCTCAGAGTTGTAATGAAATAGCTTTGTGCTTCGAACAAGGAGAAAAGATGAGATTTCTGTGTACTCTCAGAATAGTGACTGGTTTCAGTTTCTTGGAAGAGATTTCTGAGTGTCACAGTAAGTGGTACAGAAAAGGCATGTTTTTCTTAACCAATTGAAGTGCATAAATTGTGCTTCTTTCTTCCCAATTTTCTGGTGGAGCTGTTCTGTTTTCCCCACTGAACGTGACCAGGACAGTCTAAGCATGGGAGATGGCTCACCCCAGTGCAAAGAAAGACAAAAAGTACTCAGGATATGCCCCTGTGGGTGCCAGGCCCCAGGCTGTAGGCATAGCTGGATTTTGGTATGGTTCTGCCCAAAAATCTCACCACTGCAATCCAGCCAGCCCTGTTTCAACCACTCTCTAGAGGATTCCAGAAAAACACCTATGTGGGGAATTTCTGAAGATTTCCGGACATTCAGGTCATTTAGCTGATGCCCACCCTTCAATTACCAGGTCAAATGAAATCCTCATCTCCTCGAATCCTTCCTTTAATTCAAGGTTCATTCCTGTTTCTCATGTTAACTGTGACTTTATATTTTCGGGAGGGGCAGAATTCCACCATTGAACCGAAATCTATTGAAGTCACTTCTCTGAGGCAATCAATCTGGTTTGAAACCTGAACAACCATTTACTTGAGTGGGAGAGGTGAGATGCAGAATTTGGGCTTGGCCAACATCAGGGTGATTATTTTGGAGCTAATTATCTCTGTTTAAGCTGACTCCAGCTCTGATCCTCCCAAAGGTTCAGCATCCTGGAGTCCATGATTCTGCTTTGGTTCTGCCTTAATTCACATAGATCTTTGAGGGACATTAGCTCAAAAAATATCGTCACTGTTCCCATACCTGCTATGATCAGAAAGATTGTGAGTTTGTGGATCCTTAACCTTACCCAGTAGGTTTCTATATTATGCTGCAAGCTGCATGCGTAGAAACATGCATGGAGAACACTAAAAGTATACTGCTATTGAGAAAATACAGCACTTTTCAGGATTCACCCTTCCCCCTTTCCCATAAAAATAAAAAAAAAAAGAAACAAAAAAAAGGGAAAAAAAAAAGAAAAATAATCAGCTGCAAAACAAAAATCAAGATTAAGTGTTTATCTTCAGAATGCATATGGTTTAGGTAGCTCCAGTGTGACCTTCTACTCAGGTCTGACCTATGAAGAACACAGCTAAATTATGTATAATGGTTTTGTGATGAAATGCAATGCCAATTATAGGAGTGAGATGAGGCCATAAACATACTGCACATAAAAATCAGAGAAGGAACTTAAATCCCAGTCCCAGAACCAAAAGATTAGAGCTCTAACCACTGACTGTAGTCAAAGCTTCCTTCTGGAAATGAAGGTTACATTTCTTCTTGTATTCCTGCTGTGTGGTCAGGAGAGCAACTTAAATGCTTTCGATAATATGGAGGTTAGAGTTTTCATCCTTTTTCTTTAGGAGGTCTTCCACTTTCAGTGCAATATTTTTCAATCAAAATTCAGGCAATTTACTTGTAAGGCTAAAAATGGATAATGACTTTTCGGTCAATTGCTTTTGACTGTCAATATGAAGCCTGCATTACCATTCCACAATATCATTAAACAATCAATAGCAATTAGTGTCTAGTCAAGCCTGGTGTTTTAATCATTTAAATCAAAATGCCCATAATTGTTATTGTATGTAAATATTTGAAGATGTTTATAGTGGAGATTAATTTTACCCATCTTGCCAGGAGAATTAGATTTAGAGAGAGCAAAGGCATGCTTTAAGCCTCATTTCTCCTCTAGCTGAAACTGGGACAAAAAGATTTGGGACCTTTCCATATCTTGGGCCTATCAAGGGTCATATAAGTTTGTTGGTGAGTGACCACAGTGTGCTGGGGCTGTCAGAGCTTTGCTTTGTGCAATTTCACAGAGGCTCAGGAAACCCAGAGACTGCACAGTGCATTCAAGCCATAGGTTGAATTTATTATCCATATCACAGATTAGCACAGGCTTTTTGTACTCAGAAGAGCCCCTGGCCCACAGAAGTCAGCGTGGATTGTTTTGGGCTAAAATATCTCCAGGGCACCACACAAGGAACTGGAACTTGGGGCACTGGACCTGGGGTACTCGGTATCTCAGCTTACACAGGGGTATTTTCTGTGATCATTCTCCAGAACATGTGATAGGATTTCACATTTAGGGACATTTTGCTGGTGGTGCTTTGTGCCTGTAGCAGTGATCCTTAAGCAAATGACAGAGCAGCTCTCCCCACTGCTGGCTTTACCCAGAGTTGTCTCAGCTGAGCACAGGGAGTTACATCCAAAGCTGCTATAAAACTCACTGAAATCAGGCAGAGAATGAATTTGTCCTATTGAACAGACCAAGAATCTTTCCAAGTAACAGCATGTGAATTGCTTTTTAATGGGGTGGACAAAAGCCTCACAAACCTCAGTTGCAGGGGTCGGCTATATGTCCCTCAACCTGCCACATCTGTGTTTGTAAATCCACATTTATTTGAACACTTCCAGGAATGGTGACTCTACCACTTCCCTGAACAGTTTGTTCTAATGCTTTGCAACCTTGCAGCAAACAATTTTTTTCTAATATCCAATTTAAGCCTCCCCTGCACAATTTGAGGCTGTTCCCTCTCAACTTATTGCTTGTTCCTTGGGAGAAGAGACTGATCCCCACCTGGCTACAGCCTCCTTCCAGGGAGTTGTAGAGTGATAAGGTCCCCCCTGAGCCTTCTCCAAGCTAAACAACTCCAGCTCTCTCAGCTGCTCTTCATGAGACTTGTGCTCCAGACCCTTCCCCAGCTCCATTGTCCTTCTCTGGGCTCACTCCATTGTCCTTCTCTGGGCTCACTCCATTGTCTCAATGTCTTTGTTGTCATGAATGGCCCAAAATTATGAGTAACTCGTTCATCTGCCCTGATCCAACACCCATTCTCCTACACAGAACAGCTCCCAGTGCCTGTAGGAGCAATTTTGCATTGTCAGGCACCATTCAAGCTCTTGGGTTCCATTTTGAAATCCATATGGGAAACAACAGCAGGAGAAGGTGTTTGGACTTATATCTTTGATAGTTTCAGATGATTAAAAAGTCATTTAAAGGGTGATAAGTGGACAGAGAAGTTTGGAAGAAAGATACTTGAGTCATAATGTTCATGATTTGGGTGTAACAGGACACATTAACAACTGCAACATTCAATTAACAGGGTGATTTATATTCAAAGGTTTTTAGGAAACACAGAACAGTCTTTGAATGCTGCTGCAAGCTAACATGACCCCTGCCATCATTAGAAGGCCAAAGAGGTAAGTAAGAAAATCAGGAAACACAACAGGAAACAACACAGGAAAAGCATGGATCATCCTAGCCTATTGCTGGATTTGCCACACAACCAGAGCCATTCCATGAAGGTGAACCAGGCTGCTACCACAGGCAGCACATTAATTCTCCAGTTAATACAAGGAACAGAGATTAACAGAGTGCTGCAGTAACATTAAAAACAACCCCATGTCACGCAGATCAGTTCAGAATATGGAAATACAGAATCTGTTTTCTTTGGATTCAGGTCCCGGAAGCTAAATATTTTAAACCTGCTTCTTGGCATTCTAAGCCACCACTGGCCGTTTATTGTCCTGGTAACTAATCCAGGCTTCAGCCTGGGAAAGGCTTGCATGTATGCTTAACAATGAGCTCAGGTAGTCCCAATTAAGTCCATGTGTTCAGGGGGCAAAGTCCTTGCAGGATCAAGGCCTTAGACCTTCTGGACTTTTTGTCTGTGTCAGAGCTCTGCCTCAAACAAAGAACAGGAGGTTCTTTGTTCTTACCTGGGTAAATGGTAAGGCAAAGTTCAGAAAACAATTTGCACACATGTCCACAACAGCAAAGTGTTTAAGTCCATAGTGGGGCAGAGGCAGAACGACATTTTGTGTCTGACATTTCAGTTCAGCGGAGTCTCTGTGGCTCAGATGTTCCTGATGTCACATGAATACTTTCTAGGAGGACTCTCTGTTGCAATCTGAGTGTCCCACTGTTAGACACAGCGTTGCTGGGAGCAATTTAGTCCTGGCTGCCTGAGAAGCCCAGTTTTGTTGTTCTGGGATGTCTGGAAAAATTATTCCCTGTACAGTATAAATAACCAGTGACTACTTGGAAGCATAAAATTACTGACCGGAAGGGAATCTCTGCACAATTGGGATTCCCAGTTCTCCCATTACACACAATTTCTCTTGGCTTTGATAGCTCATGAACAATCAGGTTTTAAATGTTACTTTCTTCGGATTATTTTCTTGTGTAAACCATCAAACTGCAGCCTGAAATAGGTTCAGCAGAACCGATGCAAAATATCAAAGCCAGCCTCCTACACCCTCAAAGTGTTAAGAGCAGAGCCTGCCTTCGGAATCTGAGCCCAATTTCCAAAATACCACACCAAAGGAAGATGAAGCACCAGCACACAATGCTCCCAAACAGAGAGGTTCGGAAAAAAACCCAGAAAAATCCATTTTACATTTCAATAACAACAGGTTGTGTGTTCAAAACACCTCTCAGAAACTTCACATAGCTGCAATTAGGAACTTTATTCCTTGAATATCGTAATTATATTATGTTTGATGCCTAAACTAACAGCAGCATTCCTGAGATTCCTGGACCAAAGAGAAAAGAAGACCTGGTTAAAGTGTTCCACCTCCCAGTGTTGGTAACATTTTTGCCACTTTAGTTTTGCTCCCTCCTTCCCTATTCCTCTCCTTCTATTTCTCTGCAGCATGTGCAGTATCTCTTTACCATTTTGGCATTTGAGGGTATCAGAAATGAGCCTGAAAGTCTGTTGAATATCTCCCAGAATTAGTTTCCTAATAGACGTTTCAGCTAAAATTTTTCATCTGGTTCCAGTCAGCATCCAGGTTTTTTAAAAGACAAGCCAGCAGTACTGGACAATCAGTTCTCAAAGCTAAAGGCTCTCCAATAACATACCAGCAGAGGAAGAATTTTAATAGAACCCACAGGAATTTAGAGACTACATTTTTTTGCTTATATCCTTTTTTTCCTCTCCCCCTCCCTCTTTTTTTTTTTTTTTTTTTTTTTTTTTTTTTTTTTGGTAAAGACAGGTTTTCCCTTTTGGTGAACTCAAGCAACAGGCAATTTCCATTCATCTCTTGAGTTCAGCTATTCAGACTAATGGCCCGGATGCACATACATTGTTTGATTTTTCAGTGAAGTCACCACCCAGTTTCAAGGCTGTCCATAGGATTCCAGCAAGGCTGTCACAGTAAATTTTGGGACACCCTACCTTAAAAACCAGTAGTGCAGCAGGACTGACATGTGCAGCCACAACCAATTTCCTGGGTCACTCCACTGAAAGGCTTTATCTTTCCTACAAGTAAACTGCTCTCATGCAGGGTGATGTCAGGACCCCTACAGGAGATGCTTCCACAGAAAACTGGGAGGAGGAGGAGACGGGGGG
>VZRV01004854.1:107353-522763 GCA_013398115.1 Falcunculus frontatus | reverse complement strand
GAAGGGGGAAGTCCTGCCACACTCAGACATGGTTTGTGTAGACATGGTTCCTGTTGATCTTCAAGCACAAACTCTACCTCTTCCATCCTCTCTGGGTCTTGGAGACCAAAATGTGAGTCATGGCCTGACCCCTGCAGGGCCTCAGGGGGCATTGTACTCCACACACTTCGATGGGTCTGTTGGGAAGTGCTTCTGGCAAATGGTCATGAGCCTCTTCAGCCCCTGTATGTATTTCCTCTGAGTTTCATCATTGAGCACATGGGCCACGTGCTTGGAGAAAATCTTTTCCCGCCCCGTCCGTGCATGGATGCCAACCATGGTGACACCGATAGGCCAGGGAGCGTTTCCAATGGCCATCTGGAGATAGGCACTGTTTGCCTTCACATATTCTCTTTGCAACATGAATTTAATAATATCTGTTATCGATTCTTTGATGTCTGCAGGAAGTGTCCTTTTGCGGAGTCTCCTGAAGAGCGGCCTCAGATAAGACTCTGTCTGTTTCTGAGTTGCGCTGTTCAGCTTCCCCTGCACTCCCCGTTTCACGTAGTCCTCTCTGGCATTCAACTCCTTGGCCCAAACTCCCAGAAGAAACTTCAAAAACTTTATTATGATGTCCATATCGTAGTGATAGTCACCCTGTCCTAAGGATTCTCCCAAAGCTTCTAGTTCTTCAATTGTAGTGTTCTCCTCATGTACTTTCAGGTCATTCCGGGAGTCATCATCTCCTGTTTCTTGGCCACCTACAATTTCATTCCAATACTGCTGATCAATCTTATCCAAAGCAGCCTTCAGGTCATTTCTCACGCCCTTGTTCACTTCAGGTGCAAGAATTTCTATCTTCCTCAGACGTTGAAATGCATCATAATCTGTTTCTCCAAACAGCCTGATGGGCTCACCCCTCTCTCGTAACCTCCTGATAACCTCCTGTCTGGAAAGAGTCATTGGTAACTTGTCCTCTGTTATTTCGAGTTCCAGCACTGGATTTGATGCAGCCAGTGGTTTCTCTTCCTCTTCCTGCAGCTGTACCTTGTAGCCACATCTCTGAAAGTAGGCCTCCTCTTCCTTTTTAGCTAACTCACTGCGTTTGAAACACTTCTTATTTCCCCCCAGAAGCTCCTTCTCCTCCAGCTGCTGGCACTTCCTGCTGATCTCCTGCTTCAGGATGTCCATGGCAATCCCAGAGGTATCAGCCTAGACTAGGTCAGGCAAACAAAACTGAAAATACATTCCAAATTAAATTCATTGTTTCTGATGTTATCATTCCATAAACATAGCAATGTTTATTAACAAAGCAATTTTGATTCCTCCCCCTGAAAAAGAGCATCATGATGGGTAAATAGCTCCCCATATGCAGAAAAATATATAGGGTAAAGTCCAACACTCACATGAATACATTGAGCATCATGATGCCCAGGGAGTTTTGTACTCCGATACACAAATGCTTAAGAACAAAATTGTAATTCCAATTTCTCTCTCACCGCACATCAGGCACCAATACATGTGCTGGTTTGAAAGTAAGCCAGCAGGAGAAATGAACTCCACTCAATTACCTTAAGAGAGATTTCAGGTCGGAGTTACAATTTAATAGAAAGATTACAATAAATGCAATAATACACAGAAAGCTGGCTTAATCCCACAAAATCAGAGTGCAACCTGGCACCCTATAGGTCAGGGTGGTAGACACAGTCCTATCGAGTGATGGTCGCGGTCGAAAGGGGCGGTCTTGTGGAAGTTCTGGTCCTCCTCTGGATCCATCCAGTGGTGGTTGTGGTAATGCCCAAAGTCCCCAGTTATATCTGCTCAGGTTCAGGGAGAATGCTCAGTACTTCCCCCTGGGCATGGAGTTTCACAACGGAATGATGTAATACTGTGAGTCATGGGATATTGGGAAGGCGTTGATGGTCTAAGTCGTTGCAGCTGCCTATTCTGCTGGTGCCATTGAGTCCAAGATGGGCCATTAGCAGAGATAACCCCCCAGAATGGGAAGCACGCGCTGGTGCTTCCCTGCAGGGACTTATCACAGCTGAGTCGTTGCTGTGATGAAAAAGGAAACACTGCCCTTAGTCGTGGGGTTTGCCTTTTCTTCCTTATCTCATTTAACACCCAGCTTGTAGCCTGAGGTGTCAGGTGTGCCCTCGGCAGCTACTTCGAACGACCCACCATTACAATTTGTCAGAAACACCACCACAGCCTGGGAGCAAGGCTTTTGTGTGAGTTCAAGGCAATCTGTGTGAGTTTCCGTCCAAGTGGAAATGTAGATCACACTGTGAGCTCTGGCTGTGCCAGCTCTGGGGTCTTGGGTGTCCTGGGGGCACACTCTGTCTTCTGTCACAAAACACTCCCTTGCCTTCCTCTGCAGCTCCACCAAGGCTCAGGGCAGCCACTCCACAGCTTGTGTCACAACTGCTGTATTTCTAGTTGAGTTCCTGTGGTGTTGCCAGTGCGTCTGATTTTATTTGCACTCTCATGTCAGCTGATATTTCTCATTAATCTCTCTGATATATGTTCATGAATCTTATAATTACATGATGATGTACATTTTAGAAAAACAAGTTTCATGAAAAAGTGGTTTGTATGGGCTAAAACCTAAACTTCACTTAAAATCCTTTCATTACATTGCCAAGTTTGTAGCTTCATTTGGTTGGCATTTTGTTTGCTATGAGGCTGGATTAGTCAGTGTTAGTGACATCTGCCTTGGCTTTACGTCAGTGAATGATGTACAAAGGTAACTAACAAATTCACATTTCCAGTCTTAATTAATAGCAGAGATTTAGTTCTCATCTGCAGTTTGATGTCAGATGCCAGAAGCATCGCAGTGAATCACCCACCTGTTGAGGAGTTACTCTTCTTCAGTATGTTTTTTAAAAAGTCAGAAAGCCCAGACCTAGGGCATCCAGGAGGTTGTGTCTTAATGCAGGGGCATTAACCTCCAGAGAGAGCACATCTCTGTCTGGAGCTTCGCTGTGCTTTTTTGCTTTACCTTTTCAGGACTTTTTGCAAGAAAATGGTACATTTTCCAGTTTGGCAGAGGGCAGGTGTCCCCGGCTGGCAGAGACCTCACCTGGCGCTTTGCCTCCTGTGCCATCAGGTGGCACTCCAGGCTCACGCTGCGCTTTCCTCCTCCTGCCGCTGTCTCCAGAGGAACCGCCAAGGAACAAAAGAATCAGAGTCTGGTTTTACTCCATTTCGAAGAGGAAATGCAGTGACAAAAAATAATCCTCTTATGAAAAATAGATAACCATTCGTGAAGCGAATTCCCTGCCAGATGCAAGCGAAGTTAAACAAATGCCAAGCAAAGGCATCACTGTGGAGTGTGCCTGAAACCCAAGACTATGAAAAGGGAGGAAAAATATCTATTTTTCTGTGTGATAAAAAACTGCACAGTGGTAAATGAACAGCATATGAAACAGTGCATGGCAAACTTATGAAAAGTGCAGCCTGGCTGCTTTGCAGCTCAGCAAGTTTTGAGAATGTTCCTGTTTCTAAGTTCTTATAAAATAAGCCTGTCAGCATCAATCTGCATTGTCTGGTTCTGTAGTAAAGTGAGTAGTGACAAAATACAGTCCTGATGGTGCTGCTGGTGGAAACCCTGTTTTTTCCTGTGTCTGCATATCTCAGATGCAAAAAACAATAATAATCACAGTTTATTAGAGCTTAAACCTTAAGCTAAACTTAAGTTTTATTAACTCTCTGTTATCTGCACAAGAAACAGAGAAAATATGTGGCAGAGTTTAATAAAAACTTAGGTAGATGCCATGTTGATGTAAGGGAAATTCTAACTGCAACTCTTGCTTGAGATACCCACGGACTATAGTTAACACAAGGATTTGGGGAATGCAGAAAACTTGTGGAAAGATCACACACCAGGTAAAGGCCAATAAGAGAAACCCTGCAATACTGATTTTTCATCTTTTACAAATCAAATAGATAGATGACAGCAGCTTGCTAGAGACGTTTTGTTCTATTTTTGTAGATGGCAGGATTTTTGTGCAATAATAGCAAGTTCGGGAACAGAAAAGGCCCTGCAAACATTGCCGTTAACCAGGGGAGACAGCAGTGTCTGACAGCAAGAGCTGTGTCACGCTAAATTAGAAAGGGCTTGAACCAAGCCCACAGAGCCCGCAATATCCCGGGAATCAGTGTGTGTCAATCTCAGCATGGCCTGTCTTTATCTGAAATAATTTCATCACTTTAAAGAGCAAGGCATTTCAACAAAGCATCTCCTCTGTAGTTCCTCTCCCGTTCCTCCCTCCCTATTCATCGCTGGTGACAGCAGAGATGTTTCCAAGACAACAAGCCGTGATGTTGCCTCAGGTGACAAACTGTAACTTCAATAAACAATCACTGAAAATAGCTTCAAACAATTAATTAGGTAATGGAAATGTTATTTTAATAGGGCTTAGATGCTTTGGAAGTAGTCTACAGACCAAGTTCTGATCAAGAATTTGTCTACCGTCAAAGCCAAAGCTGCCATCTGAAGGTCAGGATGGATATCACTGTCTGAATACTCTAAGAACCCTCTTTTAAAAAAAATTCTTCAAGATCAAAACATATTCAATCCAGAAGATGCAATGCAAAAAAATTCTGTGTTTGTTTTTTTTTTTTGGGGGGGGGGGGTTGGTGCTGAATTTTGTTCAAAGCACATACTGGCAGGAATTTACCAACTTGCTCACTGAAGGCAGGCCATGGCTGACCTGCTCCCCATATGCATGCCCTTGCACCAGTGTGTCAGACAGATGATGAGCCCAGCAATTGGTTTTGCAATAAATGGATTTTTCAGTTTCATCTTTAGAGAAGATGCTTTCCTCAAGTTATAAATGGATGATTCATAAATCTCTCCTAATACTGCTTCTAGTAACAGTTCAATTGATCTTTAATCATTGTTTAAAAAGTGAATCTCCATGGAGCACTTCAATCCTATAGCCTGAAGTTTCTCTAGCCCAGGGCAGCTCTTCTGTCTTGCAGCTTAGACATACACAGTCTTTGAGTGCAGATGGATACACTGAGTATATGCCAGTGCCCTATATCACAGTCCTCATTAGCATGGGCATTCTTTGGGGCTGCTACTTGCCCTGGCAGAATTTCTTTTTTGCTTTATTGATGACATCAAGTTTCTCCAGAATAGTGCATCTATGAAGCGAGTGTGAGAAAGACAAGGGCTGCCACCTTTCCTGTCCCCTCAAGTTTGTGGGCTGTGCAAAGACCTGCCTTTGCAGTGCCAGATGTGCTCCCACTCCCCTCAGAGGCTGGTTATGGATTGTGCTTATGGGTTAAGTCCTACCTTTCTGTGCAAAATATTTTCAGTCTGTGAATGAGGGACTCTGCACCACTCCTACTGTGTATTTCTCTCAGGCAGCTCCCTTTGGAGGGATTAACAACAGTCCTTGGAGCTCCCTTTGCAGGACAATGGTGTTCATCCCTGAGTGTCATCACACAGCTGGGATCGGGCCACTGAGAACAATGTAGAATGGAATAGAATGTGCACTAAATACTGGCAAGAAAGTTTTTGAGGCAGAAAAGGGTGATGTGTCTCAACTAACTTTTGCAGATGCCCTGTTGTTTTTATTACAATTTTGTCAGGTCAAGGATGCAATTCAGGTTTGCTGCAGGCATGGTAAGGAAACCTTGAAACAGCTGTTGTATGGGGTGTCCACATAAAGCAGAGAGAGGCCTGGCTCCAGTTGCACAAACCCTTGGAAGAAAAGAACTGAGGGAAACGTGTATCTGAGGACTGATAATTAAGGTACTACCCAGGAACAGAAAAGATTGGAATTCTAAGCTGTACAAATCAGGGAATACACCCTGCATCACAGCAACTCTTGTGAAGTGATCACAGCCCTGTGCCTATTTCACTCTGAGTTTTCATTGTGGGACTCCTTTATTTCCCCTTGGAAAATCTTGGAGATCTTGCTTTGGTCCTATGGCCATAAGATCAATATACAAAACCTCAGTGTTTCTCTGCAGAAAGACGCCTTTTCTCCACTTCTCTTCCTGAAGGAGAGCAAAGGATGTGGGCGTGGGCCATGACAGCACCTTCTCATTTGTGCAGGGAAGGGAGAAACTTCACCCAGGTGCCTTTGGCAGGTGGATGTGCATAGGGCAGTTGTGTCCCTCACGGGGAACCGCTGCAAGGGCTTTGTGTCTCGTGCACGACAGCTGCCTCTTTGTGGTGGGTTTTATAATTGAAGGTTTAAATGGTTAAACTGCTTTCTTAATGCATTGGTGGTTGCTAAGATACAACCTCTCCAATTCTGTACATCTTCCACTTGAAATAAGCACATTGGCAAACAGGGCTTTCCCCTCTGACAGCCCAGGAGAGGGGGAGCTGACAGGGCACTTACCCTTGTGCTGGTTAGAAACTGCTCCTGCGGCCGCCTGAGGAGGCTGGGTTTGGTCCAGTGGTGGGAATAACTGGTGGGTTTTACTGACTTCTGGCCACTGTATGTGGCTGAAGGAGGAGGCTGAAGGGGGAATGTGGGGAGTCATAGGATGTGGTAGAAGGAAAAGCACAGGGAGAACAGGCAGCACAACGGGCTAGGAGGGTGTGTGGGACAAGATGGGACTGACTGTAGGGGAAGCAAGGGAAATCTTTCTGTTCCCTTTTTTAGATAGCCTTAGGCTTCAATTGTCCTTCTCATGCAAGAATCATCTTCTCTGCTCTTTGATAATGAAGAGTGGATCTCAGGAGAGTCTGGTTTTGGGACAGGTTTGACAAGACCTTGGGGATAAGTTGTGCAGGGAGAGATTTCTTGCAGTTCTAGAAATTGATAAGGAGATACAGATTTAAATGTAGCACTAGACTCCTCAAAATTCATTAGCAATATTACAACAGCAGCTCAAAATAGCCAAATATTTTTAAAGGAAGCCTTACAAAATATGTGGAGGAAGGTGGTATAAAATAGTGCAGCTTATCTCTCATTTCATGCTAAAGTAAGTCTTTACCTGCAAGCATTGCAGAGAATACTTTGAACATGTTGACAGAGCACAATTGATGCAGCAACATCTCTGAGTTTGCAGATCAATAGCTGTGAGAAACAGAGAGTGCAGCTGTTCATCCTGGAAAGGTGTTAGCAGAGATGTCAGAGGATGATAATCGAACCAGCAATGTTCTCCTCCCCACCTCTTCCATAAGGCAGTCCAAGATGTGCATAAATTTACTGTGAGCATCGCCTCCTGTATTGCAAATAGAGCATGATGATAGGATCTCTCCTATCTGTGGGAAACCTCTGCTTCTTTCTGCACCTTCCCACTAAAGTGAGAAGGACCCTGGTCCAGAGCACATTGCAGAGCTGCTGGGGGTGTTCAAGCCTCACCAAAGGGAAACGAAACCAAGAACCTGCCAGAGCTGAGGTGTTGGCACAAGTTATTGACAGCGGGGTGTCACCGCTGTCTTGCTTGGGCAGCATTTATATTACAGGTATTAGAATGGAGGAATATCAACCTCTTTTCTCCCAATCTGACACCCAAATCCCAAGCTCAGTTACTTTTTTTTTTATTATTTCCAGTGATTTCCCTCCCCCAGAATTGTTTCTCCTGTTTGAGAAATGATGAAGTCAAAAAAAGTGGTGGGTTTCTGGAGTTCTCTGAGTTAAGTACTCTTCTCCTTGCAGCACAGTCATATTGCCACATTCACATACCTATTGCCAGCTGAGGAATTTGGTCCTGTATTTAAAGTTGATCTGATTGGATCAGGCTATTGCACAGGACATGCATGTTAGTAGTATGATTAGTGCTAATTTTAAAACAAGGAATGGCTGTCCAGAAAACCACCCTGCATACTTTGATCGAGTCACTGCTGTAGGGCTTATTTGTTTGAGCAGCCACGTTATAAAAAGAATGTGTAGAATTGTCATGATGCTTGAAATAACTGCTAAATGAAATTGTTGGTTTAAGGATCTTGTCCTACTCATTGACTGCCTCAACTGGCAAATGGCAAGACGAATAATTAGCTGTACCCTGCCTGGCTGATCCATACTCACAGCAACTTTCAGAGCTGAGGGAACTGAGGAATTTATTCAGTCAAGTGCTCCACGTAAAATGTTTTGTATCATGGGCCAGATTTAGAATCTACAACTGCCTGAAGAGTTGTGTTCACTTTCACATGAGTAAAAGTTTGATCCTCATCCAGCTCGAGTGAGAAGGAAAATAAAATTTCACTGCTAAGAAATGCTTTTCTGTGGTGCACTCTGAGAGCAAACCTTTCCAGAGCTGGCCTGTACAGAATATCCAGACCATTTAATGGCTTCACAAAGCCTAAGAAACATACCCTGTCCCTATAAAATTAGGCCTATTCCAGTAATCCTGGTTCTGCCACATGAGCAAGGTAAGTGACCTCATGCTCTAATTTTAGACTCAATACCATTTGCTGACAACACTGCAAATGGAAAATAATTCCTATTGGGAGTGGGAGCAAATTGATAATAACGTTACTGAAAATTGGATATAAAGGCAAACAATCCTTCTATTTGCCCTCTCATCAGGGGCAACCAAAGGCTCCAAATATTTAAAGCAGGACAACTTGCTGGCTGCAAACAGCAGAAGCAGGCGGCTCACACCAGTATCTCCCCCAAACCACAAAGGGTTAAATTGCCGTATGTAGCTACTAAGTATGCGTGTGAAAATTTCAAAAGCATGCAAGTGAGCCATCTGGCTCCTGCTCCTACTGGGTATTTGGGGATGAAAAGAGAAACTGGAAAGGTAAATAGTGTATTGCTTGATGTGTTGATTTTCAGCTGAGATTTCTCTCTTCAGTGCCTAGTCATATTTGTCCATCTAAATGAGTGGGATTGACTGTGTCATCCCAAAAAGGGGTGAAAAAAATTAGCATGTAAGCTCTGGGAGAGCTGTGCAAAGCCACACTCTGCCTCATGTAACAGCTGAGGCAAATTTATTCTGGACTGCATCCAGAAAAAGGCCTCACCCTCTCAGTGTCTAACTCATGTGTAGGGATGGCAGGAGGCTTCTCACCCTGGGCACAAGCAGGATCAGCTGCCTTGGACTGAGATTCCAGAGAGCTGCCCCAGATCTAGGGCAAGTGTCATGATCACCACAGAGAGTCAGGCATCAGCTCGGACTGGAAAGAGAATGGTTTCCTACCTTTAGTGTGTGTGCCAAGCCAGCTTTTTTGTTGTTGTCTTTTATTTCTTTATTATTATTATATTTTATTTTACCCTGTGGTAGAGATAGAGTGGTGGGAGAAAGCAGGATGCTGCTCTGCTGGTAACACTCTGGTTTGTCACCTGGGCCAGCATCTGTCTCATTTGGGAGGCCAGGCCTGGCCACATCCCTGGTGTGCTCCCACAGTTGGAAGGTCTCAAACCTGGCCAGTGATGACACTGTTGGAAAATACCAAGTTTACAATTTTTTTATTTTATAACTTTAGCCAGTTTTCACAGAAACACAGAATGAACTAGGTTGGAAAAGACCTTTGATATCATCAAGTCCAACCTATGTTCGCCTTTGCCCTGGGGGAAGGGAATTAGAGCTTCTTTCCAGGGTATTATTCCACCAGGCAAAGGCCTGATGAGCTTAACATCCCAACAGACTGGGAGTGGCCCAAAATATATCCAAAAAGATAACGACCATCAGCAGAACATCAGTGGCCATCAGCAAACATCAAGGAACACCTACCCCAGGCGCTGCCTCCTGGTGTAGTTGGAGACACCTGGTCCAGAAAAGACTGATAAGGAAATCAGGGTGTGAGGACCTAATTAACAGCAGAGGCAAAGAAATCCAGATCCAGTAGGAAACCAAATACTAAGAACTATGTAACTTGGAACCAATGAACATTGAACCAATGAATCTCTATGGGCTTTGACTGCATAAAGTTTGTGAAAAATCGGGTAAAATTCATGTGTCACAGAATGATTTTCTCTGCACACCTGGGTTATGTGTGGATGAAATTATTTCTGTTGCACATCCTGGCCAGAAATAAAGTAATGCCTTGATTCTCTAACACTAAAAATTTTGTTGGAGGGTTTTTGTTTTTCCCGCAGTTTCGGTGACAACACCAATGCCATTTTTTTAACCTGTGACTTTGTGGGTCAATTCACACTGCACATCTCTGATTCCATCTGCAGGAGACTGAGACTCAAGCCTCCTAAAGTCCAGCTTGGGCTATGAGCAAAAGAAAAAGCTGGTCCCGGGACTGAACCTAAAGCGTGTCTCCAGCTCTGCTATAGCTGCCCACACTTCCTCATGCAACACCCTAATCCCACTCATGGCATGTGTTCCCTCCTCCACCTGCCACAACATTTGAGGTTCCCATAGTAGCTTGCCCTCCAAGTCCTGATTCCTGTGACTCTTCCTCCTCCATAAAAGGAGCTGAAACAGCTCTTTCTTGACTAGCTTAAAAATAAGCTGTGCCTTGAAGTCATCTATTTATGCCTTTTTTGGTTGTAGTTTTATTGAAAAAGCTGGTATTAACATATTTATATTTTTATTCAACAACAGTTAGCTAATTTGTGCAACACAAAAAATGCAGCCATGAACAACAGCTTTCAAAACAATCAGATTTACCAACTTTACCATCACTTACTCTACACCACTGAAAGCTCAGACTAAAAAGAGAAAGGAAGTTGGAAACGTTCACAATGATGGTGTTAACTTTCCATACATTCAAGAAACCAGGAAACCAATCTGTAACAGTGATGTCAAAGACAGGAACGGAATACTGGTCTTTGAAAGGTTTCTATTTATTTCCTCTATAATCACTTCATGGTATTTTGGTTGGGTATTTAATTAGTTTTATAAAGCTCCAAAGATATATTTGTTTATTTAATTTTAACATGTTCTTTTTGGTACCCAAAGCTGTAACAGAGTAAGGTACTTCAAATTAAAACAAAAAATTGTTGCATTAAGATCTGCTTTATAATAAGTTACCTATAGAATCTTACTTGAGAATGTTAAAAGCTAAATATATGTTTTACAGTATCTCTAGCTGTAAATGCCAATATGAGCTAATAGCAATTTTTTTTTCCTTTTTGAGCTGCGAAGATTAATGGAGGGGGCCAAAAGTCAAAGAAATTGTATGACACCCTTGAAGCAGTAGTTTGGCATTAACAAGTTTTCTATACAATTTACCACACTCTTAAACCTTTTTACAAGGAAAAAAAAAAAGGAAAAGGCAATTTCATTAAATTTCATTAGAATAAATATGTACATATACTGTCCATGCCTGCTACAGCATACAGTATTTTATAAACAAACATTCTTTGTTCCCTTTAAAATCACCCTACACATTTCATACCGTATGTGTTTAGTGTGGCTGGAAACTGGTGCACATGCGTTTGTGCTTCTACACACAAATATACAGCATTGATCTAGAAAAACTTCAAACAGATTTCAGGTGTGGTGTTGAAATGTCATATAAAAGCTGTAGACTTTGTTTTTTAATTTCTTGTAAGCAGATTTTCACCCACCCTTCCCCCAAACCAAAATACAAAAGCATGCAGGTCCCTTCATCAGTACATTCTCCACTTACCAAGAAATCAGTGCATAATGGCTGAAAGATTTTTTTTTTTCTGAGGAGTTTTAATATGGACAGATTAACAGGTCATGTGAGTTGTGCTCTTTTGTTCACGGTTAGAGTAGAAATCCTTTGGGATATTGAATTTTCTACCAGAGCTATTAAGGGTGCAGCAGAACTTTCTTTTCCTGGATTAAGAGGACTTCCTGCCCACTACACCATTCCCGTACCATTCCTGCATGCCCTACTTTGTGAGTACTTTCCTTTTCCATTTATCTCACTAATCATTACAGAACAGAGATCTAACTACTTTTGTGGAGGAAGGTTTTGTTCGGTTTGGATTTTTCAATTTTTCATGTTTCTCCAGGACTAACTTTGTCTCCCAGAAGTGGCCTCATTTAAAAGTGTTAAAATTCACTGAGCAGGGCTGCCTCTCGCAGTACCATTCTTTTCACAGTTACAGATACCAGGCATTGCCTGTATTCCCCCAAAGGTCAGGATTAACATAACCATTCTGCAAACAACAAACAAGGGACTTTATCAAACGTCTAGCAGTGATGTAACTTTGTTCCCACTCAAGTTGGTCGTTGCCTTCAAGGACAGCACTTCTAGCCAAGGTTTCCAGAACTCCAACCCAAACGGTAGGATGGGTTTGTGTGTAAATTGCCAGGCTGTGTCTGACCAGCCAGTCCCTCCAGAGTGGCACTGCCAAGTTTTTTAATAGTCTTCACACAAAGAAGATACTACTTATTGTTTTAAACAGAGCAAAGAGAACCATGGAGAGTAAACTTCTTAAAATAAGCTGGCTGAGTAACTACACCAGTCTGTCACTTACTCACTTGGGAAGGTGAAGCACAAAGTAATGTGACAAATAAATAAATAAATAAGAGGGTATTGTAAAGAAGGGAATGGGATGGGTGAGGCGGGGCAGCTTTTCACTAGCAGGGACTCTGCTTACAGCTCTAACTCTCATGAGGTCCCTCCAATGTGCCACGTGCTCTAAAGGGATGTGGCTAGTCATTCTTTCAAACAGGTTCGGCTTAATTGAAAGACAGGAAAATAGCACTGGAAAAAAAAAAAAAACAATCAAGAGATTGAGGCAAAAAGCTCTAACAATGTGGTAAATGCTGCAGACTGCAAAAGCAGGAAGGGTACCAGAATACCACAGTCCTGCAAACCACTGAGACCCTCGAAAGGATGGACAGGAGCTGAGGAGCCTCAGCCCTCCTCAGGAACACTCCCAAACTGAATCAATACCCCTGTTTGTTTAAAGGAACCGATACAGACCACAGTACTGGATTTGCAGTCGTGCCTTTTACTCATACAGTTGCAGTGATGGAAAATAATTGGCTTGCCACCAATAACGATACAGGCTGAGGGATGAAAGGATGCAACCTACAAATCCCACCACAGAAACCACAATTTTTGTGAAGATCACATCCTTCTACAACTCTCAAGAGGCTGGTTTGTAAATATAGAGGGATATTGATAAATCTAGTGCATTTCTGAGTTCACTTTATCCTGAAATATGTACAGATTGTTTGTCGCTGCTATAGCAATGATGTTCTCGGTTGGGTGCCATGCTGTGTGCAAGATCTTCTTAGTAAAGTCCAAACTGTCAACACTGATGTCATCTTTCCTCCGTTTGCCTCCAACGCAGACCCTCCGGGGCTTAAGAATGGCTCGTGGTTTACTGCTCTCCCGGGAAGCCTCCAAGGTAACATCCCGCTTGGTGTTGCGGTCAAACATTCGAAAAAAGTTGTTATATGCACCTGTCATTATCACACTGCAGAGAGACAGACAGAGAGCAACAACAAAGGCAGTTAAACAGCAGCTTGTGCAAAGCCTACCAACACGGCTGGATCAGGACAGCTGAGTTTAACCTTAGGGTTAGCCGTCTTCTGGTTTCAGATGGGAAAGAATGAGAAAAAAAAAGGGATTTTCCCAGTACTCCCCAGAATGAATACTTTTCTTCCACCAATGCCTTCCCCTTCCACATTATTCAATGAAAATTACAGTTACCCCAAAAAATGACCACTCCCTGACATCATGAGAATCACATCACAAGATAACACAAGCAACATGTTTTAATAAGTTATTTTTAATTACCCTCCAGCTTTTTATGCGTGCTTAAGGATCATATATTTCAGGCTTTTTCCCTTTCTCTGGAGCTTTACCTTTAATGACAGCTGAATTTTACCATGATTCCAGAAATAGTCTAATAAAATTCCCACATATTCCAAATCGTTTGATACAACAGTAAAGTTTAGTATATAATTATATATTTTAAAGAGTATTTTGGAGAAGGGTGTTTTGAAAGGTTCTGAAAAATCACATTGAGTTTGCACATGTAAATTCTTTCCAGATTAAACTCTTTTCCTTGCTGAAGCCACAGACCTTGCAGGTCCAGACATCATTAAAATTTGTATCTACAATGCTTCTTAGAAATAAACACACTGGTGTCAGGATTCTGGTATCTCTCATATGAAGTTTGAATGAAACATCAAGTCAGGATATATTTCTGGGTCTGCGAGAAGGGGACAGAAAACATACCTCGATCTGTATAAAAATTACCTCATTAATCAGCTTGCAGTTTGAAATAATGGATTGCCAGTTGCTTCATTCCCCTAGTCCCCAGGGGAGGATATTTTGTCACTAACTTTAATGAATTCAGGATTTCATCCATGGCCCTCGGGTTATTGGATTTGCATAATCATGGGTTTCAGAGCCTTGTTTGAAAGCTCATCCCCTGTGAACTTTTTCCATATGTGAAACCAGGGCTGATCTCTACTCTCCTGTCTCAGCCCCAAACAGGGTGGTTTTGTTCTGAATTTCCATTCTGTAAGAGGGAGTCCACCCCAAATGGTCAGGTCTCCACAGAAAAAGCTGTACAGTTTTAAGACTAAGGCAATCAGGAACTATTTGTCTTTCTAATGGAGCCCAAAAGAACATATTTGACATGCATGGCATTAATAAACAAACCTCCATCTCAAATGACAGCTGCTTTCACACGTTGCTGTTGTGGGGGGGGAATCTGTGTTGAGCAGCAGACTGGCCAGGGAAACATGGAGCATATGGGAGAATATGGGAGAACTCACAGGCATAAGCCATACTCTCCACCCTACAGACACTCACTAGCTGATTAGATTAGATGCTCCTGGATTCAGGAGTGCCTTACAGTGTGTGCACAGCCTCCAGCCAGCGCTGTCTTGATCTCATTTGGGGCCATTAGGAGCGACTGTAATACAAATGAATGATACGCTGGGAAAGCACAAATGTGAGCTGTGCCCCTCATTGCTGTGACTACAGCTGGGGACTGGGAGCAGCGCAGGCTCCGGAGCCGCTGCAGGGTAACTGGAGCCGGTGAGCTGGGTTTGTACACTGGGAATCACCCAGCCCCACCCTGCTTCCACGTCTGCTGACGGCATGCTGCAGTCTGATGGCAGCTGGTACCACACCGAGCTCTGTGCAGCCCCTGAAGTGCCAAAGGGAACTGCTGCGAACCAGACAGCGTGGCACAGAGAGCCAGCACACACTGCCCTGGGCAAGAGCTCACCTACAGCCTTCATCTCATGGAGAGAGGCTGCTTCCTGGAGGTCTGCAGGGAGCTCGCTGCCGGGGGATGCACAGGGGTACTTGTCCCCACGCAGCCCCATCCAGCCCCGGCAGGGAGCTCCTCGCTGCTCTCCAGCAGCAGGACCCGCCCCCGGTTCCCTGCGGAGAGGGTTCCCTTTCCTTCGGCACCCGCAAAGGCCTGGCGCAATCCTGCCTACCAAGGCACAAGTTAACAACCTCACAAGCTAAAAAACAGGACTCAGCGTGACAGCTTGATAAAATGTATCCCAGAAGCCACAGAAAGCCTATTGATCAAGATTAGTGCCCATTTCAGAAATTGAATCAACAGCAGTAAATCAAATGTTTCATTCCTTCCAAACCACCGTGTCTTGTCATTACAGCTCCTGCTGTAATGGTTATTCGCAACATGAAAAAGTCGGGGTTATTTCATATCTCAGCACTAACATACACAATTTGTGATGCAAACAGTCCAGCTGTATGTTTTCCCCCAGGCAAAATTTTGAAACAGGTTCATAATGCTGGGGCACCCCTATGCCATGGGCTGCAGAGCTGTGGCTCCCAAGGGAAAGAGGAGCATCCCTCCTGATGAAGGCAGGAGCTGTCAGGGAAGCAGTTTTCATGCTGGCAGAGTACCAGTGCACCAAAAGCAGAGAGAGGTGTTTGTTAAGCATCTTATTTTAGAAGGTTTTGCTTGCAGTAAAACTGCCTTTACAGTCCCTTTGCTTTTTAATTTCTTGAACTCTTGCATATTTTTAAAAGTTTGCTTTCTTCAGTTGGATTTACTGCAGTTATTTTTTTAACATATGTGGACGACTACTTTTCATGCTGGCCCTATTTTTCTGCAGTTTAATGGCTCAGTAAAAAACAGCATTATGTAAATGAGAAAGTGCCCATTCTTGTTCAAGGTCACAAACACAGATGGATTATAACCTTACCTGCTGCTTAAAGTAATAAAAGACCGTAAAAATAAGATGTAAGCCTGCAATTTTTTCCTGTTCAAGAAAATGCAGTGTACAATAATGGAATCTATGTGATAAGAAGATCTTTTTTTAATAAATAGTAGAATATAAATTGTAGCTCAATATAGGAAGAGTCTGTTCTGTATTCCCAGGCACTGCTCTGCACAGCAGTGTTATGACAAGGGCTTGCACAAAACCCTTGCAAGAGAGACTGTTGCAGGAAATCAAAGCCCCTCATTCAAAACAGCCCACACTACTTCATAGGTGTGTAAGGCAGCAGCCCAGAAAAGCTCTGTCTAACCACCTTTCATTTTCCTGAGAAGGCAGGTTTACAAGTTGTGCTACACAAGGTCAGAGGTACCATCATCTCCACCATGCAGAGGTATTTAGGACGCAGAACACGCTCCAGTGCACCCTGAGGAGCAGTGTACTGATAGCTCAGGCTGGAGCAAAGCTGCAGCCGGACTGCACCAGCTCAAACCACCACAGCTACAGGCAGCATGATTACAAAAACCTCCCAACAACATAACCCCCCACCCCCCCCCCCCCCCCAAATAAACCCCCCCAAACCAACCATACAAAAAAGCAGGGAGAAAACTGGCTGCACCATGACTACCACTACCTACATTTCACTCTCTGCAGCCCAGCCAGCGCTCTGGAAGGAGAGACAACACCCCATACCTGCAGGGCCCTGAATGCATTCGCAAGCCCCACGTTAACCCTCCTTCCAGGCAGGGAACACGTTTTCCTCTCCGCAAGGGGCTGCTCTGCACAGCACCCGGAGTGTTCTCTGCTCCCTCTGTTCGAGCTGCTCCAAGCAAGGTCCGGGCAATTCTTCAGGTATGTGTTTGGAGTGACAACACAAAATGTTACTGAGTCCTCCTGCCTGCACTGGCACTGGGCGTACTTGTTTATCAATGATGCGATCTGAGTCATCCCACTGCCGAACTTCAGTCCTCATGCTAGGTCACTGTGACCCAGTCTTACCCCTCCTTTTTTTTTTTTTTTAACAACATTAACAAATTTATTTTTACAGAAGGTAAAAGGGGGAAGAGAGAACTCCAGTGCAGACCAATTCCTACTTTCATTGACTTTTCTTTTCACTCCCTCCCTAGTCACCATTCTGTTTTCTTTTTCTCCTTCTTCCCCTCCAGTACTGACTCTGGCCTTTACCACACTTTCCATATAGGTTTCCCTATCCCCCTCTCTTCCTTCTCCCCTCTTCTTTTTTCATATCCATCGATCCTGCACTACAATTAAAAAAAAAAAACCCCACCTTATCTGCTTCTCTCTTCCTTTTTCCAACCCTCTCATGTTTTTGTTTTACTTCTGTAAGTCTCACTGCTCACCCATTCTTGGTGATATCCCCCTACCCTCCAGTCTCGCAGAGAACTTGCTTGGTTCTCCAGGTGTTTTGGCTTGCATCCCCGCCTTCTTTGGGCTGAAGGCTGGGGAAACAGCAAATCCCCAAGAACTAAAGCTCATTTGGGCAGGAGATGTAGTTTCCAAATTAGCAGAACATTAACTCTACACCTCCCATTCAGTTCAGGCTTTTTCACCCTGTGCCATGTTGATCTGGTAGCCAGCAGTAATTCAGGTAGGGCTGTCTTTTCTAAAAGTAAATTTTCAATCCGTAAAATTGTCTGAAATAAAGGATTTGAGAGAAAAAAGTTCTTCCTGCTTTCATTGTAACAGTAATACTCAAAAGGAGCAGATGCTTACTTATGGATAATGATTTTATTAAATATGACACCAGTATTGTACCAGTGATGTTTAATTTAGGGCCAGAGTTTTAGGGTCTACAGAAGCAACCTCTCAACTACTGATGGCTTCGGCATCTTTAATTATCTGAATACTTTTAAACATCTGAGTCTCAATATTTTGGTTTTGGTAGTGACTCTTTGTTAAATGAAATGCTTCAGTATGGGATTTTCCCCTCTAAAAAGTTCTGCTTCTCTTGGGTGGTCAACAAACTCTCTACTTCACCAACCTCAAAGGCATCTGAATAGGATTTTCACCATTTTACTAACCTGCAATGAGATATTCCACAATATTTTTTAGGCAATGAGATGTCATCAAACATGTCAGTCACTAAGAACTGGCGTATCTCTGTATTTCTCAGATCTGTTATTCCCATATTTCAAGCCAACCTCTTAAATGTCACCCATGTTGCAGCTGTCCTTGCACACAACAGCCTTCATCAAAATTGCTCCATTCAGCTGCATTCCTGGATGTCAGGGACTGCCCTACATATTTGGGGATATCAGCTAGAATTAAGGCTTGCTTAAAACCAAACCATTACTTGCTCCACACTGTTTTATGTTGTTTTTCTTGTTTAGCTTGTTGTGTTGTTTTTGGTTGCTTTTTTAAAAACTCTTTGACAATTTTTGGGCTACCTCTTGCCCAGATTAGTCTTCCTAGATGCATAGAAGTTTTATTCACCTGCAGATTTCTACTGTCTGGAGAAATTCATAGCTCATGTCATAGTTCCCCTCCTTCACTGTCACTCATGAGACCATGGAAGCCATGGGATGGTGTGACAGGACTAAGAGCAGGGCTGGGCAGGGCTTCAAGGACCCACACACATCAGGCTTAAGGGTGATAGAAAAACTAAACCACCCCAGCTGCCCTGCCCCTCAGTGCAGATGTGGCAGCAGAACATCATTCCCTGCGGCAAGAGAGGCAGAGCTTGGACTTCGAAGGTGTGAGGGGAGGAGACTCAGAGAGCAGCTTCCACCAGAGCCTGCCCTCACACCTGCAAATCTCAGCAAATACATCCCTCAAGGTATGAAAAACGACCTTTTCTTTGACCTGAAACTCTCTCCCAATTCTATTTTGAGCCCCTAAATTTTCAGTATTTCACTGCTGTGTGTACCAGTGCAGAAGAGCACATCTGCAGCCTCCTAGGATTAATATGTAAGGTCCACCAGATCTGGCTTCATGGTAAGCTGACCCAATGAAAAAAAGGGTTGATTCCAGAAAAACTCTTAAAGAACATCTTTCATAGGAATAAAAAAAAGAGATTTATTAAAGCAAAGGGAAAGGAGCAAGCGTTGTTGCAAGCAATGAGGACCTCCGGAAATACTGGGAAATTTTCCTGTATGCTGTGCTCTGTAAAGTCACTGACTCACCATCACAAAGAAGGAATGTATTTAAACCTGGGGAGGAGGCTGCTGGAAAAACTTGAGACACAGGATTCAGGGTTGTGGCACCCTGGTACAGCTGGCTGGCAAAAGACTGGGAATAAGAATAAGGGATCCCCAAGTACTTCCAAGCTAATATTTGACATGCCAAGCTTTGAGAACAAAATGATGTCTTCAAGCTCTCCAGCATGGAGTGTGCTGCCAGACAGGAATAGACTCTTAACATCTCATCCAATGGGATCTGTCAATTCCTCCCGATTAGAGTGAAGGCTGATGGATATTCAGGGGGATGAATGACAGTTCAGTAGGAAAGGACTGACTGAACAGTTGTATGTGACTTTGCTCATCTGCTTGCAGCATATCACTTATCATGATGGTATTTAGAAGTCTCCCTGGCAGGGGTCCCATACACCCATTCATTTGAAATCTTAAAAAAAAAATAGTTAACTAAGGTATTCACTTGCTATAATGTAGAATTTGTTCTCTTTTTCTTTTCCTATTTTTTTTTCTGGCTTCTTTACCTTACAAAAAGCTACAGAAGTGCTTATTTTTTAAGGTAAAACTGAAAGCTGTTGACAGTGGGAAGGAAACTGTGTCCTCCAGGTTATTATTAAAACACCTGACTTTGGATGTGAATGGAAGAGCTAAATTAAACTGCTGTGTAAGTAGAGCTCACCTATTCTACACAGTCATGTAATGATGTATATACAATAAAGATAGCATGATTTCTGTGTAATATATTCAACTACAGATAATATGTGCTCATCTGGATGAATTAGTGTAAGACCCCTGCTTGGCTCCCTCCCCTGACCACTGTTGTTGCCAAAGTACATAATGATTAATGTGCCCTTCAGCAAATGAGATCGGCTCTGTCTGATTGTATTAGTTCCTGTTCATTGGAGTAACTGAGCATCAATCACGTTCCAATCAGAGCTCACGTATGTTGATTATTTTTGTGAACAGCCTCACCATCAGGTTCTATCATAGCCTAGATTAACTTCTTAGTAATGACAAAACTTAATAAAAAGTATTTTCACCTAAATAATAAACACACTTTCATTTTTAACTGAACAATCCTGTCACTACAAATTGTCATTATAGCTTTGAAGTCTGCAAAAGATGCAAATAACATGTTTAGAACAGCAGTTATTACTGTTATGTAGATGGATTAATAAACGAAGTACTGCAGCATCTCTTCAGAGTACAATTGTCAATATGCAATTTTTACCTTTAGTAATAGTCCTTTTTAAAAAACTGCATACGAAAAGACTCAAATTAAGTGACCTTACTGTTCAAATGAACTATTTTTTAAGAGGTACTGGTACCTAAATATTATTTAAATTATGATCCACCAATAAAAAGATACTCTGGTAATGTGTAGCAATACTTGTCATACTCATAAGCAAGGAGCTCAGAGGAGTGAATCAAAAGATGAGCATTAGTTCTGATACATTTGACTCTTAAAAAGAAACAACTAAATTAAAGAGAGCCCTTTTCTTTTATCAAATGTTTCCAACTCCTCTACTTAAGAATTTTTTACAATCAAGAGCAGCACATTGTGTTTAGTGACAGGTTTGGTAATTGTGCATGACTAATAACGCCTCAGTGTCTGGGCAGTACAATAAATGAAGCCCTCACAATGTAATGTTCCCACTTAATAATTACTCCCTGCATTGATCTTTCTGATCTGTCAAGTAGGAATGAAAATATTACGCTCACTTTAAACCCTGATATTGAACAAGAATTCCATTATTACCAGGCAACTACCCAGAGAGTGGTCTTACCACACTAATGAGGACAGCAGCACTTCATCTGGCTAGAGGAGAGAGACTCTAGGCCTGGGAGTAAGTGGCTGCCCATCCTGTACAATGCACTAAGAATTTCCATCAAGGATAAGCAAAATGGTTTGAAAATACCTGAAAAGTTCTGGATCTTTTTCAAAGTTTCACATTACCTACATGACTTGAATGCACTGTTGTTCTGTGCCAGATTTAGGCAGGAATCAGCACTCTCTGTTTTCCAATAAAAGCTTTAAATTTTGTATTTCAGTAGGGCCAAACTCAAGCAGTAACCACACTGAGAAAACCCTCTGCTAAAACATCCGTTCATGTATGGGTTTGGAACTTTCAGAGAAAAGCCCCAAAACGTGGATCTTCCCCTAAACTTTCTGTGAGTCATTCCCAATCTTTGACCATACCAAAGCTACAACAGCTGGTGCCCAAGTTGCAATGACGGCAATCTGGGAAGTATTTTGCTCAGTGTGGTCCATCTATGTAATTTTAAATGGCCAGCAGTTGTTATCACAGAGGACACTCAATGCTGAGTTAATCCTTGTCAGAAAACACACCACTGTGGCATGCAGGCAACAGAGATAATGGAAAATATATGTATTTTCATTTGTATAATGAAAGATACAAGGTAAAAGTTTCATTTCTTAGCAAAGACAGAACCTTTCCATTGGGCAGGTAGAGGAACTAAGCAAAGGAAAAGAAAAGGTGCCCCTTAGCCAGTGTACAGCATAATACTTGATATGCATTTGTGGGACACAGGACTAGAAGAGACCTTGTTCTCCACTTCCAAGTTCAGACCCTCGTAATTTTAACCAATGTTGCATGTAACTGCGTTCACAGATTTCCTGAGCACCACCATCAGAACAGCTGCGTTTCTTGTATCTCTACCACTCAGGATGGGAAGACAGCTTGTCACTGTTTGGACAGGTATGAACTACCTGTAATTTCCAGGTTATAACTACCTGTTGACACTCAACACCTACTTGCTGTTGTGTCATTATCATTCACATTTATCTTAGCTAGATCTTCTTCCTCCCTATGTATATCTCCTTGGTATACTTACTACAAGCAAGTAAAATCTTGGCTTCTCTTTCACTAAGCTGATGAAAACCAAAGTCCTGGCCTCTCTTCTTTAGAGCAGCTGTCTATCGCCTCGATTAGTTCATCCACCTTGGAGATGAGGGACATGAAATGTGTAAATGCAGTTCAAAGGTCTTTGAATGAGAGCCCAACATAATGTCACCACTACTCCTTTCTCTGCTGGATAGCCCAGTCTTGCCCATTCAAGGATCACATTTGCCTTTTTCACAGATGTCTCAGACTGCCTGTTTCACAGTCCAGGCCCACTGCAGGGTGGGCAGGCCTGCTTCAATACAATGAGACAGACTGTTTTTCCCAAATGAGAGGCTGAGCTGAAGGAGCAGTTCCAGGCTCAGTGCCAATCTTCTGCCTCTTGGCTCCTAGCTCTGCTGAACCAGGAGTCACTTTGTGCCACTCAGCATTGGCTCCTGTGCTCTTTCACATGCATTTTGTAGACTGCTAATCCTTTCCACAGTCGCCTAGCATATGAATGTCCCTGGGAGTTGTTTCCAACTGATAAAATGAAAGTTTGTGCTCTTTTCTTAACTAAAATCCTCACCTTGCATTATACTCTTGGATTTAATCCATTTTTATTAACCCAGTCCTCCTGGCTGCTCAGCCATTCCTGTACAATATTCCTACTCCACAAAGTACTGCCACCATTTGCCAGCATTATGGCGTTAGCCCACTCCATCTTTGCTCGCACTCTCTGACTTGTGCCAGTGTTTCCCATTAAAACGTTCAACAAGATATGTCCAAGATAAAAACAGACCTCTCCATCAGTGCATAGGGAAAAGGACTGCTCTGATGGAGGGAGGTGTCAGAAGTGTCTTTTGGCAGCAGGTTGCACAGAATCAGTGGGTGCCTGTGACAGTCTTTCCTCACACCAGTAAGTGAACTGGATTTCTGAGGCAGCTCACATGCAAATACAGGGTCACATAAGTTTCCTTAGTGTGTTGGTGGCATTGTGTGAGTTGGCATCATTCTTTTTAGCTTTTGCAGCCTATTTATGATTTGGGTGAAAATGGACATAATTTGAAGGGTTTTTTCCCCTTAGGCATGAGCCAAGGTTATTGAGGCACACATCATGTCTAAGGCAGTCAGAGACACAACTGCACAAACATCCAAACATCTTCTATCAACCCAAATGCTGGCATGTGATTCTGTACATTGACGTGAAAAAGAACCATGTGTAACTTGGTTACTTTTGGTTTGCTCCCCATCATATGGGAGGACTTTTGCTAAATGAGGACAGTGATGGACAGAAGGATGGATTGATTACCTGTCTGATCCATTCCATGCACATTCAAACTTGTCAAAGATGCAGTCGTTTTCATAGAGGGAACATAACTTGCTTCTAAGGTAATCATGGACCTGTTTTAAAGAAAATAACTGTTATTATTGAAATTAAAGAAAACAAAAAACTCCACAACCAGCCCTTCACTTTCTGCTTTATCTCCCACGTTCACTTTCAAAATACGCTGCATAGATGGGTAGCTCTGCAGAAGATACTGTGTTTAAACTCCAAAGAAGCTAACTGTACTTTTCCACAGCCCAATTAACCAGGTGCTACAGAATTGCTGTTGCAGGAAGGCACGAAACATGCTTCCCTCAGCAGGCTGCAGACCACCCCTCTTCAACATATTTGTTTCCTGCTTGGGTGATTTTCTCAGTGCTAGCCTAATTCCCAGAGACATTTCACCAGCTGATACCCTAGATGTGCTAATTAATGTGCAAGAAATCTAATTTAAATAGCAACAAAAATGCCATATTCCAAGATAAGTGGACTCTCACTTATGGCAGAAAGAACATGGCTCTATTAAAAGAACCTGTATGGTATTACATTTATTTTTGGAAGGTATTTCAGAAGCCAAATACAGTACAAGGTTGTAGTTGCACAGGCTGCAAATAAGAACACTAATTTAGCCCAAGGATTTCTCCTATTTGGCTGAGAATTAAAAACAACATTGCAAAGTTTCATTTACTCACTGGAAAAGTGGGACTACCCACCAGAAGATCTCTCTCCTCTAGGCCACACACCTCTGCTGAACAAAGATTATCATAAAGAGACCTCATGCAAACTGTTTCAGTCTTTTGCTGAATTTGATTAGTTTTCCTTCTGGATGATGTGGTTTATTCCATAAGGAAATAAGGTGGTAGAAAATTCCTGCCTAGATAAATTTACTAATGCACTTCCACTCCTGATATTTTCTTCTAGCTGCTGTAGAAACTGTAAAACAAAGATGTGTAGGTGACCTCTTGGAGAAACACACCAATCCAGTGGCCCAGGGGTATAATTTAGCTCTGCCATCCTGAGGTTACAGGTTCTTGCAAGTCCAATGAAATTGTTCCTGCTCATGGATGCTCAGCATCCTCCCCTGGCCTGAGGGTACAAACATTTCTTCTAGTAAAATAACTTCTATCAAGACCAGATGAGGGACAATGACCTTTCACTTTTATTTTCTTTAAATTGACCATTTTTGATAGTCAAATTGTACAGTATCCAAAGAATATTTGTAATGTAAGGTTATTAAGGATTATAAATTTTTGTTAGATCAATTTTCATTAATAAATGAATGAACACTGAACTGTACATTAACAGATAATGTCTTATACAGCAATTAATTGGCAAATGGTGGGGAACATTTCACAATTAAATGCATTTACTGTCACGGTGAGCAATAGGTCAGAACACTTTTACTACTGATGCAGTTTCCTACACTCTCTGCAATTAAATCCTTTCTTTTTCTCTTTACTTTAAACCTTTTTATGTTAGCAGTGTAATTTGTTACAGAACTGGAATTCTTTCCTTTGTCATGTTTGAGAGCTCCCAATATTTGGAAGAAATAGAAAGGCTGGGTAAGGCAGAAGGAAGTAGATCACATTTGCCTCCCTGACTGTCATTTCTAGGTCTTTCTCTTGTTACCATTTCCAGCAGCCATCTGTCATGACCACTGTCATGTATACACCCTTTGCACAGCGTGTCCAACTCCACAGCTTGGAGCTGTGCCTTTCTATCAGCTTTGTCAAAAACCATTTTGCAATTCCTCTCTCAGAAGTCTTACCTTGTCAAGACTGTCAGACTCACTCTACTGCCTTGGACAACCACCTTGTTCTTTATGTAGACCTTTTGATTACCACATTTGAGCACATTCAGACCCTCAAAGAGACTATGAAAAACTAACTGGAAGAAACACTTAATTTTCACTGTTTGCATTTCACCTGCCTCTACCAACTGAGGTAGAGGCAGATGAATATGAGGTTGCCTTGTCTGTTACATATTGTTCTCACCACTTATCAGTAGTACTTAAATGCAAACAAAATTAATTCCTAACTAATTACCAAGGACCTTTTCTTCACTGCAACATTTTAGGTCTGATCCTCGTGGAATTATCTAGGAATTCTGTGCTCCAGACTAAAACAGCAACACAGGGACCTGTTTTACTGGGACTGAATAGACACAACCAGGAATTGCACTGGTAAGTGACACATGGTCCAAATCCCTGTGCTACAGAGCCTGCCAAAAGTGGATCAAGCTATTATCAGCAATGAATGTGCTCACCTTACTGCTCCCAAGGTTTCTGCTGGGGTAATTCACCTGGCAGCATCAGAAGAGTAACCTATTAGGCAGGGCTGCCTAGCAACATTCAGGCACTGACCATTCCACTGCATTGCTCTTTTAGTGCTATCCAGTGACCATACTCTGCCCTTTTTTCTTTTGTGTGAAACAAACAGGAGAAAATCATGTTGAAACACTGTCAGCATATAACGTGTTCAGCAGGGCTGCAACAGCTGCTATGCAATAGCATTCTTTGAGCCACAGCATTGATATGAAAAAGAACCTGCATAAGGAATTCATTTTTGTTTGGCATTTTTTTAATATTAAAATTGTAAGCTGATAATGAAGCAGTACAGTTATGGACTCTGCTCTTTATTACAACTCTGTGTGAAATCTCCTGTTGTGACCCTCACTACTGCAGCTAGGCAATATCTAAGTGGCTATCATGCAGTGGATGAAATGAGAAATTCAATCGTTTAATGAACACCTTTTAATCTTTTAATTATATACTTGTCATCATAATTATGTGGATACATTAAATGAAAATGTTAGGTTTATTTGTTGCCTTCCAGTGATCTACTCCAAAAAATCTTCTGAGAAATTGCCAAGTTTAAATATGAGATTTAGGTATGTGAGAGACAGATACCTCTGAAACAAATTGTTTAAGAGAGTAATTAAAACCACTTTTTCTTAAGACAGAATTCTCTACTCTCTGAAGCTTAAAAACATGAAAGGTTCTCAGAGCAGTTGGATCACTTGAATCCTATGGAATCCTGTGCTATTGGCTTCCCAAGGCCCCCTGAGTTCCAGATTCTTTAGTCCACTGCAATGCCCAACAACACATCTGTATATTCTTTACAAGGCACTGGATAAATATTTGAAAATGAAAGGCAATCCATAGGTTTAAGTAAGGCGGTAAGAACACTGTTATATTTAGCTACATTTTTTATATTATATAACGGGTTTTGTTGTTGTGGGTCTTGGAGTTTTTTGCTCTATAAACTTCTGACTGCAATAATCAGTACTCATTTTTCCCATCTCAGCATGAAGAAATACAACTTTTTAATTTGCCCTACTGTTGGGTGTCAGACTGATTTAAAAGTGGCCAGCTTGTTTCACAGCTGCCTGCATGAAGAAATAAAAGCAGGTGTCAAAATCAAGACAAACAGGTTGGCTTGACCAGCTATTCCTCCCTAGGGACAAGGCTGCCTATTAAATTAGCATAGGTATAAAATAATATATTACCTAAGTTCCCAAAAACCGAGATTCTATTCTGTTATATAAAACACAGTCTCGCCCTTACCCTCCCACTCCATTTTCACAGCATATCAACATTTCTAACACATTTAGCATTACAAGCACTGCCATTTTAAGAGCAAACCCAATTATGTAGTCTTGAAGGTAAACAGGCTCAGACTTTCCAATATTAAGACACTGAACAGTGAATGCTATCCACCGAAATGTAATGGGTGCACTGAAAAACACTGGGGCCCACTCTGTCTACTGAATGCTAGCTAACAAATACTGGAAAATTTTGTTTGTTTTGACAAGAAATACCAGCAAACTCTCATCATGTTATTTTAAAACCAATCTTAATTATAGTTACTGTGAACTACTGTATCCCACCTGCCATTATTTAGACACAGAAAACAAGGGACTGATCCAGCACTGTCACAGGATTGTCTCTCAGTAAGCAGCACGAGCCAGATGAATGGCATTTTTCCTACTTTGCATATACTTTTTTTAGGTAACTTAACAGATTTTTTCTTATGGCATTTTCGTAACAAGCAGTTTCTGTGTCACAGACATATTTTCCTTCTTCAAGCCAGAGTCAAAAAATGTAAGCTCAGCCCTCTATTGCCAAACATAACAGATGTCAGAGTACAAACTTAGCCCTGGCTGGAGCCACTGGCATTTTGTCTGGGTAATATCGCAATGAATTCAGGCAACCAGATGTGTGTGTCTGGCATTTGTGAGCTGCTGTGTCAGTGGTGGTGCCAGGGTTTAACACAGATCACTTCTAGAACTAGGCACAAGGGAGAAACACACAGATCAAGTTGTAAAAAGTTCTGAAGTGACAAAGGTGTAAACTCTCAGCAGTCCCAGCAGGAGCAGAGTGCTAAGCAACACACAAAATCTTTTCCTCAGTTGCTTTTAAATGTTAGTAGTGAAATACATCATTTAAAAGCAGATGCCAAAGTGAAGAAATGATTTCTCTTGTTAGAATAATCGTTTCTTTCAAGAGCCCAATCCACAGGGAGTGCTACCTTGACTCCCCAGGCTTTACACTTCCTTACTAATGCTGCAATTGCCCTTTTCCTGCTATGAGGATGCCACTGTGAGGATTTTAACCACCTTGATTAATTCTCTCCGCTTGCTGCTTCTCAGATAAAGTAATGAGAAGTTTACAGAAACATCCAGTTTTTGAACAGTGAGATCCTGTTATAATGTAGCATTTTAAGACATAGGAGATTCCTACCTGGTAAGTTTCTACAGGCTTTGTTTCCATGTTCAGATCCCAAACCTTGACAGTGAGGTAATCTCTTGTAAGCATGTATCTACCACTGTGACTGAATTTGACATCTGACACTGAAGAGATAATTTCTGAAAAAAATGATCTGTTACTGGGGTCTTCTGGTTCTTCATAAACTGTTCAAAGAAAAAGAAGCAAGACAGAAATCAGAATTGTATAAAAAATTGCTCTGTTGTACAATCTGAAGTGTGCATTTCTTGTGAAACATAATCCAATCTACCAAGGAACACAATACAGAATTAATTATATGTCCAGCACTTACTTTATTCTTTTAACTTTATCTAAAAATACAAACTGTAAGCTTTAAACATTACAATAATTAATGTTACAGCTATGGACTCAAGCATGACTTTGGGAAATTTTGCAAATACACTAGTTAGTTGACTACAGATACCTATAGCAAGGCAGTTCATGCCTTGGTCATCCTTTCTGGGGTCTGCATACCCCGTTTCCCAACATAACCAAAATCCAGGTGTCCCTGTCACACAAGAGGTGTGTAAATGTGGTCTCACAGCAGTCCTGGCATCCCTGGGAGAGGTGGTTACTCAAAGCCTGCCCTGCTTGCCAGAACCAGCTGGCCTGGCTGCAGGCTACTCATTGGTCATGTCTGAAGGCATCTGAGACTAAGCATGAGAATTTTAAAAAGCAATTGCAGATTGCAATTACCTCTTCCTGAGAGGTGAGCATAAAATAGACAGGGGTTTACCGTGTGGATGCACAAACCACATAGTTGATGTGCAATTGCCGACAGCTCTGGAAAGCACTGAACTCACTGAATGTGATGGTCAGCAGTTCTGTGCGATACAACAAGGCAGCAGATCATGAAATATTGCTTACACGATGTTCATACGTGAAAATTCAGCTCTTGTAGATATGAGATTGGTCATCCCTGTTCAACTGAACGTAAGAATGATACTGGATGACTCTATCCCTACCTTACAGGTACCTAGAGCAACTCTGTTGTCTTTCTGCAGATATCTGTGGCCCCGTGATTCAACTGACCTCTATGGTGAACTTCAGTAGAAAGTCAGGCTTTCAGGGTCTTTTAACTCTCAACAAAATCAGTAGGGTTTTGGGACCTATGCCTAGAATATTCTTTGAAAACTGGCAATTTAGTGAATGTCATTTTCAAGTTTCAAAAGCAGGTGAAGAAAAGCCATGTGGTGAAACATGAAAACATGCTAAAAGTAGAAAAACTTTTTACTGTCAATCAAAACCAAGTTTTTTGTATAGTCCACTGGAACACTTCTCTCTCAATTATTTTATCCATGACAATGATTCAGACTGTTGGAAGCAACAAGGTTAGTTTCCATTAGGTGAAATAATGTGCTGCTAAAAGTTAAGGGTGAGTACGTGGGTGAAGTATGTGGGGTAACGCAAAAAATTATGGGCAATTTTCTTTGAGGGTGGGCAGTGGAATGCAGCCAGGCATGCACATGTGAATAAGGTCTATATTTAAACACGTGCACCACACATCTAAACGGTAATGAACTACTTCAAAAAGGGGAAAAAACTTTTCTTTTCAGATAGACTGTAAACGAACAACTTTAAATAGCTCTTTAAAATTTTGCCTAGACATTCTGCAAAGCAGGTATTTTGTAATTATCCTGTCAGATTTTCAAGAGAAGTCTGATGAGCACAAAGCAATTATCATTTCTCATACCTCTTCCCTTTAATCTGTCCAAACTATAGACTTAGCTGGCAGGGATTTCATCCTCCTAATTATGATGTGAAGCTGCTATTAAAACCAGGAAAGAAAAAAACAAAACCCACACTAACTGAACTACACCTTCATTTATAGCTTAGATATATTTTCTTGGCTCTATGTGGCTCATCCAACTCCCAGTGATTAGAAGAGAAATGATATTTGTACCTGAATATTCTCTATTTTGTTAATTAATGAGATTAAACCATTTCATTCATCTGCCCCATTTATTGCTTTTCTATGCTTACTGTGTTAAGTATTAGAAAGACTTAGATTAATTAACAGTGGAACTAAAAGAGGCATGAAAGTCTTGTATCACTACAGAAATAAAGATAGCAGCAGAAATTTTAGTAGCAGCAATTCTTTGGAGAAAGTTCCTCTAGTCAGCATAACCAATGCGGGAAAATTGTTACAGGAAATTAAGGAGCAGTTCCTAGTAAAAAGAAGAGAAAGCTTAGCAACTACCAGCCTCTGCCTGAGCAACCAGAACAGGGCATTAGCCTCAGGAAATGAAGATGAGAAAGAGTGTTCTTGGGACTTGGCTATTTCTGGTTTAGCATCAACATAAGGTTATGCACATACCGCAAAAAAGCACCATCTTCCTTCAGTTTGGCAAATACAAGTTGAGAAACTGGAGACAGAACAGCAGGGAAGGGACAGCCTTGTGGCTTGGACTTCAGTTCAGGCAAGCAATTCAAATTCAGCCCTAACCTCTCCAATGCTGATAGGAAAATAACCATGGATCTAGCCCATGCTTTCCAAAACACATTTTCTGTTTATTACTGCTAAGACTTACCTTTTGGAGGCTGCTCTTATGCCCAGGAGCAATCAGTACCCGAAACACGAGATTTCAAATCTAGCTTACTTCTCTGTAGCTAAATAAATCTTGTTAGATCTGAACTTTACTGACATTTGATTACAGATTCTATTATAGTCTTTGATCAATTTCATCATTAATTTCTTAATAACTAATACCTGCCATACAAAAGGGTATTTAACTTTCATTACTATTGTTCTTGATAATGGTCACAGCACTAATTACGTGAAAGAAACAAAGTTACCTGTCTAGCTACCTAATGAACATAGGAATCACAAATGATGTGATGTGCTGAGTTCTCATGTGACACTTGCTCAGACTTAAACGTGACCTCAATGACAGGACTCTGGCATAGAGAAATATCATGGGATATGTATATCTCTGAGTACAGCCAGTGTTTAAAGAGGAGCCTTCCAGGAAGACACTGTTCCTGCCCCTTATGCCACCAGCAGATACATGGGTAAACTGGGAAGTCTGCTTACGGAAATAAAAATGCTCAATTCCTTTCTGCACAGCTTCCTGCTCACAAGTTAAAAACCACAGTAGCTTCTCAGAGAAGTCCAGACTTTGTAGAGAAGGATGGGTTCGTCAAAGGATACTTGCCAGAGCGCTGTTTTCCTGAATCCTGAAGAAAATCTGTAGCATAAAAATACGCTGCTTCTGTCTTAAAAGGAAGTGCCATCTGCTGAAAAACAAACTCTTATCCCTCCTGAAAAATATTCTTGTTTCCTTGTGAATTTCTCGGATCTAATGCAGAATGGAGACTTTCCTTTTCTAGTGGATAGAAAGGCATTTCTAATGTGTGCGTTTATCATGCAGAAATATATGCAGATGTCTAAAGTTTAAAAAAAAATGGCCAGGAACAGCAAGAGTAGGTGGAAAGGTCCATCTCACAGCTTCCCTCCCAGACACTGGCCAAAATAAAGCAGAAGCCTCAGGCAGCAGCTAAAAGAAGTGTGATGCACTAACACCTTGTGGCTCTCATCTGCACTCTGGGGGTCACAGGTGCTGCCACCTCAACTTCCCATCAATATTGCCTTGATTCCACACACCTGAAACTGACATATACTGGACAAGATACATCCAGTAAAGAAAAAATCCAACCCAAAGTAATTTTCAAGTTCAGTTCTAAGCAAGTAGCTGGGCAGAGCTTTAATCATTGCAGGGTGTAAATTCTGGCATATGTGAACTTTAAAAATTATCAAAAATAATGCTAAAATTGTCTTATATGGTGGGTGCAGTGTCACAATCTGATACAGCATACAAAATCCTGTATTCCTCCTGAAATAATCACAAGAAGGAAAACTTGAAGATGAACGGAAATCCGCTCCACGGATTTTGTAAAAAATTCCATCAGTCATAGGATAAAACTATAAACAGCTTTAAAGACTCATTCCCTCTAGCAAAAATCCCCCACTGTTTTCTTTCTACTTATGAACAAATAATAACTTATTAAAGCTTTTTAAGAGGATACTGTTTATAGCTTGCATCCTGAAAACTTCTGATTTTATAGTATTTGTTGTTACTTAGATTTAGATAATTTGAAATCCTGCATGATAAAATAAATCTCTCCCTCCCTCCAAAGACAGCAGATGGATACAGAAAATCATCCAGTTCCTGTTCCTGTTCAAGGGTCACTGTTACAGCTTTGGCAAGAGTGGAAACAGAGGCAGTGTGGTTACTGAGAGGGAGAGACTGTGCAGACCAGGGCCAACCAAGTTGATGGAACATGATAGGGAAAACAATCTTTCATTTTTATTATATAAGCAAGTAAACATTCTGCAGCTGGACTGAATTAAGAACTTATTACAGATAAACTTCAGAGTTACACTGGTACACAAACAACAGGTGAATTTCAACTGGACCTGGAAACACCGGTAGTGGATCAGGTAATCCCTCACTGGGCTTTAATGTCATAAACACAGAAAACAGATTCAGTCCCAGGCCAAATAATTTATCATTTAAACTATGTCCCTATTTAATTCCAGATCCCAAACAAAAATGGCTGCAGTACCTGATTAAAACATATTGGAAACCAGTACTTTGAAACGTATGGAATTTCACTGGTCTTGACAGACTAGCCACAGTAAGAAAAGGAAGAAGAACCAGAATGCTTTCCTAATAGCTGATAAATAAAAAAAATTAACCAAAATAACAACTTATTTAACTATACTGTAATATTTTTAGATGGCAAATTAGCACTATTCCTGGGTCAGCAGTAATTTGCTCTATCACATACATTTCATCAAGTTTAGCATAAAAAACCTAAACTAAATTTCATTTGAACTTCTATGAAAATACTAATACTCTTTTTTTTTTTTTAAGTACATGACACTTGTTACTAACATTCAATACAGAAGGCATTTTTTTGGTGCTGTTTAATTCAAGAAATGCTACGTGTTGAGCTCAGCCTAGTTCTGGGCTTATCACCAATGTGGTAGAGATCTCAGGAAGACATAAAAATGGGCAGTAAAAATGACCAGAAGTACCAAATTACTTCCACACAAGGAATGGCTAAATAGACTGGGGTCTCTCAACCTAGGAAAGACTGAGGAGGTTGTAATTAAGAGTGGAATAGAAAGGACGAATACGGAATGACAGTTCACTTTGTACACTGTCTATTCCAATCCACAAGCAGGGGTCACCATGTGAAACTAGGAAAGGGTAAGCAGAGAGATGGTTCTTCATACTGTGCCTAATTAAGTTGCTAAAGACTTTACTGAAAGATATTGTGAATGGTAGAAAACATACATAGGTTCAAAAGTAACTGCACAAGTTCAAGGAAAGTAAAAACCCCAAACATCCATTTCAGTACTGTTAAATGGTCTAAGTTCACTTCCACTAAGGCCCCTGAACCTCAAGTTTACAACTGCAAACTGCAGAGGGTAAAGACTGTACACTTAGTCCGTTCTTATATTTTCTGTTGATGTTGCTACTGCCAATATCAGAGCCAGAACACTGGGCTAGAAGAACCTCTGGTCTGCTCGGGTGTAGCCATTTTTATGCACTGTTTAAAATCTATTTTAGGATTTCATACAAAAGAGTCCCTGAGTTCATTCTAAGTGAACCAACTGCAAGCTCCCATTGAAATTCATGGTCTCTTTATGCCTTTTAGCTTCATCATTCATGATAATAATTTGATTTACCATTATTATTTACTCTGACTATCTCTGAATGTTTTATTGTTTTGTATTAAGCCAATCCACTAATATGTTCATCTCCCTTGGAAATTCTATTTCAATAATAGAATATTCTGTTAATGTGACAATCTCGGTCTATACTGATTAATATGGTTATACATGAGAGGGAGTTTTTAAATCTGCTTTCATAAGCAATCTAAAATACAATTATTTTGTGAGACACATTTGTTTAACATTTTATATTACCATAGCCTGTAGCTACTTATGCTGTTTTAAACTAAAAAAAAGTACCTTTTATATTTAAATGTTCTACTTGCTTTTATATAATTCAGAGGGCACCTCTTTGTGCCCTGGTCACTTACACATCATTTTCCTTCTTTTACTCAAAGCAAATTTCTGACCCTACCTCCACACCACAAGGCTGAAATTTCACCTACCGTACAGCATTCCTTTATCCAATGACCCAGTATGAAAACTAGGCTTCTCATCAATACCTCTGGAGAGCATGGCTTTTAAAAGTGGAGCCTCAAATCAATATTTAAGAATCTGTTTTACCATCTGCACTGAGTTGCTGCAGCTTGTCACAAACCACAAGGGACAGTGCATTAGTGCTGAAAGGCAAAGCCAGATCAATAGCTAAAGATCAGGGGGTGGGAGCTTCACTACAGAGTTGCTTAGATTAATATAACTTTTCCAGTGAGTTCGTTAATAAAGAGAAATGGTGCTAAAGAGAGAAAAGGAATTGAAAAAACACAAAGCCAGTCTAGAAGATCAAGCCTCTTTAAACCTTGGTCTCACAAAGACTTATGTGCATGTTTAATGCCATGTGTTGTGAGCCATCCCAAGGAGTTAATGGGACATAAAACTACTACTGCTCTACAGCCAAACTGATGTGTAAGTCTTTCTGATCTTGGTATATAAGATTAGTGATAAGCGGGTTTTTTCTCCCCCAGTGAAATAAGATCTTGAAAGCTGGTTTCATGAGACATTAAAAAGCAGTATTTGTTGCTATTAAAAAAATTAAGCAAACAAGACAGGAATTTTAATAGACTGAATAATTAAATCAATCTTACAGCAATTATTTGTTTTATCTGTGTGTGGTTAGGGGAGAGGGGTTAATGAAACACCTCTTCAATCATAAATCATTTACCATTGCTTCAGGCTTTTCTCTTTCCTCCTAGTATTTGATAGCTAGAAGTATATAAATCAGGTTTTTTCTTCCTCAGATTTAATTTTAACGTATCTTGCACAACTGGAGGAAATACTATACAGACATAATTGCATTTCTGTAGAAACATTTTCAAATTTTCATTAGCCATGTTTTAAATGTCTTTATTATACATTCATCCAAACTGAGCAGAATGGAAGCTTGGGAGCCCGTGCTAAAGGCAATCTGTTACTAAATTTCAGTGGGATTCCTGCACAAGGAAGGATCCGTTCCAGGATCTAGTTTAGCATGCATGAAATTGTAGTAACAGACCTTTAGTGACAGTCATAATTACAAAATTATCAGGATATGGGCACATTTTTTCATTGGGGATATAAAATCAGCAATAAATCCAGAATTAGGATAAGGAGAAAAAGCCTTCATCAAGCACGGGGTTAAATCATTTCAGAAGCTCAGATAAGTTTCACTCCTGTCACATGAAACCTTGCAGATTTTGCCTGAAGTGGACATCACTTTGACAGGGGCCTCTCTGTGCACAAAGGGAGAGTGATGACTGTCTCTCTCTCAGATGATAACCTGACGTGAGACCAGATGCAGAAATAAAAAGCGTATTTTAGATGTAAAGCTCACACAGAAGAAAAACAAGTTGTCTCTTTTTCAGTCAGACAATAAGCATCATTCATTTGGAAAGGTCAATATTAATTAGCAAATCCAGCAGGGATAGTCTGTCACAGGCTTTTTTGTGCATCTGGTTGTTCTCTGTTGCAAATGAAAGATAATCCATATTCAGTCAGAGGTCTGAAAGCTGTCTTGTCTCTGAAATTCCAACCTGCTTTAAACAACTGGTAAATATAATTAATTTAATTTTAAAAATTCAACATGATTAAGTAGATTATCCTTGATTTCTGTCTTGGCTGCTTTCACGGTTCTGAATTCTTTAAAATCAAAGGTAATCTCAAAAAAGCCCAGCAGATAACCCAACTGAGTTACATGCCTTACTGACAGGACAGTGGCAATTATCCTTGGGGAAAGGCTGGCATTTCTTTCAGGCCTGGATTTCAAATAAAAATGTGGAAAAGGACTCTCAGTGGAAAAACCACCCCCCTGATCTTTGGGTGGCATCTCTGAGTCACAAACCAAACCCGGAATTCACTCTGCATTGCTTCAAAAACCATTTTATACTTTTAAGATACTGATTGTCCATCCCATGGGATTGGGATGCACCAGCTGAGATGCTTTGCTCCATTCAGGGAGAGTTCAGAGAATTGGTTGTTGGGATTGCCTGTCACCTATAAAGGCTTCCTTGGTCACAGGGAGGAGGGCTCTAAATGGCTCCTGCTACAGACTCAGAGGTCAGGAGCTTGAGAAGTCTGTCTGCAGGACAGAAAGCACCAACTCACGGTGACAGAGGCTAATACTATATAACCCCAAAATCTGTGTTTTTAAGATCACCACGGCACACAGAGCAATTAACTGGAAGCTGCAGCTCCTCTTTCCTTGAAGTATTTCGCTGTAAACCTTGCACATGGGTAATGGGTAATTAGAAATAGAGTTTTAGTCTACAAATACATATTAAGAAATTAATACTAAAAAACCCTTAAAGCAACATACAGAATTTAAATAAATTACTACTTCTGAAGTATGTAACGACTTTAAGATGTTAAGGCTATTACATGAAATATCAATAGGAGTTATGCTCGAGTGACTTAAATTTCCATATTGCATAACTATACAGTTTATATTTACCATTTAATAATGGTTTTAATAATTCTGATGAACTACTGAAAAAGCTCTTTATTTTCTTCTGACTTCACATGCTCAAGCTCAGTTTTCTTTAGCTGACTGCTTTACTATATGATTTGTTGAAACAGCCATATGTACCCATCCAGCCTACAAGCTGTTTGGAAGAATGATATTAGCTCCGTGCACATTTATGAGGATGTCTAAACATAATATTAGCAATAAAAAATAAAAACCAAATTAGCAACTATTTGTTAATTGAACACTTGCATATTATGCTGTAAATATATTTTCAGTCAGGATGATCTTACTGCGAAAGTATCCCTATGCTTGTCTTCCTTGTCACCTGAACCCCTTGCATGAGAATTTATGGAATTTGAGGTAAGGGTTAATTCTTTTATTTCTTCAATGTTCCCAGTGGACTGGTCTAAAAATGATACTTTTGCTGCTGTCACAGATTTCCATATACTGCCTTTTTTTCTACACTGCACTGCCATGCATGTTGTCTGATGACATCTCCAAGGCAATCTTTGGGTGTTTTGGCAAGTACACTATTTAGGCGAAAGGTTCCATATTATATAAATTAATTCCCTATTTGTTGCTGCTCGAGTTTGACTTTCATATCTGTCTTAAATCTTTACCTATAACACCATGGACTGCAAGATCACCTTCCTCATTCCCACTCCTGTAATATTCTAAACAAGCAGGGACTTTCATCTCTTTGGCACCTCCTCTCCAGAACATTTTTGACGGCATCCTCTCCACTACTTGCAAAGTCTGATAATAACATGGAACAGCATTATATCTGTACCTGCTCTATGGTTACAGATTGGTCTTTCCCTGATATACATTTGCAGTGGCTACATAAGATTTTCTTGTGATACTCACTCAGCACTGCACGATCTATTACAGAGTTGTTCTAAGGAGCAGTTTCAGGTCATCCATTAGAGACACAACACGTTTTATCACACCTTATCAGTATCTCAACGACCATTTAAAATTCAGCTACTGAGCTGATATTCTTCCAATGCCTTATAAATAGATTTGGTGGTCTGAGATAATTTTCTAAGGGACAGACTTCCCCATTACAACTCATCACACAATTGGCAGCTTGCTATTAAACCTCAGCAGAGGCATCAAGGATGAGTACATATGGAAGTAGTCTCATCTCGTCCATGTCAAAGCCATGAGGATTTATAAGGGAAACCTTATAGTGCTGCTGTCACTAATGCCGAAAAGCGAGATTTTGCCACTGAGCTTAGAAAACCAGAAATCTTCAAGACATTACAATTTATTAACATCCTATGTTGGTTGACACTACAGATATTAGTATGTAATTTATTTTTACAGTATGGCACTCTCTAAACCTGTTCAAATGGAAGGGCCCTTCCCCCAAGAGCTGCAATGGACTTTATCAGAGCTACAGAGATTTGAATAAATAAGGGAAAAAGGAGTAAATGCAAAAGTTCACAACATATGCTCATTATCCAGGTATTTTTGTAAGTTTTACATTGGATCTTTCATCCCTAAATTATGTACATCCATTACAATCTTGGAACAGCATCTGAAATACAGCACACAGTGATACTAGACTGTGCCAAGAAAGCAGGGTTGCATGGAACAATATGAGGGTTTACAGCGACTCCAGTTGTAGTGCTTTGCATGAGAAGTGAAGTCAGTTATGGGGAAAGACTGAAGGACAAGCCAAGCTAAGAGAGTAGGGTACTGATCATGCATATGTACCAGATGTAAATTTAGCAACTGTAAAGAGGAATCAGATGTACAGTCAAGGTACTAGAGAGACAATCATGCAAATAACTTGATTTTGCAGACTGGTTTTTGATATATCCTTTTGGGCTGCTATGGGCTGTATATAATTAACTTTGCTTGTCTCTGAGAGTTATACTGAAACCACTCCAATCAGCAGTACATGGGCCTACTCCTTTTAACACTTTGGAAGTTCTACCATTGCTGTATCGAATTTGTACTGTACACACTCAGATTCTCAATGAGCTTGACTTGACTTCAGTGCAGCAATGCTACATTAAATGGCTATTTTCTAACTCATAGATCTGGAAAATGGGGTTTAATCAATGACCATTAGACCTTGCGCTCCCTTCTGGCATAAAATGCCTTTTTTCATCCAGCGTTGCTGTATTGTGGCTTTAATAAGTTCTGACTGGCATTTGGCATTGAGTTACAGGGGCATGGAGGCCTTATTAGCAGGAAGAAATGGAAGTATTACAGAATAAAACAATTAAGGGGGACAGGATAACTCACAGCATTGTGTCAGACACTGTCAAGCTTACATTTCACTTCGTGGTATTGAATTCCCCCTACAAGGAGATACAGCTAACAAAGGTAAAACATTTCTCTGTTTAAGAAATTGTCCTTGAAGGTTATTTTCTATAATTGGACACCACATCCTAAGAGGTTCTGAGCATGTGCATTTCTCCTTGCAGTCAAAAGGCCTAGTCATAGGCTTTTTACTATATTCACTTCAGTTTTAAAAATACCTTATGTACAACATCTGTGCACCACTTAGGTCTCATTTAAATCTTCACATGCTTTTTCCTCTCCTTTTGCCTCTACTTATGAGATCTGCCTACCTCAAACAGGTTCAAGTAGGCACTGAATGACATAAAACCTCTTATGTGCTCTGATACTAAAAGAATTTCTCTTGCATTTCCTTTCAATATTTCAACATCGCAAAAGAAACTGATGACCCAATTCTGCGAGTTGGAGGTGTCCTGGAAGAGTCCTGAAGGTGACTAAAACAGAGCCACCACAGCACATTCATGAGGCTCTCAGCTTCTCAGCAACCAACCACATGATGCCTTTGTCTGGGCATTGTCAGTCTCAGAAGATTAGGAACAAACAGGTTGTTTGCATAAGGCAAAGTGCCCAGGCGTGCCATATTACTGGTGGGAAGAACCACAGTCTGTCTTCTCTAGACCATAAAGAGCTGACAGTAAGACAATATAAACATGCATTTTTCTTCAACTTTTACTTTGAGAACAAAGACAGTCACATATTTTACTTCCTTCTTCTTATGTATATTTCAGATATGAGCTATCATGAATTGGTGGTTCATCTCAAAATTTCACAAGCTACATAAAATCACGTAGGACAGATGACAACTTCTATCCCAACACAATTTTAATTTCTTCCCTCCTTCCCCCCCGTTACTTACTGCATTTCCTCTGAGTCTGTTCAGACATAATATTGAAAAAATACATGTGGGGAATGCTGGACTACATTTTTAGGAAGGATACTGAGATTTCCTAATCCAGAAAACGGATTCAAAATTTGAAGGCAGTTTGACAATAAAAATTTACTTGCTGCAGCACTCAGAACAGTACTTGTGTATTCAAACCAGTATGCTCATCTACTTAAATACTCCCTCATCCTCTTTGATTTGTTAGGAATCCTCTCTCTTTTGCTAAAGAGTTCTGGGTTCTTCACTGATCCCTGCAATAAGAACCATAAGGGCAACCAGTCACAGACATGACTGTTACCAAGGTCATAGCTAATACCTGCACAGGCAAAATAAAATTCTTTTTACTGTTTTCTTTTCAAATGTGCCTGCAAGTGAGACACTAATACACTGGGATGTAGCAGATGCACACATCTATGTGCTGTCTGTGAATAGTAAGACTTTAATGACATCTGGGGCTCAATGGAGCAAGGACTTACGCTTGGAATGTTTGTCACAGAGAGCCGATGCCCTCATGTCGCAGAGTCTCAGGGATCCTTTGCTGCTGCTGTAGACAAAGAGATTGCAGTGATGGGGATGGAACTCAGAGGCTGTAATCACTTCTGTCAGGTCCTCCATATTGGCTGGCTTTATATCTACAATGTCTGAATGGAAATTTCATCAAGGAAAATGCAGTTATCTGCAGGTAAACCACGACTCTTACTTGAAGGAAGCATGCGAATGCACACACATGCAGTGCTTTTAAAGATATACTCATTTTTTTGCTAGTAGTGCAGTTTTAAATTTCCATACCTGGCCCACTTAGACCAAAGAGCAATGTCAAACTCAAAGTCTGCATGGTTTTACTGCAGATGCCATTAGCAGGTCACCATTTGTCCACCCTGTGCAAAAACATCAAAGAAATAGTGTTGCAGGGATATAGAATTCTCACCTTCATTAAAACTAACAGAGAGCAGGTAGCTATATCTCCTGCACTTGCTATTGAAACCACTGCCCTCTCCCAGATAATACTGACTGAGAGGGAACAATACACAGCTCAGATCTCCTCACCCCAGTAAGGCTCACTGGCTTTTATCATCATGCAACTTAAGCTAAAAAATACATGTAGCTTAAGGTAAAAGACTCAAAAAAGAAAGAAAAAAGGTACTTTTATTGCAAAGGCACATGTGGCAAATACAGAAGTATTTATGCAAATAATTTTGGGTGAACATATACTAATACAATTTCCTTTAAAAAAAAATTATGCACGGTATTAGGTTTGCTATTTGAATACCTACAAAGAAGGATCTGAAATAGCAGTCTTAGGTTTTTATGTAAATTACACCCACTACCAAAATTATGAATAATAAGTACGAATTTCTATGACTGAGAATCGTACACCTCAATCATTTAAGTGAACATCATCTGGAACAAAAATACATCAAATATCTACTTTCCCAATCACAAACTTGTCAGCTGGATCACCAGATTACCCACATGAAGTGTAACTCACATGGTGCCTCTCTAACACTTACATCTCCACTCATACACATTACCTGCCTTAAAACCCAGGACCCACACTGAGCCTGTGTTTGAAGGAGAAGGCCAGTCTATGGAAGATTGCTTACAGAGAAAAAAGAATGAAAGTAGAGTCTCATGAGGGGGCTGTAAGAAAGCAGTAGATACAGAAGCACAAAATGAAAGAAGGATATATATGTAAAGCAGTACATTTAAATGAGATTGTGCATTTTCACATGGCCCTCAGCAATCTGCTACAGATAAGCCACCCAAATGTTAACAAATCCTTCGAACAAGAAGAGTAACATTACCCTATTTTACCGATGAGTTTGTGCGAGAAGCAATAAAGGATTTGCATAAAATCACATGGGAAATGCATGACAGAACAAACTCAGATCTACTGAGTCCCAGTGCAGTGCCCTAAACACAAATCATCTCAGTGCCTGAATTCCCTGAACATAAAATTTGAATCAGCTGACATTCAAAATTTAAACATCTCAGAGGAAAAGATAAATGAGAAAATCTGTTTTATTGATGGCAAGAGAAATCATATATCATGGTACTAAGCCTGTTCCTGTTCCCACTGTGACCACTTCCCAAATGGAAGACCAATCAAAGACCTTTGATTGATTTTTGTGGGAATGGGATACAGTCTATCACCACCTTTATACTCTATACTTTGATCTTTCCCAAAAATATAGGCCTGAAACACTACAGTGAAACAGTACAAAAGATTCAGAGATAATTATCTTGATGACTGTGCATACATCACACGGTTGTGGGGGTTTTTTTCCCCCATGTGTTTCAGAAAGGAAAATATCAGCAAAACTATTAATATCTTGTGACATTTAATAACAACTGGGAATGAATTAATGTTGCATTTTAACTGCATTCCTATTTACTTGTACTATCACATTTGCATCCATCTCCAAGAATCCATCATGATTAATGTAAGTGCAATGAATGTTAAGATGCAGAAACATTGATTTACTTATTTTATAAAGCATCAATAAATAATCCCGAAAATCAACCGAAAAAAAATAACCTTTATTCAGTTATGTGTATTTGGTGAATTTGTCTCAAGAAACACCTTTAAGTAAAAGCAGTTGCTTTCAGGGATTGAATTGCTTTGTGGAGTTCAGAGAAATTATAGCTACTCAATAGAAGAATTTCAGCTCTCAGCAGAGAGATGAATAATTGCTGAGTGATGAGAAAGATATAAAATATAAATGGAGTATGTGAAACAGTCATGGTAAGTATCATTTTTCTGGATGCTGAAGACACTATTGATGAATTTCCTTTCATTGCGTAAAATGAATAAACCTATGCTGAATAATAAAATTAAATATTCCGTCCTCCTGCCAGAAAAGCAGAAAATACTTGAAACAGACTGCATTTCCAGATGTGATCTAAATCTCCACTGAGAAAGAACCCCATTTGCCTACTGAGGATCATAGCAAAAATTAAAATTCATCATTTCACTAGATTTAGAAAAATTAAAACAATAACACTGTATTGAAGTAAACAATCAAGGGACTAGAGAGTTGCAGAAGAGATTTACTCCAAATGCATTTGTAATAATAGACAGAAAAACAGCCTTTGTTTTGACAGCTACAGAACCCAATATATCAAAAGAAGAATATGTCACACAAAAGAACATTTTCCTCCTCTCATGATTTTTGCCATCTATTTGAAAACAATCAAGTACAGCTTGACATGTGATGTGTGGGAACTGTATTTAAACTAGCATGACATGGTAAGGGCAAGCATCTCCCATGAGACATTTCTCATTTCTATTTTTCTATCTTCCCTTTGTGTCTTTTCTTCCTTTTAAGCACAGCATTGCATGGCAGGAAAAAATTAAAAAATAATAAAAAAAAATTGGACCAGACAGTGTGCTTCAAAAACAGGGCCTTTGGTGAACTTGAAAAGCATGGAACAGAGGGAATCTGGCAGAAACTGATTAAATGAAAATTCCACTGCTAAAGAGAAAACTATGGTAATGGCACAAATCTGTAGAGTTGTTTCCTACACTGCTGCCTTCCTCTACAATCAGATCTTGTGGAGGGCTGTCTCCAGTGGGGCATGGTCCTTCATCCTCACTGCATTCATCTCTGAAATACCAGTCACATCTGACTCTTGTACCACATGTGATCTGCTTCATTCCAGAATATGGATAAAACACCTAGGACCAAAGGTATCTAAGACAGAAAGAACAGAGTGTTCAGTTCACCACTGGCAGTGTACTAGGGTATAATTCTGTTGTTCTAAAAAACTCAGTGTTTCTGTGCCTTAACAGGGTAGAAATTTCCCCTAAGAAAATGAAAAATATCTTCATATTGCTTTGACTCCCACACATGCTTGACAAGAACAGGGCATTTTCATCCCTGGTAGATACTTGCACTAAGGGAAGGTTGAACTGGCACCTTGCCAGTGATGGGCTAGAATACACTGGTAGTCTTTTAATTCATTAATATTAAAACAAGGTATAGAAAATATCTTCTTGCTTGCAAGAAATAGAACAGGTCCTTCCCCCTTAACTATTTGCTGTCTTTCATCTGCCCTCCACTGCTTGGCTCCATGAAACAGGATAAAGCTATGAAGAGGCCAGCAGACTTTCTAGATGCTGTCCACAGCAAAATGGAAATGAAAGGCCAAGTACACTTGGCAACTAAAATGGTGAGAGATGATGCTCTTACAGTTGGGTTAGCAGAGCTACAAGGAAAGGCAATTTTGGGAAAGGCAACAAAGCTACTCTAAGGCGATGTAACCTTAACTTTGGCTGACCACCTACGTTGCCTTCCCCAAACTATTCAAGAACAGAAATATAACAAAGGAGAGTGAGCAGGGCAGGGCCTGGCTGTGAAGAGGCTTTAGGGAAAGATCTGAGGGAGGGGGAGGGGGGAGAGAAAAAAACCACTAGGAGAGGAAGCGGGAAAGAGCATAAGGAAAGGCATGATTAAAAACCTGCAGTGATATGCAGTGTGAGGAATGTGATCTGAGTACACGATTCAGTTACACAGTATGTTTAGTTCTAATCCAGTATTTTGTGCTGCTGTTGTGCAGCTGATAGCGAAATGAGGGTAACAGGAGGAAGAAAATTTGTTCCATTGCCTCTGGGCCACTGATCTAACAGAAATATTCCCCTCTGGGAGAAATCACTCCAGAAAGTTCCTTTTATTGCAGGTTACAAAGTTGACCCTCACCTTGATCCAAAATTCATATTAATCAGACTACTCCTCTTGATCAGCTAGAATATAAATGAGCATGCCTGCTTTATGCTCATGCCAAAACATGTATAATGAGAATGTGGAAAATACATTGGGTTCCTGCTGAGCAAAAAAGGTCCCAGAATAAGTTTCCTTGTATGATAATGGAAACATAGTAGCCTCCTCAAAACAGATTAAATTCCCTTTGAAGTGAACAGTATGCATAAAGAAATAGCTGCTTCATCTTCCTGAAACCATCAAGGAATTCTACGAGAAACTGAATTTTGTAGAGAACAAATTTGCAACTCACAAGCTATGACACATAAAGGATTGAATCTTCTATCATTATTTTGGAATAATTTTTTAATGACTTGTGGGTTCGCTGCAAGAAGGAAATAATTTTTATGGTGGTCAGAAGAAGGCTTGAAAAAAAATTACTTGCCCCCTTCCCCTTTAATTCAACTGCAATGGAGGAGGAGAGACTTTCTTTAGAAAGCCAGACAAAATTTTCCATAGTAACTTCACAAGAAAAACAAAACTCTCATCTTTCTTATTTCAATATATGCTGATATGACACTTCATTTTTATCCCTGCGTGGGACTTAGGTTTTTGCAAATTTAAGCACTTTCAAAAAATAACCTTCAGCGTAACATATCTTACCAAACCTGACTGTTCCCTGTGTTTTCCACAGAGGTTTGTTCAGGCTACTAATTTTGTCTGCATCTCACACCTACATTTCAGCCTAGCCCCAGAAAGATTCAGTGACTAATAGTTGAAATCAATAGCAATTCATGGAAGCTGCCAGGGCTTCAGTTTAGAGTAATTGATTACTGTGGTCCTGCTGAAGCTCTACACTTTTAATATAAGCATTTCTCTGAGTGGTTTCCTCTGTTAGTCATTTAGTGCACACTATTTTCATTACAAGGAGGGAACTGTGATGCTTACCAATCAAGCTCTACCAGTTTTACACTTCCTACATGATGGTTATATCATTCCTACACCATGCGCCAGCTGAGAAAACGAATTCCAAATGGCTCCAGTCTTCTTCCAGGCTGGGTACATCAGGCCTCAGTAAGCTTGACAACATCATGATGTGATTACATCAATCTTATTATCAATGAAAGAAGCAAGCCCTAACTTTTAAATAACCATCAATTCACTCCTTTCTTCCCATTTCTTATAGATACACTGTATGTTTTCACTGTTGAATGACAATTCTACAATAGGCATAACATGACAGTATGGACAGCGCTGGATAGAGTCGAGCTTCTGAATCTCTGTATTTCAGGCCTGTTGTCCAAGAACCAAGGGTTCCTGGAATGAGCCATCAATAGGTTAATAGATGTGGCCTTTTCTTCAAATTCCAGTGTTTTACCTTAGGCAAAGAGAGTATTTATATTCCAAGTACTCCTAATAGCCACAGTGTCAATGTTTTCCATCGCACAACATTTGCCAGTGCTCCACTAAAGCATGTACTGTATGGGTTTTATTGTAAGCCCAGAGAGCTGCAATTACATTTCTGTATCATTTGACTCTTCTGAACCACAAAAGCAGGAACTGCTGCATAAGTGTGTGCTCCTCCCCGCTGTCTTGAACCTAATATATGTTAATGCAAGGTATCGATCCATACTAAGTGGTACAATGTCAGCCCAATTCCATTTTTAATTTCATGGTCTTTATAACAGTGATTCTTCAGACATCATACTGGAGTTGGGAACTCTGGTAACAGTCTCACACTGGTGGTGATTTGCTGAAAATACCAATTTAAATGACGTGATTTTGACTGGCAATAAAACGTCTTTATCAAAGGCATTCCGACAGTACCATTACGATAGTACAAAGGCTTCTGTATTTTTCCTCATATCAGGATTATGAGATAGAGTAAAAACCACTATGGGGCCTGTTAGCTCTATGTAGAAGGCCAGACCATAGCCAATTACGTTAGGTGCTGTGCAAACACAAAGTAAAGGGATTGCTCATGATATAAAGAGCATACAAAGAAGAGATTAAGTAATGTTAACACAGTTCTATGGACTTCTGAGGTTTCTTAAGTCAAGGATTACAGCCTAAGATAGATGAGAAAGAGCTGTTAGTAGAAGAAGGGAAGTCATGGTCATAGCTAAAAGGCTGCAGTAGCAATACACTTGCCAGCTACTCAGCTAGAACTAGCCATAAAAGAGAATTTGGCCGTGTTAGCTAAACAAGAGGTTGAGATCTAGCTCATCCAGAGACATGGATGATACATTCAGTACACCCTCGTGTATTACTGGCAGTGCACTTTTATACAGTGTGGGTAATAAGGGGTCTGCACGCTGGAACGATGCTCCTTGGGCAATGGCCTCACATTTATCCTCAGCATACCACTGTCACTACAAGACGACCCATGTCTCCTCACAGTCTAGTATGTAATGCTCCAGCCAGAGTCATGCCTAGTTTTGCTCTCTATTTCTGTCTTCTAACACCATAAAACTTACAAGACATGAGAAGCACAAAGGGGAACACTCAGACCATTTCTATGGGTTTAGGAACCAAGATGTTACTGATTTATCTGGCAGCTGATCGAAACCTCAGGAGTGCCTCAGGATGATGGGACAAGAGTTATTCAAGAATGTAACCTAAATATCAAACTTCTCAGCCAAAGCTGAAACTTCTGGACTTTCTGTCTCAAGTTTCATTTGGAGATACTGGAGAACTGGAGATACTTGGCAAGAAATTAAAAGTAGCATTAGAAACATTTTCCATTCATTCAGTTTAAAGCAAAGTAGAGTCTGTATCAGTGCTAATGTTTTACAGAGAATGAAACTGAGGCATGAAGTGGAAAAAGCTTGGCATAGGTAAATTTGAGAGCCAGCAGTACGAATAGCTCTGGATTCCGATCTAGTGGTCTCTCTCCTCCCTACCTGCAGCTGTCCAGTCATGGGAGTATTCACTTGGTTCTCTTCTTGGTTAATTGGTTTTGAAAGGTTACTATTATTCCCATTATTACATTTGTCTTTTGCGACTTTCTCCCAGAATGCATGCTGGTCTAAAGACTCATTCTGAATTTGAGAGATCTCATTCTGATTTTTGCAACATCAGAATTACTTCGCATTCCTATTATCTTGGTCAGATAAAAAGAGACAGCAGCAAGAAAGCCTTGAACCTCCATTACACAAATATTACTTGAAAAAAGAATCAACATATTTTAAATGTACTTAGTAAAATTTTAGGAAATTGCTTTTACTGCCATAAATTCAGTAAATATCAGACTTTGCTGTATTCAAGTTGCAGAAAAACAAATCTAAAATAATAATAATAATAAATATAATATAATAAGAAAAACTGCCTATAGAGCAGCTGCAACATTTGACTAAGTGTTGAAAGCAGAGAATTGTAGAGCAGCACTGCTAGGAAAGAGACTATTTTAAATGGTGCAAGTCACATTCAAACTTTATCATAGATAAGCCTGTTCATACACATTGCAACCAATGATTTACTTAGAGAATAATGAATTTAGAAGTAGATACTGGAAAATTTTAATTTATTTAGGAACGGAATTTTTGCTTGTTTTTTTTTGAACAGAACACCCGCATTTTCATCTGCAGACACAGTCACATGCCTGCTTTAGCAACAACCATATGCAGATTCAAATTTTCAAGAGCAAAGACATCATTATCTGCAAATACACAGCTGAAAGAAAAGTGGATGAATCAATAAAGGAAGACTTGCCTTTGTAAATGCACACCTGCAGTCACTCAGTCACTGAAAGATTGCAAAGTCATATTTATTTCATATATTTACAAATGAATTGATTATGATTTGTCTGAAACTACTGTGGCATGCTTAATGTTACACTTGGAACACGAATACCAGAAGAGCCTCAGGTACATATAAATTATTAATAGAAGAGCCCTATTAAGTCCCCCAGCTTAGCTTCTCTTAGGCAGTGCTGTTCTATGTAGTATGGTGAAGTGGCACCATGTACTACATAGTGGCAAAGGTTCCAAGAAAAGAGTGATTCAACATTAATAAGGCAAGGATTATTTATAAACAAAAGCAATATAATCTCATCATTCACAAACCTTTCCTGAAATACATTACATGCTTAACAGAAAAATGAGAGGGATCTACTTAGTTTACTGAAGAGAGTCTCTGGTAGTATAGAGAAATATGACACACAAAATTCCCCAAACTCCATCTTAAAAATAGCCAGGATTTTTTCCCACATAACTTGGAAATAAGAGATAAAATGTCTTTTCCACTTCTTCTTTTTTTTTTTTTTTTTAAATGAATAACCTATAGGCTAACAGGTAATCCTATCAAGAAATTTCTTCTTGGTAATTACTAAAATCCCATGCAGCTGAGGAAGATCTGTCTCTTAAATAAAAGCAGGCACAGAAATTCCAGCTGAATGGTATAGACTCTTTAGAGCGTTTTGGTGGTGATTTTTCTTTCCCAATATACAACTTATTCTTTCATATACATTTCAGAAAACCCAATACAGTAGTATTTGTACTACAGTAGACTGCAGTAATTCCAAATTTTAACCAAATTTTCAATTCAAGTCACAAACGATACATTTTGCAAACTTTAGCTAGCTAGAAGTGTCTTTTAGAGCATAAAGGTCTCGCCTTCCTGCATCCTTGTTATAGGTGTAGTGAAGTGTAACTATCTTCAAAAATAGCCAGATACTTTAAAAATAGCTACTTTAAAAATAGCTACTTTAAAAACACTAATAAAAGCTTATATTCAAATCACCTATATTACATTACATAAGATACCCGATTAAAATCATGTGGCAGGACTTATTATCTAGTTGCTCAATTTATTTCAAAGGATTTACAAAAATGCCACCAGCATGCAGTGAGTATGACAACAGTCAAAATAGACTTATTCTTAAATCTGGTGCTATAACTTTGTGAAAGTTAATATGGCTTTTATTTACAGAACATTTCTGTTTCAAAGGCCCAAACTACTGGAATACCACAAGCAGTGGAAGTACCAAAGCGCAATCCTTACCAATGTGTATTATGACAACAGAAAATAAAGCAATGTCTGCATTAATTAAAGTGTCCCAGCTATTTTAACAGTGAGAAAAGCTTCCAAAGTCTCAGGTTCTGACAGCTCACAGAGAGCACAGAGGTACAGACTTCAAGCTTGACAATACCTGAGATGACCACGTGAACATTTTTGTGACATCTGTCTTTGTATGGAATACTTTTCAAGCTAAAGATTTTTTAGCTAATGAGCAAAGCAAGTTATATTTTCTTCTTTTTTATGTTAATACTCTGAGAAAGATTGTGCTTTGCAAGGTTAATTTCAAGTCCAAACTCGCATGGGAATTAGAATAATTAGACTCATTTAAGAGAATTCTTCCCCCTGGCAGAGCTGATTAAATTATTTATACATTATCTTTTAGTATAATTGTACCTAGATCTGTGTAAATGGGGTTTTTTGTCTAACTTTCAATAAATTAATAATACACATTTTTCAAGTTGGATACACCGACTGCACCTGTGACAATAGAGAATGGCTCATTTTCAAAATGCTTCAATGAGAAATTAATCCGGAGGGAAACAGAAGCATGCAATTTAAAAGCTTCCACAATGACAACACTGATTAAAACTCATCAACTGAAGAAATAAAATTAGTAAGACAATAAATCTTGGACTGAATCCTGTTACCAATTTCCACAGGAATAACTTCATTGACTGCAGTCACATTACACTAAAATACGAGTGCTACTTAGATGAGGATCAGTTCCATGACGTGACCCTTTATCTGTAATTTAATATTCTTTGCCATAGTTCCCAAGTCCCTCTCTGCTAAGGATCTCAGATTCTGGATAACACCTGAAAGTTCTAATGGAATAAACCACTAGGGTGAAAAAGGAAATCTGGTTGTTGATGCTAACATTCATTTCAGCTCTATTAAGTGCTCTTTCTCTCTTCGATACCAATAAACTTGAGAAAGGCTGAGATTATGATATTTTAAAGGACATTCCTGATACAAAATAGTAACTTGTTTGCTACAGTCCCTATTAAATTGGAAAGCAATTGGCTCTATGGAGATCTGTGAAAAGACATCTTTGCACCTATTGTAAAATTTTAAGTAATTCCTAGAGTTGCATTGACTAGATCACTCAACAAGCACAGGAACTGAGTGAAATCTCAGTTGTGTTCTTTAATGCACTATTAAGGAATTCTGAAATGGTTTTTACAGGCTCAGGATTTCACACTATTCTTTATCATTTTCTACTACTCCAGTCAATTTTCTTTTTCCTTTTTACAATTCACTATGCATTTTTAAAAAGCAAGAGTATTCTAATGCCTCTGGCTATGTTTTTCCTTACCTCTGCAGAAATGAAATAATAGTTATGGGTCTCTATTTGGGGACAACTGTACTAGAGAAGACAGAGGGCTAGATAAAGAAATCCATTAAAAGAATAATGTAATCACATACTTATTCATTCAAGTTGTGTATGGACAAGAGCGATAAGTAAGAAAATTATATATTCTGATGAACAAATTAATATTTTTATTAAACAATAAATCTGCAGTGCAGTAATTATCCCAAGGCTATAGCTATGTTCAAATCACCTTAAATTAACTTATTTTAAAGCAACTGCAGAAAAAGGAAGAGACTGGTCATTGCCAAGAATGCAAAGGCCTCAGTTGTAATTTGGTTTTCACAGCCAGATTCAACTCCTCCAATTTATTTATTTTGGAGGATGGCTATATATAGGGAATATTTCCATAGCCCTCTCCCATGCCCTGATGACACTGGTATCATACACTCCAGCCCTGCACTGTTTGCTTTCGCTGTAATACACATTTCAGCTGCATGGCCAGGAGGATCTCATTCAGGGATTCAATGCTAAGATACTGCTTAACTAGCTCTGATATTGCTCCTTTGGCTATCAGTCATGCTCTATCATCCAATTCTCTCTGACTGGCTGACAGTCAAATTCCTAAGATAGGAGTCAATTTAAGGTGATCAGAATAGTTAAAAGCAATTGTTTCTGACAGGGATCACAAAGTGTCCTCTGGCAAGAAGCAAAACCAAACAAAGTATTGGAAGACCACTTCTGCAAATTTATTCAGGCTCCCTAAATCTGAATTTATAGATGCTTAAGAGAGCTCCTAAAAGATGCTGAGATTTCTCTGTATTTCTTGAAAACAAATAATCTGTAAGGTCTTTATAGTGCCCATTCACACAGCCTTACTGCTGTAATTATTATCTATAATTTGAATTACACAGCTAGTTATAAAGACTGCAATTTGCACAAGCTCACATATAAACATACAACCGTTCTTGCTCTGAAAAGCTTAAAAGCTGTACTCAATTAAGATATTCTAAATAATGATGACCACATCATTAGAAATAATATTGTATCTGAACTGGATGTAGTTTTATCTCAACAGAAGAACCAATTCAGTGCCTGTTTGAGAAGCTCTATCTATGTTAGTGCCTACATGACAAAGTAATTTAAGTGATCCTAGAAATGCAGTTCTCGCTTGGCACTTTGCTCTGGGGACACACAGAATTTTTCTTACAAATGGGTCTGTTGAGAGTTCATGAAAGGCTCCGTTTACTATCGGGATTCTCTGCAGCTCAGAGAAGATGACAACTTACAGTTACACATACTTACCTATTTACCAATTTCATCCCTTGATTGATATTAAAAACATTTCTTGCGTGATTTTAATAAAAGAATCCCTCCTGCTTTTTTCCTAACAGGCAGCAAACAATGCACACCAAGGACTTATCCAGAGGGACCTGGACAAGCTCAAGAACTGGGCCCAAGATAATCTCATGAGGTTTAATAATACCAAGTACAAGGTGCTGCACCCGGGTCAGGGCAAACCCCAGTATCAACACAGGCTGGGGAATGAACAGATCCAGAGCAGCCCTGCCCTGAAGGACTGGGGATGCTGGTGGATGAGAGGCTGGATGCACTCACAGCCCAGAAACCAACCATGTCCTGGACTGCATCCAAAGTAGTGTGGGCAGCAGGTCAAGGGAGGGGATTCTGCCCCTCTGCTCCACTCTGGTGAGACTCCACCTGGAGTGCTGTGTCCAGTTCTGGAGATGATCTGAATTGCTCATACTTTCTGCTTACTTAATTCAAACAGTCTTGCCAGAAATAAGGGGCTATTTTTCACAATTTCAATAACTCCCTTAAGTACCCTTAAGCACCATCATATCTGTACAGGAAAGCACTTGGTTGTGGTCCCATCAGCAGCACTTTGTGGAGCTTTATGTTGGAGTTTGTTCCTATCCTAAGCCTCAGTATATGACCCATGATCTGTTGCCACTCATACATGTCTTTGCTGACACGGAAATGATAAGCATTAGGAATAAAATCTGTATAAGAACTGCAGTACCTGCTGCTAATCTATTAATTACATCTTAGCAAAACTTATTACTGAACTATACCAGTGCAAATGATCCTCAGGTTACCAGGTGATTTGGTATCTGCAGTTTCATAGGCAGTTTCAAAATAATTTATTTTTAATGCACAAATACTCTAAGCTGAAAGATCTCAAACGCAAGAGTTAAAAGGCAAAGTCAATGGAACCTGTCATTTTGCAGAGCTTTGAGAATCAGATCACTTTAAAACAACCTGAAATAGATCGTGAATTGTTGCTAAATGAGTAACAATGAATTTCCCTCTACTATAGTCATTTTTCTCATGAAAAAATTTTCCATTGCTTCAGATAAGAGTAACATAAATGGAAAATTCTTGGGAAAGACAAGGGTCTACAAGGCTTAGGGACTACAACTCTTTTCCTAAATTCATCACCAAATAATCATATGGCTAAAAGCTAACATTGGCAAGGCAAACATTCATCTCTGAGACAATGAAGTTTTTGCTTCTTATTGCCTTCTGCAAGGTCAGAATTGTCATGTATTTTTTAAGACACTAAATTATTTTTCTCTGTCCATTAAAGCAAGCAACCCCTAGGAAAGCATCTATTGGTACTCACAGAAAGTCCCTCTCATTGCCTTCTGGCAGTTAAGAAATCTCTTAAGCGGGAGTAAATATATACTGATTTGTATTTCTCCAAAACAAAACCATTTTCACAGCATTTCTACCTCTCTGTTACCATTTTCACAAGACTTCTCTCTCCTGAAAAGTCTGCCACTTCATCTTATACAGAATTAGAGTATGGATCAAAGTAATGGAAAGCAGGATGTCTCTGGGCAACATTCAGATTCTGAGCTGAAATTCCAGCAAACTTATTTGGCTCTCACAGTCTTTGTTTAACTGAGGATAAAGTGGTGCTAAGACTGCCTAACCTCAAAATTTTATTATAATTATTTAAAAATACTCTTATTACAAAATATTTGTGTAAAGTATGTCAAGTACTTCAGTAATACAAAGGATCTTTATTATGATCAGTTTACAGTGCAATGATCAGCAGATGAGAAATGGCAACGCAGCAAAGAATCCAACAGTTAAGTATTGATACTTGGTGTGAACTTAATGTATTCACAAGTTTAATGCAATTCAATTTCTTCTTTTTTAGTTTTTATCCTATTTCCTCTACATAGTGTTCTTCCCCATGGCTTTGCAGAGCACTGGAGCCCTCAGTCAAGATTTCCAGCAGTTTACCTCAGAGTACAATTCAACATTTTTCAAAATGCACAGAATACAGTTGACAGTACTCAGGTGTGAGTTAGATATGAAAATCTTTGGTTTTGTCATTGTCAACTCTTACTAGAAGACTCTTTTACTAGACAGCCAGTATTCTCTTCCGAAAAAAGTAGAGTCTAACAAGGGAATCACATCAACCCAGAATCTAATCAGCTCGCTGAAACAGCTTTTTCCCCCCCTCAGTTGTTCACATAGGAGTGTTTTAATGAGAAAAGCAAAGTAACCACTTCTCAAGGGTTAGAATAAGAGTGCTCTCCAAACCATGGGATCAGTGTGCGTGGCACCTCTGCAATCCTCTAACTTACAGACCTGATTTTAGCTTTGCAGACATCTTCAATATCCTTTAATGGTGAGAGAGAGACAGACAATGCATGTGGGAGAGGGAGAGACTCTAGGAAGTAAGGAACAAAAGAAGAACACAAATTTGAGGAAAAGCTACTCAAACGTTGCTAGTAGCAACTCAGCTGGAATATGACTCCATGGTTTAACATTCACCTTTTAAATACCTGATGGAGATTGACACACTCTTCTCGACAGAATAGGAAGTGCTAACACGCATTACACAGAGCTCTCAAAAGAGAAATAAGGTCTGCCATCTCCCAAACAGAAGGTGTTTTCTGGAGGGAAACAGTGCTGTGGCTGGGGGTGGCAGCAGTTTCTCACACAGTACAGACTTGCTTTTCAGAGCACATAAAATGCATCTTTGTGCACACAACTTGTGCACAGTCATCCTGGCTCAGGCATTTTTATAGAAACAGCCTCACCTCACTCAAGGGTATAAACCTGCTCAACAAATACCAAGACAATACTGCAGATCTGGTTTCAGTTTGGCATTCACATATTTAGCACTGAGGCAGGTACAGGGATTTTTTAAGGCTGGCTATCTTCCCCAGCCTAGGCTGCTCCCAGAGCTCTGTATATGCCCTATATATGCACTACATTCAGATGCACAGCGGGCTGCCACAAACTTTGTCTCCATCAATGTACCATGTTATTTTGAGTTCTTCTATTTTTTCCCTGTTGTTTACTTCTTAAGTAAATTCATTTTCCCTAGATATCGTGCCTAACAAACTGACTATCCATGATATGCCTCAAATACCAGAATACATTAGACTGTAAGAAGGCCCTATGGTGATTTGCTAATTAGCTTAACCCTTTTGGGACACAGAAGAAGGAATTTTTTATTAAAACAGGATAACCCTGGACTATATTGATCTGACTGAGAAATGAGTATTTTAGTCAAGATGAGTCTCAAGATGAGCACATGCTGGAAACAGCGATGTTGTTTCCATAGCAATGCCATGACAGCCTCTAGAGTGAAATAGTGTGCTACCAGGAAATGAAGGGAGTTCAAGTGCTATGAGCTACATAGTTCTGTGAGCAATCCAAATACATTCTCATAAAGAATATTTAGTGCAGCTAGATAGTCCAAAGATTGCTGTTAATGGCAAGTGAGCCTTATCAGTATGCTCCTGGCAGTCCTTTTTTCTCATTCACTTCACCCAAGATGACTATCTAAAAGCTTAAACTATGGGCAACACTGCTAAACCGTTTCAGACCAAATATTAACAAATACAGTAAACCCTACCTTACTTCTTTTCCAGTGGAGAATATCATCCATAATTAAGGTCACTGACTCTCGCTCTCCATAACACAACCAAACGCATCAAACCTTTTACTGAACAAAATCCTAGTATGTGCTATTATTTACCAGGCTAACCTTCCCCCTTCCTTTTCTCTCACCTCCTCCTCTCCCTTGTCTCTTCCTGCCCAAACGATATTGAGCAGATCTGCTTGCAAGTGGGAAGCAATATACAGAAGTCTTGCATACGCCTCATTAAAATTTACATAGGCATAACATAAACTCACTTGTCTGCTTTTTACCCCACTTAGTGCTCATACTAATACAAAAGCAAACCACAAAAGCACTAGTTGTATTTTATCTGCCTAAGGCTTCACCTAAGAGAAATATTCTAGCCAAATTCTGCAAAGCTGATTTAAAATAGTTTCCAAAGACTAAAGAAAGATAATTAATTTAAGATCTCCATTGCTCTGTATTTTCAAAGAAATGAAAAATTATCAGTGATTTGTAAAACTGCTAAAATGATGGTGATAACCAGACTGTTCTCAAATTAAATTCTACGAGGCAAAGTACTTTACTTGTAAAACACCTCAGCACACTGCTGCTGATTCAGTCTTTCTCCAGCATTTCCCATGCAATTTGTAAAGATGTTCAGACATGAACTGAATGTCCAGAAATTCTATCAGTGTATTTGCTGTTTGTGTCATTGTCACAACCAACCTCTTGGGTAAACAGATTGTAGGTCATTATATGTAGCAGTGCTGCCTCTGAGGGAAAATAGAAAGACAAATAGTCATTCCTGCCAGATCCCTTATTAACAAAAGCCACTTCAAACTAAAATGTTTTCTATTTATTGTTTTGAACATGCATTTCAAGGAATCAAGCCTTGAATGTAAAACAGCAAGATGCTTCATTTCCATTTTGCATTCAGTAAAAAGATGTGAAACAAGAATTTTTAAAACAGCCTCAGCCTCCTCCTGCCTATCCCCCTAAATGTGTTACAGAAGGCACCAAGCCCAGCAACATTCATTTATAATATAAACTGTTTGCTTGGCAGAATTTTTTCACCTTAATATGTCTAGTCTTAATTGCAACTGGCACACCCAGTGATTTTACCAGAAACTCATCTACTTCCAGGAGATTTTTATGTAAGCTGGTCTTCTGTAGGACAGAAATGCAGGTTCAGGGACAGATGTTGTTGTTGTTTTGCAGGGAAAACACATGTCCCTGCAATTTTACAAGATGTACAGGGCTCTATATGGACAGAAAGATACTTGTCAGAAGACTGATGCAAGTTTAACTTGGTCATCCCCTTCTCTCAGTTATAATGGCCTCCCAGTTAATTTCCCAATATGAGCAATATTCTGTAACTATCTCACCTTCTCTTGGAACACCTATGTCAAAATTTGTTTATCAAAGAATTAAGTAAAAGTAATCTGCCTGATGACCTGGTTTCAGCAACTGAGTACAGACAGGTACAGCTTATATTGTCTGAAACAGTAGTGGATACAGCCTCTTTAACTCAGCCTGCTCTCCTGAATACATACAGGTATCCAGCCACAAAAGCCAACCTGCTGCCACCATGGGCACCTTAGCAAGAACATTTTGCCCCTAGAATTGATTATCCCATTACCTAGTGTTATGTCCTATCACTACGTAAACTCTCTCATCACAGTCCTCACAGATTTTCATTCAAGCGCAAAAGAAGCAGCAATATCTTTAACCCAATCCAAGACAGAAATCCAAGTATCCCAAAGCCACTGTCTCAGATATAGGAAAATTTTCCTATCCTAAACTCAGAAACACTCTTTATTTCCCTCTCCTCATCATTCTTAGAACATACTCAGAAAATGAGTGTGTCATTATAAATTTGATCATGTTTTAAGAGTCAGATCAATGAATCAATCAGAAATCTTAAAACACATTTTATCAGTAAATACTCAGCCACAGGAGTGGGCTAATGCTTGAAACAGAGTTCACATAGCTATTCATTTACGGCTGACATTTCTGTCAGTGAGCTCTTAGTGTGGCAAATGACATTAAAATCTCATGTTTCCTCATGAACTATACTAACAATTTACTTGGTTTTTGAAAATTTCAGAAACATTTGTCTTGGCAATCCATAGTTTATAAAATAGCTTGTAATGCAATAAAAAGAATTGCCAAAGGCAAAGTCTTATCTTGCATAAGCATTCTGGAATCTAATCTGGTGATCATACACAGGCATACAGAGATTGCTGTGCTTGGTCTGACCCACTGCTCTGCCTTAGAAGAAAGAGGAGGATACAAAGTAGAGGAGAACACACAGTAGAGTCACATGTAAATGTTTCCAGGACAGAGAGAAGTCTGGAGGGCGAAGCTGCTGTGAGGAGGATGCTGTCAGAGCCATATTGCTACCCCAAATACGTGTGCTAGCAAATCATTTTCATCAGTCTTACTAAGGAATGGAAGTATAGTTGCTTGGATATCAAGGCCAACATACCTGGACTTTGAAGTACCCCATGTAAATCGCTCCTAAATAAAGTCACATTAAAGAGGGCACCTATTTAGCTTGCATAATCTACACAGGTGAAAAGACAGAAAAACAGTATGAGTTTGGAAACAAACTGAGATGTTCACTACAGTCCCCAGGGTAAGGGCACCTGTCATTTGATCCTGCAAACTTAATTTTTTAAGGACATTAAGAACTTAAAGAACATGTTTGACTTAAAGAACATGTTTCCTCTGACATTAGCAAAGTATGGGTTAAGTTTCTAAGATGACCTGGCCCACAAAGGAAGAAATGCAATCACCAGAGAAAGGGACAGCACCCCATCACACTGGTGTCTTCTCAGGAAAATTATCCCACCAGGACAACTTCACTTTGACATCTAATAGTCCCTCATATAAACCCAAAGAGACATATTCTTCTAACTCCTTTTGATACACTCAAAAAAAATCACCAAAGGAATACAACATTCTCACCTGGCCCCAAAACCTATTTCTCTTCTTACCAGTCTATTTATGTTCTGCAAAGCACAGAGAATCACTTTTCTTGGCTACATTCTCTTTTGATCCCCCTCCAAGACACCCTGTTGTACTGCAAGGGGCAGCCTCATAGATGGCCAGAATGACTCCACAACAGAGCTTTCAGGAAAACGCCAGCACTTGAAACAGCAATGCCTGCATCAAACACAGACACAGCTCACACAAAGCAGCTGAGCTTCACCCCCAAACTGTGCACATTTCAAGCATTAGCGTTCTGGGAAGTAGGATGATGAAGAATGGAGGGCAAGGTCAGGGTAAGGGCTAGCCTTGCAGAAAAACAAGATGCAGTAGCTCAGCATGAAATGTCTTCAGGAAATAGCAGTACAGAGTACTCTATTCAGGTGGATAGTTACCATTCAGTTGGCATCTGTTTACTATTTAAATGTCTTTAACCAACATCAAAACTGTAATTTTTCATATAAAATTCCCTGATTTTTGCAGTCTCTTAGCTGTCTCTTACAATATCTCAGCATTTTCTGTTACAAATACTGCAGGGATTCTGGTAAGTAGAGGTATATTTCAAAACCTGCAGAAAAATATTTTAAAATAGCTCTCTTAAGCCCTACTAATAACATGAACACTGAGCAAGGAATCACAATAAAGGATACTGAAGCTCCTATCTGTGATAGCTAAATGCCAGAGGTTAATCCTGAGATCATCCGCTGACATGTACGTCTCACAGTCACTGTTGACGGATATTGAGTTGACATGATAGGTGTGACCATTAGCAAAGATTCTCCGGGGAGTGACTTCTACCATCAAATCCATGGGTTTCAATACAGGCACCTGCCAAAAAAAAGACAAAATGGAAACCAGAAAGGGAGTAAGACTTGAAATACTCTTTTGCTAGGATGACGAGAATTCCGGTAGAGAGAAAGCTTTTAAAGACTGTGATATTATAAAACTTTTTGACAGTGTACACAAGCTGAATTTCCCCATGGATTAATTGCTGGACAAGGCCTTCCTTGCCAAGGAGGAAGGGAGAGACAAGCAAGCCAGGCAGAGCGATGGAAAGCCTGGACTGTGGGAAGGGAGGGACTGGCAGCTGCCACAGAACAGGTCAGTCCCACTGCAGGAGCTACTGTCTCACATATACAGTAGGCTCTGGCAAGCAGTGAAGCACTAGTATTTTGCTTTTCTTGAAGGGTTTGCCATTAGTTGTAGATCATTTAACTGTATTTGTTTCGTTACTTATGTCTCTCTTTGAAAAAACTTCAGTGGTGAAAAGGTTATAATCTCAGCAAAACAAAATAAACAAAGTCTTGCAAAACAAAGCCAACTTGACACACTGTACATACACATGTACCCCTGAAAAACCAATATCACAGATTATCACTTGTCAATGTGCCTTCTTTATTTCCCTGTGTCACTTTAAAGTCATGCTTCAATAAGTAGCCACCCAATTTATTCCCTATCAATAAAGCATTAAACACTGTAAGGCTGTGGCCCATGACTGGGACTATTCAATGTCGTTGAACATGCATCAGAAACAATCTATCACACATCAATTCACATGGTAGTTTAAAGAGGAACACAGAGTAGTTAAAGATCTGAGTTTCGCTTTCTACTGAAGGAACAAAACAAAACTCAACCTTTAAATTACAGAATCACAGAATATGTCAAGTTGGAAGGGACCCACAAGGATCATAGAGTTCAACTCCCACCCTGATCAGCACCGTCCTCAAGACTCATACCATGTGCCTGAGAGCATTGTCCAAAGGATTCTTGAACTCTGCCACGCTTGGAGATGTGACCACTTCCCTGGGGAGCCTGTTCCAGTGCCCAAACACCCTCTGGATGAAGAACCTTTTTCTAATAACCAACCTAAACCTCCCCTGACACAACTTCAGGCCATTCCATTGGGTCCTGGCCTTGTCACCCCAGAGGAAGAGATCAGTGCCCGCCCTTCCTCTTCCCCTCAAGAGGATGCTGAATTCTCAGAGAATTCTCAGACTATAAGCAATCTGGAATAGTTTTGTTTGCCTAATCATACAGAATAGATAAATATTCCGTTAATGTAATCATCTTTACACTTTGGAAGCTTTTTTTCCCAACAGGCAATATTGGCTAGTTTTGGAGATGGAGGTTATTTGTTTTCAGTAATAAAGACATACTAGTGTTTATACAACATAGCCTTCCAGTTCTAACCTTTAGCCACTTCCTTTCCCAAATCATCTGGAGTGAATTCAGCCAAAAAAGTCTGAGAGCAAAAATCTACATTAACATGTGGATGATGGGTCTCCTCTCCCAAGAAACAAGTGACAGGAGAAAAGAAAATGGCTTCAAGTTGCACTGGGAAGGTTTATTTTGGATATTAGGAAAGATTTGTTCATCGAAATGTTTGTCAAGCACTGGAAGGGGCTGCCCCGGGAAGTGGCTGAGTCACCATACCAAGAGGTATTTAAAAGATGTGTAGAATTGGCACCTAGGGACATGGTTTATTGAATACGGCAGTGGTGGGTTAATGGTCGGACTTGATAATCTTAAAGGTCTTTTCCAAACTAAACAGTTCTGTGATCACACATGCTTATATGAGTTCCAAGACTGACTCTTTTCAGCAATGCAGAATCTCAGGTTCATCAGAGCAAAGATTACTGCAAATCCCACTCTTAAAATAATTTTTTTACAAAACCGAAAAGAAGACGGAAGTGAAATTTGCTGTACTATCTTTAACTCAGTTGCTCTGAATGTGGCAAGAACCCTGTCCAAAATTAATTACAAGTAAAATGCTTCCAGCACACTAGGTTAGAGAACCTTTTATGAAAGCACATTAAGTCACTAAGAGAATTTTATCAGGAACAATAAAACCAACAGGAACTCTCAAAAATATTTATTTTGGTCAGTATATCAGAAAGCATTTGTGACTTGAAAATATGTGGCAGATTCAATAGAGTTATCAGTCAGCTAAAGCTTCAGTAAGAATAATCATACAAATGCTTAGCATTAGGTACATATTCAAATCTTTTACCGAGTTAGCGCTACCTTTTCATACAGAAACAACTGAATTTTGGATGTGGACAGAAGATTACCTGCAGTGATGTTACTGTAGAAAGATCTTTAAGCTTTCCTTCTTCATCTTTTAAGTTGTACCCCTCTGGTCTCTTATCTCTTTCAGTAATTTTCCACAATTTGATTGTTTTATCTTTAAAAGAAAAGACAAGGAACTGTCAGCATAGGAATTCTGAGTGCAGTTACTCACCTTTCACAATATATGCCTTAAATAAGTTTTTACACCTTGGTTTAGACAAGTCCTGTGCTGAAATAATCTGGGTCACTTCGTTCTGCACATCCAGAAAATGCTGCCAACAGATAAAATACTCATAAAGCACATCCCATATCCTCACACCGAGTCAGAGGTTCCTGGCAGCTGACAGACTGTGTAGAGCATGTAGAGCTTGTCTATCCAGCCTAGCAGTTTGCAGGTGGAACAAACCCAAACTACTCCATGCTCACTCCTGAAGCTCAGGTTAACAATTTGACTTGGCAAGGAAATAATCTTAAAACCGGTTTGGCATTAATGCCAGTTTGCTAGGTTCCTTATAAACAGCACAAGAACAGCATGGAGTACACAGCCAGACCAATGACCCCTTCCTGGTCCAGTGCGAGAATGGGCAGTGGTGCATTGGTGTAACATCAGGAGCTCCTGCAAATGAAAGGCTGTGTAAAAAATGAGACATTTCTCCCTCCTAATGGGAAGCAGCTGAGAAATAACTGAGGAAAAATTAAAAAACCCCAACCAAATGAAGAGAAATGTGTTATAATGGCAAGAGAGAGAAGTAAGGAGAAAAACATATTAATCTTGCATGGAATGGAATAAAATCTAGACTCTTCCTTTTTCATGATGGGTGAAGCACATGATGAGAGAGTAATGACATCTCTCAGTTAGCAAAGAGCCTCTGAAACCAACAAACACGTTTTAAACATTTCACATTGCGTTTGTCTTTCGGTTTGGTTTTTTTTGTTGAAGCTGAAGCTGCAGATTTCCTAATGCTGATTGTCCACTCCCACTGTGATCGTGCTCTTAACCTGCCAACTCTTAACACTTCCTAGACTGAAAAATCAATGCCAACTCTTCTGCAAAAAATCTGTCCCTGAGATTCTAATGGTTGTTTTGCTCAACTGCTTGTGGAGCAGCCAAAATCTTTCCAAAGCTTCTGCCCTTCAGCGGCCACCACTGATTTATCAACCTCAATTCCTGCATCATTTCTGATTTTATCCCACTTTCTTTCTTTACCCTTCTTTCCCCAAGTACATAGCAGAGCATAATCATTTCCCCAGTATAGCTGGTCCAAATACCCCTTTCAAATGCTAGTACAAATCACGTTAAAGACAGGATGTACGAAAACATGAATTGATTTGCATTTCTATAGCAAATTTAACTTTGAACTTTTTTTGTTTCAAAATCAATCCCTCCCTTACTCATTTTCTTTACTATTATGCATTTCTTAATGATATTAATATGCTAATACATAAGCAAAAAAAAAAATAAAAATACAATTACAATCAATCTACAGAACAAGAGGTTAGTTCAATCTGCAATTAAAAAGCTCCATTTAAATATTCAATAAATTTCATTTGTATTGTATATCATGTTAATTAATTACGAAAAATACACATAGGTCATGTCATGCACTTGGATTTTTTATTACGTGTAAATAGAGCATTCCTGCTGATCTAGTCAAAAAATTATAAGTACAGCAATTGTAAAATGAATTCTAAGAAAAAACACAAACAATTTTCCATTGTTGGACTTGACTGCTATAAATAAATCTATTCCTTTCCTGAGTGAAAACTATTTTATCAGCAGTTAAGGATATCATGTATTGGTTTTCTTCTCCTTCATGCACCTCTGGACTTTAATACTCCTTAGCAGTTTTAAGCATGCCTATATTTTGCAAAATATAGAAAAAATAGAAACATCACTGTGAGGTTAAGCATTCAGTCTCAAGGGTGTTGTGAAGTTAAAATTAATTAATGTCTGGTAAGCATTATGAAATCCCCAGATGAAAGGATCTGTATGGGCCAAATTCTGATCTACCCTATGTAGCCCACATTGAAAGTGGCCCAAATATATTCTGGTACAGAAGATACCAATGAATCAGAATAAGTTATTATTATACTACAAAATCAGTTCAGTTTACAGTGCAAACTAAAAATTTGCTAACTGAAAGCACTGTAAATCCACAGTGGGATTTGAAAGCCTTGATGATATCCTTCCATCTCCATTAATTAAGATACCACAATCAAAGCTTAGCTGGTAACTTGTTGATAAAGTGGAATGGAAAGGAACCAAGATCGCCGCTGAGAGAGGTGACCTGTGCAGAAACAACTTCAGACAAAAGTCCTCCTTGGAATGACAGAAACAGATTTGGGCAGTTGCAGACCTGCCAAGTCTCATATATTGAGGGTTGGATTTAGCCTGACTCTCCCCTCATGCTCCTGAACAGTAGGATGCTCCTTCCAGCACATTCAGTGGGCACTGTCCACCCGAGCATGTGGGAAGAAAGGATGCTGTTTCACAGTTCTCACTTTTCTGCAAACAGCCACGCATTATATCCTGAATTACCAGAGAGCAAAATATCAAAAATTGCATTAAAATAGCAGGCTCGGAATTTAGTAAACAAAAAACAGTACTCAAGATATTTCTACAACCTGTCCAATATGAGGATGGATGACAGGTAATGCCTTGAAGTTAGGAAACATGTTATTATCCTTTTTTATAGTCATGGAATTGATACACATTGTCAAAGGCTTCTCCCAGGTAATCTGTAAGGAAGTGAATAATTCAACATAGGCTGTCTGTACCCTGAAGTTAAAACCATCTTTAAGTATATGCCAGGAGGTGAATCTTCAGACTTCAACCCTGCTGTGCCAGGAAGCTAGGAATCCTCCTTGGCAAATGTTTTGCAATTCAAAGCCAAAATCCAAAGCCTCTGCCAGTGGAATCATTTCAGTTCTCCTCACCATAAAGAGGTCTGCTGGGATGCTCCAGAACTAAGGGGGAGAAACAGAGGCCAAAGTATTTTTCCAGGTCCTAGGCTTGCTCACTGTTGGTTGAAACTGGATTAACCACAGCAGCACTAGGACTGATTATTTCTTCCTTTCTCCCCTCTCATGACAATATGAACCAGGAAAGTCATGTAATGGTCTATCATCTATAACTGTAAAAGCTGAAAATCTGAGGACTTGGCTGTATTCCTCTGTGTTTCTAAAAACAAACTTTAAAATGAAAAGAGAGAGGTTTACTTTTAGTAATCTGCTTTTTTATCACACACTTGGAAGAAGCCGTTCTTAGTTATCTGAAAAAGGAGGGATATTTTTGACCAAGAGAGAAGAGTAGAAATAAACTCCCAAACTTCATAATGTGACTAATCATTAAATTAGCATAAATCACCTGTCTGTAACAGATATGTTTCATTCCGAATAACTAACAGTGCCCCAAAAAAGTCAAAGACAACTTTAAGTAAAACAAACTACAAAAGATTAAAAAATTGCTATCTACTCTGAATTAATGTAAATATTATTTAATGCTATATATTTTAAAGTGAAGCAATCACTTTGCCCTAAAGTGTCAATTCACAAATGCGAGATTACACTATTTTTTATCAGCAATTCCCAGTTACATTCAAACTTCTACAACAAAAAAATTCTTTTCTGATTACCTTTAGATCTAAAATTTAAAACCATGTGTTTTATCTCATGCATCATCTGCAGTAATAAAGTTTGTGCGTGTCTAAATGCTTCCTAAATGACACCTGTGCATGTTAGGTTACACTCAGCTTTGACGCATATTTCACATCTGAATATCCCCTCTTAGTAATAATACTGCCTTCTTTATTCAATAGGCCTTAGACATGTTAGAAATGAGTCAGTATGAATATCCTATTATTATTCCTACTGTCTTCCCAAGATTTGTGTACTTCTTTAAAGCTTAAATAAACTGTTAAGATAATGAATGAAAAGAAAAAGGAATTAATCTCCCTCACCTACATTCATTTACACATCTACAAATAATAAAAGTTATGACAAATACAGCAGAAAAAATTCTAAATTTGCCATGAAACAAGCTGCTGAGTAACGTGATGCCTTTGTCACAAGATCTATTTCAAGACAGCACTGCATATTAATAGAAAAATGGATAGCTGCCTATGAATAATCAATCGAAAAAACCTCATGATTCTATGAATAAAATATACAAACAACGGATATCAGAAGCAGTATGACAGTCTTGGTAAACTCTGAAAGAGGAAAATTACTAAAAACATAGATTAAAATGAGCAAATATATACTGTCAGCACTAAAACACATGGAGCAAATACTGCAAATACTGATATGTTCTGCATACTCTCATCAATCTCACCATTTGTTGATAGAAGTGAGTGAGCTGCATTTTGCTGTGGTAACCACTTGATCTTGTTTATTTTTTCTTCTATCTCCAAGCTCTTCAAATAATCAAATTCAGGTTCATGGCTCTGGAAAGTGCTGTAAACATTGTACTCCCCCTGATTGTAAGGCTCATTTTTACTCTGTGGAGAATAAGAACAACAAAAATGTTGTTTATGACAGCAATGTATCTTCATCTCCCAGGAAAGGTGCATAAGCAGCCTTATAAAAGGCATTTTTCAATAAAAATATTGAAAATGCAATTTAATTTCTCACTCAAAATGCTATATTGACAGATTTGTTTCAACAAGAATGAAATTTCCTGTGAGTATTGAAACATTTAATAATAGAATTTTTGAAGAAATGTCAACTATTCAGGAAAGATTTCTATACAAGACACTGCAGATGGATGGAATCTACAAGTGGAACATAAAGGTAAGTGAAGGCATTGTTTCAAATGGAATGGTTCCATCATCAGGCAAAAGCTATTAAAACAAAGCAGAAGTAAAACAAAAATAACATCTTTTTTTTTCTTATATCGGAATTTTGGAGCTTTGAAGCATTTTTGTTTGGGACAGCAAACTTCTGAGTTAAAAATCCTTAACCTTTTTCACTTCCTCTCTAAACAGGTGATGCTCTGTTTTACTGAATCTTGAGATTATAAACAAGTTTGTTAATTCAATTCAATTAGTACTAAAAATTAAGCCAGGTTTTCTCAGGCTATTAAGGACTACATTGGTGACTCACATACCTCAGGTTCCCTTTGGAATATAACAACTCGACCCCCCTTGTCACCAGTAGCCAGCAGTTCTCCAGTGTGGTTGAACTCAACTGTAGAAATAATATCAGCTGAAGGAAGAAAGAAAAAAGGCATATTTTAGACTGCTGCTACAACACAAAGTCACTAGAAATATCAGGCACTCCACAAAAAAAGCAACAAATGAGGGATTTGAAGGAATACAGATGATGCATTTGAAGGAATACACTAATGCAAACAGGCTGCATGCCATTGCAATCTAAGGTTGCTACACAATGAAATAAGTGCAAACATTAATGAGGCAAATTTGTGTTTCCAGCACATCTGCAGTTTGGGGGAGGAGAAGCACTCTGGAGAGGTTATGCTTCAAGAAGAGCCATCTTGGGTGGCTATAAAGATTTTCTCAGTACTGGCAAAGAACAAAACTGGCCTCCTGCTATATGCTCTAGCAAGGACCAATATAACATCAGTCCTCCTGCATGTATTATTTATTCTATGACCTTTCTGGTGATTTTAACATAACCCCCTAGCACTAGTTTTCTCAAATACGTATTTGAGTCAAGAGTGCAAAAGCAAAGTATGTGTAGCTTATCCTACCACTGAGGAATGAAGGCAAAACCAGAACTGTTCACTGTGAAGTGCTGGCAAGAGCCCATTCTAACCACTGTTTTCAGAAAATCATTTCAGCACCATAAAAATGTGTCATCAGAAGACAAAAAAGAATCTCAGTCTCTCTTCTCCAAATTTTCAACTGCCTTTCCCTAAGAAATTTCATCAGTTTAAACAAGAAACCTCATCAAAACCTGAGGCCAGTCTTGAACACAAATTACTACACATCAGGATGAGAGGGAGAAAGAGGCTGTAGGAGCTAAAGAACTGGTTCTTCTGTTTGAATGACAGTACATGCTAGAATCATAATCCACAGTTAATCCTACACTATTAGCATAATTTAAATTAAAATGCCTAGTGCAACAGTAAATTAAGAAACCATCATATATACAATCACAGGCAAATGCAGAGTATTACTCAGAGACTGCGTATATGAATCCTCTATAATGATCAGTATTCACTCATCAGAAACATGGGCCAGATTTTAGAAGCGTCAGTAGTCAGGAGCTCCCCTTTAGGCATAAAAAGCTGCAGTTCCCAAACACGTTCATCATCCATCAGTTTATAGTGAGAACAATGAAGTGACAGTGGGCTAAGCTCTTTTGAAAACCTAGCCCCAAATGAGTTCACAAAAATTCAAAGGAATTGAAATAACAAGTGGATGTACCATTTACTTGATACATTTTATGAATTGAAAACATCTGTTCCTATTATTCTTTTAATAAACTAGCAGTTGGGTGTTAGAAAGCTTCTGTTGCCAGTAGCTCTCATCAGCAACACAGCCATCCAAAAGCCAGATTCTTACTCAAACATTATAAACTATTTACCGTCTAAAAAAGGAAAACTTTGCTCCAACCACAGTAAAGAAAAACATCTTTTCATTTTTTAAACAAATCTTCATCATCAAATTCTTCTAAATCAAACCAACATTCCTCCTTTTTTTCCTCCACTACTCCATATATAAAGGAGGAAAGGGGAATCATAAATGGATGTGCTGAGTTTGAGAAAAATGGCTCAGAGTATTTTGGGTCTGAACCCAAAGCTTCTCAAAGGTAATGGCATTTGATTTTTATGTGGACTTCCACAGACTACATATTTCATAGGTAATAACTACAAAAGCCTGAGAATCACCGAAGTATAGGAAAAGGAGAGAGACTCCGGTTATGTTTCATGATGCTCTGGGGCTTGGGACGGGTTGAGTCTGATCTTAAAAAAAAAGCGCTTTTTTAAAAAAAACCTAAAAATCTAATCAACTTTTCTGGCATGTAAAGTCCATTCATACTGCTTCCAACAGAGGAACACTTCTTGGCTATTTTCTCCTTAACCTGCAGAGTTCATACCGATAGGAGGTGTGGTAACCTGCTTAAAAAATGATACATGCCTGATTTTACTCATTCAAAGCTGTATTTCACCCTAATTGTGCAGGCACAACTGCAGAAGCCTCATAGTGACACTCCTTTTAAACTGAGCCTTATCTTAAGCATGCAACGGGCAAGAAGGGCAAATGCAGAGGGAGAAATGTAGTATTAAAATGTGTGTGTGTATGTACGTGTATTAGTCATGTACATAAGACTTTCTCAACGAGTCACAAAAGAGTAAGATAAAGTAACCGCAAAAGGAATGAATGGCATTTGAATATATATGTGTGAAGACACTTGCTGGCCTGGAATACCTCCACAGCATCACAAGATAATCTCTTCAGTGACCGTGGTCATAAAATATACAGCACTTTACAGAGGGCATCAGTCAATGCCCAGTAAAGTCCACAGCAGTATTTGCACAGCCTTCAATAATAACTGAACCAGGACTGAAATAAAACAGCTCTGCATTTTCTTATTATATTGCATTTGTCTTTAAAATACCATGCACAGTTAAATGATCATTGTTTAAAGGAAAGGACTGTGGGCAGTGTGCAACAATGTTGTTCTGAAGCAAAATTCTCACCTCCTCCCAAGGTGTTTCTTCCAGATACATCTCTCCTTTCTATTAGAAAAACTAATCCTGAGCTGGAAACTACCTATCATTGCTAAATTAACTTGTTCTGAGAAAGAGCAGATCCAATATTATGACCGTAGAGGCTATGTATCTTCTTGGTAAAAAAATTATCCTTGAATTGGAAAATCAGTTTTATTGATCCTGTAAATAACAGCTGAAAACAACAGCTATCTGTCCCCTGTGCACACACCACCACCCACCACCCCCAAATGTATCCAGCATATCTGTTCAGCAGGTGAACATCACTCATGCTGTCTTCTTACAAAGGCTTAGCCAGGCTGGCTCTTCCTAAAACAGAGTAGGTAAGGACAGAATCAATCAACAAAGCTCTTCATACTCTTCTGCAGGACATTCCCCTAAGTATTTATTAATGCTGTAGCAACATCAGCCACTGCTGTCCCAATCCTAAAGACTTTCCCACTGCAGAATGACCCCCTGAGCACACAGAGCAATTAATTCCCAGATTTCACCCTCTCCAGGATATATAAACGCACCACAATGGAAAAGCTGATGAATTTGCATATGCAGTAAGCCCTTGGCAAGGGATGGCAGAGATGAAAGACTCCTTCCAGCCGTCTCCTACACTACACCTTCCATATCTCTGCTGGCAGTGCCAAGCTTTGCACTGACGATTAGGATTATCAGAGACAGAGATAATTTACCTATTAAGCATAATTATGGGTAACCTCAATGCCAAACGCTTACAATCAAACTGTAAATCCTGTCTTTTATCCAACATTAATCTTCCTACTCCAATTTTAAATCTTCCATTTTGTCTACACAGAAAAGTATATAAATTTGGATTTAAAAGCCAAGATATTCAGTATTTTCCCTCAATATACAGATGCTGACTGAGAAAAGCAACCCCAAAACTTTCAAAAGATGAAAAGACTTCAGGGGCTGATTATCTCGTCCACATCCGGCCACAGCAATTTGTTCCAGTATGTACAATGCATTACAGACTTGAATCCCCAGACTTATTTCACATATTCACAGAGAGATATCACATTACTCTACACAGAAAGAGATCACACTACTTTACAGCTTAAACTGACAAAAAGTTTTTCCTGATCCAGCCTGAAGTATTTCATTCACTGACTCCTAGCCACCCTTTTATACCTCACTAATTCCTCTGCAGCTTCACAATATACACTCCTTAAATGTTCTTAGTGGCTATGCTGTTAATGGCTGCTGCCTAGATAGATATATTCAGTTTTTGTGATTGCTCTAAGTCCATCATTGTGCATCTGGGCACATCAAGTTAAATCCAGCTGATTGAATCTGAATCTCTCCACAACTCCAGGAGTGTTGTTCCAGCATGGATGCAGGCAAACGAACCCCCCAGCAGCCCTCCCTCAGGCTGAGTGCAGGGATGAAACAAATGTTGGTACACACAGCCCAAGTTAATGTTGGGCTTTATTTCACACCATTAGATACTTTCCTATGGTCATCTTCTAGCCTCTTACAGCTTTATTTAAAGAAATAAGCTATTAAAAACCATACAGAACACAAACAGGTCCAAATACCTCTACAGTAAATTAGAAAAGCCTTACCTACATAATCAATCTTTCCATTATTCTGGGGCACTGAAGTGTAATGGCATGTGATTTTCTACCTAATATGCACTCAAGCCGAGTCTGAATATACTTACACATCTTCATACAGTCTTTTGGTCAGAAACTTCGAGCAACTCTAAGAAAAGTTCAACTGGAATTTTCAAGTGTTATTTTTACTAAAAATTTCTACCTTTCTGGAACCTTTCATCTGAAGACCCTGCTATATTTTGTTTTGCTTCAGAAGATCAGGAAAGCGAAGAAAATTTTGTAATTATTTCACCCAGCACAAAAATGCAGCTTTTTGAACAGCACGGCAAGTTTCGAGGGCAAACATCATGCAACAGTACAGGGAAAAGAAGATCAGAGAACATAATCTTCAACTGAATTCCAGGGTAATCCTGATAGAGAATTAAAGGATTTGGAATGGGCCAGAACACTGAAATTAACAATACTCTTCTCTAAAAAGAGCTGTGAAATCCTACCAGCCAGAGTGGGTCAGAACTTCTCATTAATATCACACCCACCACAGTCAGCACAGCAACACTGCCGGCCTGAACTGACTGAATCAGCATCTGGGTCAGGTTTTTGTTGTGTGTGGTCCCAGTGGCTAGCAGGGATTCTTGTAGTCTGTGTTATTTCAACCAAGTTCTGACCTGGTCTAACCTTGGTTTGTGAAATCCAATAAGATCACAGCACAATCTGGCATGGCTGCAAGCAATGTTCAGTCATACTGATACAGAAGTCCCTGAGGAGCATAATCTGGAAGAAACAACAAAGAAGCTTGCAACAAAGAGAACCATAAAACAAAAGGACAAATGGCAAACAAAAGAGGAGCAGTATTACAGTATCTTGAATGAAGGGAAGGCCAATACAAAGAGCTGTGCTGTCAGAATTTAGTCTAGACTAAGAAAGAAAAAAAAGTAGGGAAAGAAAAAAATAAATGGAAAGAAAAAGCCTGGCTACCTTTTTTAAAGCTGAAGTTTCAAAGGTTTCCTCAAACCTCTAGAAAATAAAGTATGCAAAACCTCAAAGGTATGAAGGTCAGATGAGTCCTTCTTTTCTGAAATAGCTGGCAGAGAGATCCTTGACAACTGAAAAATTTCCTCCTTGAAGTAGCAGTCTCTGTAAAGTGCATTCACTTTGGGCCACAGCAGTGTTATTTACCATCTTGGATCCAGGGATTGTAGGACATCAGAAAGCATCCTCAAAATTCAAGCAAGCACAATGCAAACTCGACCACATCACACCATCCCCCTTGGCTGGGTCAGATAACCAACACACCAGAAAGCCAACTCCACTCTTGTCAAACAAGACACAGCATCACAGAATCACAATCATCAAGATTGGAAGAGACCTTTAAGATCATCAAGTCTAACAATCAACACAGCACTAACACTGTAACTCCTAAACCACTAAACCACATCACCCAGACAGAAGTTCCTTGACCTACACACAAACTGCCTGATCTCCTCTCCAAGGCACCAAAACAACACAGGTTATGAGCACCAGCTGGGTGGCCAGATGAGGACAAATGAGAAAAAGGAAAGCACAAGAATGCAGGAGATGGCAAGAGAAGGAGAGAGCATGCAAATGTTAAAAAGAGCACGAGGAAGGGTGCAAAAGAGCACACCTGAGAAACTACATGCACACATGAGAGCTTAAGAAATCATGAAAGAGTACAAGGAAAACGCTACAGCAGAGAAGTAGTTTGAAAAGAAGGATCCATCTGCCCCTTTGCCCCTAGGATTATTTGTCATCCTGGCAAATCTTTAACTTTGCTTTTTTTCTCATTTATTATGGCTTTAAAGTCTGATGAGTTTGTGCCAAAAAATGGCAAATGTTTGCTCCATGTTAGATGTAGGGACAGGGCAAAACACAACAGGAAGCTGATTTTGGCTAAGGCAAGCTTTGAACACAGATGCTGCTAACAGTGGAAAAGCTTCAGGGATCACTGAAAGAAGGTGATCAATTCAAATGAAATCCAGAGATGGGTGTCCACTACACTTCACGTAGTTATTTTGTTAACTGGCACCTTGCCTAGCTTCTCTGCTCACACAGGCAAATATATCAAGGGCAAAAACCAAACAGCCCCATTTAATCTTGTCGTGCAAGAACAAGGTTTATCAGGCTAAATATCACCTTTCTTCCTGAGTACATCCTCTTCCTGACACAAAATCCAAAACCACACAGTTGAATGCTGAATAGGTCTTGAAAGGCTCCTTGAAATATGACCCCTTCAGCTAGGGATGGTAGTAAATAAAAGTTAAAAAACTCCAAAGAATGGAAGCAAAAATCTTTTCTTACTTCAAATCCTGACAAGCACTGAGCTAATCTTCCCCTTCTCTTCATCTTTAATTTCCAACTTTTGGATTTTAGAAATGCTACACAAACACACCTCCGTGGCCTGCATCAGGCCTAGGTGACCATGAGACCACCGTAAGACTGCTGAGTTTCACAAGTCCATGCATCCCTATCCTCAGGGACCAAGGAAAACACCTTCCTATGCAGAACATCTGAGCATATGTTCAATGCTCACTCAAAGAGAAAACTTACTTGAAACAGAATCTAGAAAAAACAAACCCAAAGTCTTTACCCCCTCCACGAGTACTTATGACCACTGTGATTTATTCTTTCTAGCCTGGAGATTTAATAGAGTTGGGTTTTTCCTCCACTATTTTTGTACGTGTTTATTTTAAGAGCTTAGAAAATTTTTTCAACAGCTTTTTAATCACATGCTAATTTCTAGCGGTATTTCTCAAATTAGAAAAAACAACTATTAGAGCACAGTCAGTGTGGAAAAGAACTGCTTACAGGACAAATATGTAAAATAGATTATCTGTGTTCAGTTTTCTGTGCTAAAAACAACACTTTATACTGAATGCAAGTCACTGAGATTCAGCGTTTCGTAAACTGACCCTCCCACATATGTATTCCTCATTTAAGAGCTCAAAGCCCTTATTTCAGAGGTTCTGGCACCCATCTCCCACCTGCAGAGTACAAGGCCTCTAGGAAAAGAGGCCCAAGAGACTTGACCTTCTGCCCACTGAGGTAAATGCAAAGTTTCCCACCACTTAAGTAGTAAACAAGGTCAAGGAACATTTGTCAGATGTAGCATAGCTGAAAATTAGGACACATTTCTCAAAAATTTGGCTACAGTTTACATGCACTTCAGTGTCTTCGTGTTCAAGGTGACCTGCTTAGACCAGCAAGGTTGCAAAGGCAGAATGGCTAATTAACATTATTAATATTATCCTTGCTGAAGTCACCAAGTGCACCGCTTTGTGCCTTCTTAATCTGAAACACGCAGTAGACTGATAAAAAGCTTCCAGGAATCCTTTTAACACCAATTTAGGGCTCCCCAATAGTGGCACTGCACCCCCATAGTACCTGAGAAGCTTCCCTGAGCTGTGAGCCTGCAGCCCTCCCCAAGCACTTCCAGGCAGCGCTGGGGCTGCTCCAGCCCTGCTTCCAGCAGGCACCTCAGCCGCTGGGGATGGCCAAAGACAGGAAGCCTGGAAAACAATGATCCCTCCACAATGTTCAGCCTGAACAAGATGAAAAAAAATGCCAGAGAGCTTTTCACTCTCAGTAAATCTAAGCCATTTGGCGACACTGCTTGTATCTATTCTTACAAGCAACGCTTAAACCTAAGAAAACACTGCAGATCAATATCTATTTTAGCATAAAGACATGCACAGAAAGCTTCTAAATTTCACATTCCCTCAAATCTTCTTCACAGCTTACACTGAGTAACACATGCTAGTCATTTACTCTTCTGAGATTTCGGGGGGCGGGTAAAAAATAAAAAGGAAAAACAAAAAATGCAGCCAGATCTTTTTTTCTTTGCTGACAGATGAGACCCTCATCTAAGCTAAGGACTCAGTAACAAGCTTGAAACACTCCACTTGATAACATGAGTACATTTAGAAAATGTGCCAGTCCACTCCTCTTACCAACCCATGCTGAAGGACAAAAGAGAAAAAATTGCCATGGGCATCACATCATGCATTTACAATTTCCAGAGAGGGGTTTAAACTGGTACCCACAGAAGGAAGCCTGCCTGAGCTGGGAGCTGCTGCTCAGCTCCATGTTACTTCCCACCGAGGAGCTGCACAGCCTGGCTGCCAGCTACCGACAGATTAGAAATGGTGCTGCCAAGTGTTAAAAATGCTAGGCAACCGGGTTTTATTGAGAGCACAGAATAACCTTGAACCTCGCCCTTCATTTTGGAGCAAATATAAGCCAAATATGGAAAGTACACAAATTATTGATATATACTAATTTAACTTTTATTGTCAGAAGTGATTATGCTTCTGCATAATAATTGCAATGATCTATAGTAAGAAAACATCAATAATAATAAGAAAAGCCTATTATAACACAAGGACAAAAAAATCCCACCCATATTTAGAATTTTAAAGGAAAATCATTAATTTAAAGTATATCAAAGACTAATGAAAAATCATCCAAAATTTAAAATACAATCTTCAATAACCAGATTCAATATGAATGTTATTTCCATATATTACATGCGAACTTCAATAGAATTTCACTGCCAGCTGGTTCTGGACTTTCCCCCCCACCCCGCTCCTTAACTGAGCAATTAAATTCCAGAAGCAAAGCTCTCAGTAATTCTGTCACAGCAGTTCTTATGTTCAAAGCACTTTCCAGGCATTAAACTCCACAGCAACCCAAGGAAGTCAGCAAAGAAATGTCAGCATTCCCATTCTACACAAAGGAAAAAAATGAAACAGATCCTCCAGATTTTTTATCCAAGATCAGAGAAGCAGTTTTGATTATACACATACTAAGAGATAGATAATCCATGCTGTGGCTTAGCAAAACATTTCTATTTAATAAAGCTCTTAATCACTTGTCTAGAGACTTAAATGTTCCTATATTGAGCTCAAATGAGTATACATGTTACTAAATGAATATACTGATGGAGTCCCAACAAACAAAGCCCCACAACAGCATGCACTCAGGGAGAAAAAGCCCAGTGAGAAGGCTTTTGGGTGAAGCTAGGGGGATATAATCTTAAAAATCATGAAGGACTGGAGCCAGAAGCTGGACTAGAGCCAGAGTCTTTAAGCACAGAGTGATGACAAGGCAGGCAGAGACACACCAGCCCTATCTGCACTAGCAAATGAAGAGATCCAGGATGTTCCTGGGTTTTGCAGTGCTATGATTCACACAGTTAAACTGATAAAGAGAGGACTTTGAGAGGCTTTTGGCTGTAATAAATTGCTCTCCCCCAAACACCACTCTGGCATGGCTCAGAGGCTACAAGGCAGGGCCACTTCTCAACAGGCAGCACACAGATGGCCACCATGGTTTGGAAACTGCAGAATGTCACCCTCATGGGCATGAGCCTCTCTGTGCCAGCTGGTCCCAGTGCTACCAAACATCCAGTTTGCCCAGACAGATGTACTTAGTGAGTGCAGCTCATAGGAATCACTGTGGCACACACACCGTAACATTCACACTCTGCTATGCCAGATTATATTAGGGTTTCCTACTGCAACTGGCAGAGGCTGAGGTTTCCCAGCACACGAGGCTCTGGAGCCTGTAGAACTAGGACAAGGAAAACAAACTGTGTTTGCTTTTCTCGGTCGTAACCCAAGAGGGTGAATGGCAGTGTTTAAATCTTCTCATCAGAGACACTGACTACAGGATCCAAACAAACTATACTCAAATACTGTGAGCAACATACAGCTCTAACTTATACATCACTAGACATCTCCTCTGTGATTCCCAGCAGTGGACCAGCAAGCTAAGGTCACACACAGGGCTTGCTGCCTGTCATGGGAGCTCCATGCCAAGCCATGTAGATACTCATCTAACATTAGCATCTGTTTGCTTGGCAGGCTCCAAAGGCAATTCAGCTGACAGCTCTGAATTTGCCTCTGGGTCTGTCACAAGATCATATAATTCTGTGACTTCTGGGAATGCCTAATATTTCTTTGATGAAGATCATGCACATCATAATATATTAGCTCCATTCTAAACATCCCTCGAAATCAGTGTTTGTGACCTGTCAGACTTATTCAGGTAGTGTGGCCGGTTTAAGTGTGTAAACTAAAGCCAAGTTCAGAGATTGTGCAAGCAGCTCTTGCTTGCACCAAGATCTCTTCAGCAAGTTTACATAATGATCCCAAAAGATAAAAATCAGGTTTTGCGGTATTAATAGGGGTTGCTGTTACTGATGGAACACCAAAGGCTGTTCCCAAGCTTGTCTAAAACGAACAGGATAACTGTATCAGCTTTACTATCACCCTACTGCTTTAAGGTTGGTATGTGTGTGAAAATGATACTAAAAAAAAGCTTACACAACTTTATATTGGTCTAAAAGCTCATTTCCTAAGATTCACTTCATAAAGGGCCGAAGTCTTTCATTTTTACCTATATATATATATATAAAAATACACAGACATACATGTATGTATCCAAATGAATAAATGGGAGGAAAGATGAGATTACTCATGTGCTTAAAATTAAGAGCGTGATAAATCACTCTATTATGTCAGGAAATAGATGAACTCTTGGCCCTGAAAGATTGAATTCTAGATAGCTGGAGTGTGAAAAACCCAATGTTAAATTTGCCCTCAAGTTTAAATGCATTGTATTTCTATAATTACTCATTTACAAAAATTACTTAAAGAGCAGAAGACATTAAAAATCAATGCACCTTTCCCCAGTCCATGTCTGATAAAGAAACTTCAAACACTGTTAACAGCCTCAGGAAATAAACATCCCTGTTTTGGGATATTCCCAATGGACATCAATTACGTAACAGGACTAGAGCAGCATATATTACAAATGCTATGGACAACGTCTAAAACAGGAACTGCTTACTGGTCAGGCAGTTTCTGTGGTCTTTTTTTTTTTACTTCCAAATGTAGCAGCATGCAGGGAACACAGTCATTATGTAAAACAGTCCTAAAAGCTCCTTCCAGTCCAATAATGCAATACTGCAAGTGGGAAATCAGACCATTCCCACTGTGTTTACGGCTATGGAACACAGACCTCAAAGCTTCAAGCCTATGTTTTAACACTAAGCAAAATCAGTCCTTCTTCATCAAAAGGTTAAATGCAAAATGTAATTTTTTTCACCCTATTGCTAAAACTGAAAAGTCAAAAACAAAATCATCTGGAAAAATAAACATCACTAATCAGATTTCTGTCTTCTGTACAAAAACAGATGTCGAGGAATTTCCTTAGGAGGCTCCCCAAATCAGGGGGGCTTCAAAGCAAATGGTGGTGGCTCACAAATCTGCAGGCACCTTCCCCAAGGCCATGCCTCCTGAAGCCATATTGCTTGAGAGCTGCTAATTTTCAGCCCACACAGATAACATTTAGACACCTAAGCCCTTGATAGAAGTGCAAGGCTTCCAACCTCCCCCAATATCCTTGAAGCTGTGCCTCACAATCATCTCTGGTTGTTAAAATGCAGTCCACAGTAATTATTGCTGTGGTCTCAAAGCAGAGCAGCCTTTGCTGCAATACAGCAGTTCTGAGACATGAGGCCAACTGAAGCCTCAAGTCTATTTTAATCCCTCTATAATTATAAATTATGGATATGCAGTTGAGATGCTTCTGAAATTTTGTTTGCATAAGGGTGTATTTATGCATTGCAGAGGAACACTGCAGAGGAATATCTGAGCTTGAACTGACTGAAGTGGCATCAGAGCCAATGCAACAGCAGCACAGTGCCGTGCTCAAGACATCACTGCTGTGAGGAATCACTGCCATGTTCAGAGCTAACAACAAAACATACCTTTTCACCATCCTCCATTAAGCAATGTTGACAGATCCATTAAATACAGAATGAAGAGAAAAGGTGTTGACAGGTTTCTCCAAGGCAAAACAGAGGAGAAACACACTGGTTAGTTGTTCAAAGGACTGTGATAAGGGAAAGTATTATTACCCAAGTAAGAACCACAGAGTAGATGCTGGAAAATTTGCTAAAGACTGGTTGAGTGGAGAGGAACGTTGTCTTCCCCATGCCTGCACCAGCGTGCAGCTGCCATCAGGCCTCACGCTGCAGTGAACAGCACAGATGCAGACTCTGGCACCATTTCCTAACCCTGGAAGAAGTTGGCTCTCTACAACAATATTTTTATTTTACATTGCTATCCCTTAGTGATGCAATATTTATCACCAAAGTAACAAAACCCCCTCTTTTTACTTCAGAAAGCAACACGTCACTGTACTTATCTAGAAATACCACCTCAGATCAAATACCTGGTGGTTTTAGTTTAATAGCCTCCTATGCACTTACATAATTAGCAACTAATTCTTTGCAGAAAGAGGTTTGCTTCTACACATGCTCTGCACTAACTGGAGGGTCCACTGTAAAGCAGTACCATATTGAGTAGATTGTAGGTACTAAGTACATCACCAACAAAAGGAAGATTTCTGTAACTGGCCTTGCAGAGGGATCTAGATAGATTGGAGCACTGTGCTATGATGAATGGGATGGAATTTCTAAAGCCAAAATGTCAGATTCTGCAAGAAGGACTGAGTAATGCCAGGCACAAGTACAAATGAGGAGAGGAGCAGCTGGAGAGCAGCCCTGCAGGAAGGGTCTGGGGGTGCTGGCCAACAGCAGCTCATTAAGGGCCAGCAGTGGCCCTGGCAGCCCCAAGGGCAAACCCCATCCTGGGGTGTATCAAACACAGCACAACCAGCTGGTCAGAACAGGGACTGTCCTGCTGTGCTCAGGGCTGGGGTGGCCTCACCTGGAGTGCTGCGTGCTGTGCTGGGACCCACAATTCAAGAAGGGTGTTTGGGTCTCTGAATGCATCCAGAGGAGGGTAACAAAACTGGTAAAAGGGCTGCAAGGAATGTCCTGTGAGGAGTGGCTGAGGACTCTGAGCTTGTCTAGTTTGGAGAAAAAGAGGCTGAGGGGTGACCTTGTTGCTCTCTGCAGCTTCCTGAGGAGAGACATGGAGAGAGAAGTGCTGATCCCTTCTCCCTGCTATCCTGTGACAGGATATGTGGAAATGCATCAAAGCTGCATCAGGGCAGGCTCAGAGTGGACAACAGGGAACATTTCTTTACTGAGAGGGTGGTAAATATCAGATCAGGCTTCCCAGAGAGGTGGTAGATGCCCCAAGCCTGTCAGTGTTTAAGAGGCATTGCCCTTAACTACATTCTCTAACTTTTGGTCAGCCCTGAATCAGTCAAGAAGTTGGACTGCATGGTCAATGCAGACCCCTCCCAACTTAAGTAGTGTATGTCACTTTAATTATTTCAGTATGGTGTTCTCCAGATCACAGCTGTCATGTACTTTTTTCCCCAAACACTAAAAAGAACCTAGACATGAAGAAAGAGATGTATCATATTATCATTTTGCTTCACAGATAAAAAACAAAGCTGGAAAAAAGAAAATTATTTCCTCAGGATGCTGTCATTCAGAGAGGATCAAGTCAACCTCCTAAATCTTAGTCTGATGCCTTAGAGTATACAACAAATTATTGTCTGTTAGCTGTTCATGAGAGTGTTCTTGAACCGACTCAATCTTCAATCAAAATGGGGACTTACATTATTAGAGTGAACTTCAATCGGAATCAACAGGAAATTGTTTAAATAATGTATCATGACAAATTTTCCTGAACATTCAGAAAATGTGTTCACTGCACACAAGGTAAAAATATAAATTTTATCTTCGATAAAACCCAAAAAACCATGGGTCCTGCCTCAGAGCCTTATGAAGAGAAATAGCTCTTATTTCATTCTTCCATGGTTAGAATGGAGGCCTGAAGAAAGTAGCCAAGGCCTGAAAATTCTATACATCTGTCTCTCTTCTTAAGTCCTATAAACTCCCAGACTACTTAAGGCAAAAAATCCTTGCAGAAAGACATGAGGAAATACAGGGACACTACTTTAGGCTAAATTAGCCTACCAGAGGGAAGCACCTACCAGAGTTTTAAAGGCTCAATCCAACACTCCCTAAAAGGACTGCAGAACCTGACACGTATCCAAGTACACTCACACAGGGAAGCTGAAACAGGCAGCAAAGCTTCTTTTTCCAGTAATTTTGCACATAATTTTGAGCTCCTTTCAATAGAAGAGACCCTTTTATCTGCCCACTTCCATCACACTGCTGATTGTATACCCTGGGAAACTGTCTGCAATAAACATCTGACCATCAAGCAGTCACTAAAATATTCCTTTTTTTTAGAAACTAGACAAATGAGAATCATTATCATAAAGGCTCTACAATGAGAAAAGAAATTTCTTGTTGTACTAATGTTTCTCCTGATGATGTGAGATAAAGAGTCTTTCAAAAGATGTCAGAGTAGTACCTGGCCTGTTAGAGCTAAAAGCATACTGACAGCTTCAGGAAGTCAGAATCAAACCATACAAAAATCTGTATCTTTCTCGTAAAGGAAAGCAGGACATTATGAAGCACACAGAAAAATTTCCAACTCTGGATTATTTTTTCTGACAAGATTTACTAGCCAGCTGGTAAAATAATGAAGGAAAGAGGCCAGCAAAACTATACAAAGCTAAGAGAAACTGCCTTGTACTAATTAGAAACAATGTGCAGCCTGATGACACTTTATAGACTTCAATTACCATACTCGGCAGGAAGGAGCTTTCAAACATCTGTATGATGATTATTCTCCACTGGGATGTCATTTACAGTGCAAAGTATTAAAAACAGGGCCAAAAAATCAATTATAATCTTTGTAAGTGAGCATATTCTTTATCTAAGGGATTTGAACTTGTATGTGGAAATTGGCTTTAAAATAAAGAGACAGAATTTGATTTGACAATGAAAAACAGGCAGCAGCAACCCCCCCATCTGATTTGCACAAAATTAAACTTAAGGATCATTAAGATAATAATTTGTATATAAAGTGCTAGAACAAAATATTACTTGAAGTCAAGCCTAATAAAGCAATGGCTAACCACATGTGAGATTCAAAGAGAGGCTTTCATTATTAAAGTTTTAGGTAAACATACAGTCCATCGACCAAGATTACTTGGATGATTAAAGATATGTACACACTAGACAGGAACATAAAATCAGATTTTTTACTGTTCTAAACAATTATTTTCATATTTACATAGAAAAACACAAATATGCAAAAGTAATAGGGAGAGTAGGACGCGACTAATACCCAGTGAAAATGCTATTTCAACTGATCCCTATTTAATACATTAGAGTTGAGAATTAAGGATTTTAGCCTATAATCAAAGGAAGCCAAAATAATGTGGAAAAACATAAATTACCAAAGACATAAAAATCTAAAATTTACCACAGTAAAATAAAAAGGAAAAAACCCCACAAACAAATGTAAAAGGTTGTTTGAATGGATTGAAGGTTTCCTTTTCTCATTTACTGATTTTCAGACATGTCATTTATCTCAGAGAATATGCTTAGAAGGTATGTGAAAGTAATGCTGAGTTTTATTCGAGAGCAATGGCCAGCTGCAGAAAATGGCCAGAAAATTGACCAGCCATTTCATCACAATCTTTAATCATGGTAGAAAATCTGGCAGAATTAACCTGACTTTGCAAATCACTGATGACCAAGCATCATGAGTATTTTGTACAGAAAAGCAAGATAAATATAACTGTTCTCTTGGAGGCAAAACTTACTTGTCTTTGTAGGGGCAGATTAATGACCTACAAACATACAGCTGTACTTCAAGGATATTGTAAAGCATGAACTAATGGAAAGTGCAGACACTTGCTGAGTAATGCCAAAAGCATGCCATTCTTGTGCTCTAAAGGTTGTCTCCTGATAATTAAGGGGGTACTAACCTAAGGTGTTGCATTTGACCTTTAAAGCCCTAAGCAATCTGAAAATCTAGCCAAGAGACCAGGCTTTCTGTGCTCTTTACCCCTCTTTCCTTTTTCCTTCTGCTTTTACAGCAATGATTAGAGAGAATCTGTCAGTCCCCCTCAGCCACTGTGTCATTTGGTCAGACAGGACACGGACCTATTAAATCCTCACTCAGACTTCACAGTTCATTTCTCCTGGTGGGTACCTCGGGAGAAACTAAGAAGATACCCTGGAAGAGTTGTTTTATGAAGCTACCTCTCCATTTTGTAGTAGGTTACTTGGCAGATGAGCAATTTTTAAATGCTAGTGGGATTTTTATGGTTAAGGCAGTTCAGAACAGGATGAGATGCCAATCAGCTGTGTATAATCAAAGATAAGAGGATGGAGGATGCTTTCACAATGCCTGGGCCTCTTCACTGACATGGAACATCATGGCTGTCACTGGTGTTCTGGAAAAAGGGACTGCACAACCTATTTAATATCATGTGCTCTGCAGAATTAAAATAAAGTCTGAATTTCACAAGAAAATTCAAGATAACTAGGTTAATGCAGGATGTCTGCAGCAGAATTTCAGCTGCACAGCAGTCTCAAGCTATTTTCAGCAGCAGCAACTACTTACTTAAGTAGAATCAGTGAGAGGTCATATTCCCTATTGTTTGGGAATAACAAAGCTGGAACACCTCTAACAGGCTACCTAGGGATTACTTCAGCTAAATGCAGCTTTGTTATCAAAAAAGAAAAGAATTTTTTTCAGCCTGACAGCACCATAAAAACTCTCGTTCGCAGTGAATGACACATGAACAGAGACTGGTGTTTATAATTTTCTGCTGGTTAAAGACTCATTCTTGCTCCCATTGAACTAAATGAGGCAAAACTGCCATTGATTTCAATCAGATTGTCAGTAGACCTTAAAGATACTAACCATCAGCACTTATTAATATGGAATTATCAGCAGAAAACATATTGACTAGTTGATCTAAATACTTTATCTTCATTCATCAAAACACTTAATCCAAATGAACAGAGACAGAAAACTGAACCCAGACCAAAGGTCAGGCTGAACTTACAAATTGCAATGACTGCTGATACACATTACCAGAAGCAGCAGCAGCATAATGTGTATTGTACCCAATCAAACCAATGGACAGAATATTAAATGGGAAACACACAGCATGCACACACCCCCACACACTCACCTTGCAGTTCAAATCCTCCCTCAATCACAAACATCCTCCACCTTTTCACATAAAATATGAAAAAAATCATTAAAAATTCATAAAACTGTCTCCTTACTTGCTGAAGCTTTTAATTATAAAAGCCAAAAATCAACTTTTGTCACTATAAATGCTACAATTCTTGTAAAAAGCTCTTAAACTCCACTGGTATTATTTTAACTTCAGAGAAAGAATTGATGTACTATAAAGGAGAAAAAGAGTGGTAAAAAAAATCTGAATTTAATTATATGAATGGTATTCTGTATACACTTAATTGCATAGCAGTAACACAACCACTTTCATTACTCTTTATAGCTTCAGATGCCCATTAGCACAATCCCCAAGGTTCCTTATGAATAATTAGATTAGAAAAGGGGGACTCTGATGAAACGCAATAGGATGTGATGCTTATGAAACAGCACATCTTGAATCCAGATGCTGACATAACAACATCATGAAGAGCTAATTTGCACATCCAAATTAATACCATCATGATGATAATATAAAAGAAAGATATGCATATGAAACGAGCTACAGAAAATAATGTCAAAAAGAATTGAGGTACTTATATTACAAAAATACATCTTTTTGACATTTTAACTCAGTTGGAAAGGTGTAAATAGACTAAATGTCATATTCATGAGCATAGAGATACTTAAACAGACTTACTAGAATTTAATCCGCTATTTTGCAACACGTGGGCAAGCTGTTTAATAAATACTTGTACACCATCAAACATGTGCAGCACTCACATAAACAGGTGAATAAATTTCATTACATTCTATAACACATCTGTTTCTATTTGATAGACTGAATGTTTTTGTATTGTTTGATGCTTCTTGGGTATATACCATCAACTAAAACAGCAGTGATATATTTTTGAAGGATGTCTGCATGGGGCCAAAAAGACAGAAACAAATAGGGTTTAAAAATATATTAAAGAGAGTAAGATATTTCTGCAGCTGTCCTGAGCTGTATGTCTGTGTATTTACATGTCCGAATAGTTAAGAAACATCTCTCTCAAATACACTTAACAGAAAATAAAGGCATTTCTGTAGAAAGGCAAAAAAGTCCACTTCCACTTCTGCCTCTGCTTCACGTACAGATTAAAACACAAGTACACGTTACAAGGCAGACTCTGCCATTTGCTGCTCAGACACTGATGTCAAAGATGGCTCCTCTCTCCACTTTCTACAGCTTGTAATGTACACGGATCCTGTTTGCCCTACGCATTTGAGAATGTGTCCTGGCAAGGCTAGCACATTAGTCTAAAGGATTTTCAGCTTTTAAGAAAAGTTCACATCAAGATGATAGGATCTCGTTAGAGTGAAGAAACATTATCATAAACTCAGAAGAAATGATAACCTTACTGAAAAATATGGCAGAAACAGAAGAAGGACAAAATTAGGTAGATGGGACACAAGCAAGAGGCATAAAACTGAAGACATATTATAGACATGATAAAGTAACAATTTGAAACATAATGACTGGAAACTTTCCTATGATGCAGGGGTAAGGAAAACCTCACTAGATTAAAAAAACATACCTAAGGCTAACGATAAACATGTTCTTCACTAGCATTCAGGAATCTACTACAAAGTATAACTGAAACAAGGAGATCAGCAGGATTCAAGTGATATATACACACTCATGCACTTACCCACAAAATAATTATGACAATAATGACAATAACTGAAAATAACTTATGACAAAATGTTACTAACTGGTGGGCATATAAAAGAGAAAGGTATATCCAGAAAAAAAACCAAAAACCAATAAAACAAACCACAAAACCAAAGGAATTCCATATCTTCACAACGATCATCTCAATACTGTGGAAAAGTAAACATTTTTCTAGACAGATGATATCCACTTAGAATGGGATAGTAACAGGGGAAGAACAGCAAATATTTCCACTTTGTATTTGTGTAGTTATGAGGAAGAATGCATTATTTTTGTACATAATAGTACACCTACTACATGCACAACAAAAATTACAGGTACTTCATTATTCAATCTCACAAAACACTTCCTTTTAAAAGAAGTCTTAAGTGCCCACTTCTTCATTACCACATCTCTACAGTCTTTGCTTACTGAGATTGATCCAACACTGTTTAAATCACTAGGAGTTCCTTCCAGGGACTTCAAGGGAAACAGTATCAGAACCAAAATCTATGAGTAGAATACGTTAACAAAACCAAAAATCAAATAAGCAGCAAGACACAGCGGCAACATGCAGTGAGGAAACGTATGTGAGGCATAAGTGAAAGCTTTTATTGGTATATGAAAGCATTTTCATGAGCTCCTGCCACTGCAACCCTGATGCTTCTTGTATTTATCTGCCTTATTTTTGTCACCCCTTGCTGTGCACTGTGTAAGTTATAAAATTCTGGTGGCATGTTCGTTTTAATCACCTATAAGGCATCATACACTCCTGTGGCACTGAAGTGAATAAATAACATGAGGCCTTTTATTTTGAGACCACACAACTAACTGTTCTTAGTCATGATGTGTGTTCTACTTACCCAAATAAAAGCCTCAAATCAAGGCACTTCTTCCTTTCAAAGGCAAAATATTAAAAAGTACATATATTTTAAAAGCTCCTATGCATCATCCTAAAGCTGAAGTTGTTGACAGTCTCTAAATGCATAAATTCTCAAAACACCATGACTAAAGCCAGAGCTGGCACATTAGTCTGTTCCCCTCACAGTGTGCCAGACACAGTTTGTGCATTGCAGCAGCACTGAGACCCATTTCTGGACTCACATGGTGCAAATGGATGACATTTTGGTTCCCTTTACCCCTCATCTGCTTTCCTATAATTCTTCATTTTCTGCACAAAGGTTGGAAGTTCTTCCCCGAAATATGCTACTCCTGAACCACTGTCAGATGATGGGTGGTTCTGGCAGACACTGGTATCTAAGTGCAGCGGCTGAGGTCTGTGCAGTAATTTATATGGTGATCAGATCTAATTAAGTCCATGTACAATTTCATACATGTTTTATTGCTAACTTTTCTCTTGGAATGGTCTAACATGAAATGTAAGATATAATATTAGACCTCTTTAAATCAGGAGATACACACAAACTATCAAAAACCTAAAGAACACAGATACTAACTCAGGACGTCATCTCAAAACAGAACACCAATTCCTAGCATGAGAAAGTTTAGGCAGGCCGTTTCTGGGAAATATTTTAATATTTGCTTTACTAGATACCAAAAAATTATAATAGGTAACAAAGGGTAAAATAGTTCTGGAACAGGCCCTAAGCTTTTCAGTGTTTTCAGACTACAGTCAGAGAACTGATGACAGATCACAACACACCCTGGCAGCTGCCATGGCTTGGCAGAGCTGGGACACCACATGGCATGGATGTAACATGTATTGTCTTAATATAGTAGTTCTAAAGATAAATGTTTTAAAGATATTTAAACATATTAGTAGGACAAAAAGAGGACAACAGAAGGTTGGTTTTACTATTACCTCTGCTATATCCCTGCTGTATTCTCTTCTTACATTAGTCTAGCAAATTTCCAGAAGAACATCTATGCAGGGTTTTTTTTAATATAAAGAAATTATGTACAGATAAGATTTGCAATAAAGCTCATCATTCATCCCTCCTTTCTAGTCTCTTTATTACCCTCATTAATATTGCTTTTCTGTCTACAGACCTGTGCCTCCAAGCGCTTCCTCAATTTCTCTCACCTGAATAGAACTGTGGGACTTATCTCAAGGGTAATATTAAGTTATGTTCACATGTTTCCAAGATTTTTATGTATGCATCCAGTCTCTGACTTTTGGAGATCATAACTGGAGCTTTAACTGTTCTTCTCTGGCAATCAACTAAATGCATAATTTGCCTGGACTTGTGATAACACTTCAGTCTATTTAAGTGCATTCACAGTGGTCGGTAGCATAAGTTGTTATTAAAAGAAACTCTCGGGAATCCATATGATTAAATTTTCACTGAGGCCCCCATATCTTCACAGCCACCTAGATTTTATACTTGCCTAAACCATGCACACTAAAGAGAGATGTTATTAAAGACTGCATCTTTAGGTTGTCATAATATCCTGCCTGAAATAAAAATGAATGAACTCTAATTAAAAAACTACCTAGACAAAATCCAAACTACCAGCCCTGGGGAAAGATAATTATTGTCTCCCTTGTTTAAAGCAAAAAAAACCAACAACAACAACAACATAAGAAAAAGCATACAAGAAGAGCCATCTCACAAGTCTTTAGCTAGATCTGGAATTTGAGAAATACAAAAAAGTGCCAGTTGATGAATTACAAGCTTAATTACATCTGGGATAAGACATTTCAGAACCCAAAGGAGAAATGATTTGCTGAATGTCAGCATGCTCAGATGCCCACCAGCGAGCAGTCCCTCCTCTATTCCAGGGTTTCAGTGAAGACAACATGCATGTCAACCACAGTAGAAGAAACACAAACTAATGAAACTGTGTGTAAGCTGTAATTACACTGTCTCAGTGAATGGCACTTGGGGTATTGTGAACAGATTGTACATGTTACTTCACACAGGGCCTAATGAAGCGTTCCCTGTTCTACAAACTTCACCTCTTGATTTAATTAACCTTCATACCTATACATGCACTTCCTACCAATCATAAATATTGGAAACCCCTTAAATCAACAACAGTGATTTTGAGCTACATTAGAAAAGTAACAGAGGTTTGATTTTGTTCAGTTTGGCAGCTCAAAAGTGAACAGCAAGGAAGTTTTAAGGTTCTTAGAAAATAAAAACTCATATGGTGAATTTTTCCCTAAATCACCACCCCTAAACATTACATCTGATCCTTTAAATGAAATTGCAACGAAGCAGAATTGATTCATTCACAACAATAAAAAGTAACTAATATTTTACTAGTAGAGAAATAAATACGAAAATAATGTGGGAGAGCCAACTTTATAAAGACCTTTAGATATTAAAATATGTTCTGTTTTGCAGAACAAATTAGACGGCTAACTCACATCTTAGGTTTGTAGGCATGGCTTTGCCCAATACAAATATATAAATACATAAAACTAAATCATTTTCACCGACCCTTAAAAATGGAAAGAACACTCATCATTGTTATCCCAAATATAAAATCATCTCACACACCACAGCAGTTAATCTTTTACAAGTTTAGGACAGAGCAGGCTGCTTACAGCCACCCTCCAGGCCTCCCATTAGCCTTCATCTTCATGTTTGCCAGCACCATTTCACAATTTTCTTCCTGTATAAATTCCTGCTCAGACTTGAGCACTCAAGGACAGATCTCTACAACTGCAAAGGGAAGGTCTGTCTATTCTCCTGGCAGGAACAAGCCCAAAAGGAAGGGAAACAGCAAACCCTCATTTCGCAGGTCTCTGCTAATGAAGGGCAGCATTTTCTGCTGCCCCTGTGTTTTGTAGGGACAAAGAAAAAGAATTGCACCTCAGAGAGGCACTTCAATGACAGAGGAGCTACCAGGGCTGCTCCCGGCAGGCAGGGCGCAGCCGAGTTTCCTTCATGAAGACTTGGTAGCTGTGTGAACAACAAAACAAAATTGACACACTTTCTCTGCTTCCCTTCCCCCAGGATTAAAGTTTGAATAAGATACTTAATATTTTACTTCATTAAAAAATCAAGTTAAAATTACTTAACGCACATATTAGAAAAACACTTAGAATTGATTTAGAGAATACAGGCTGCACTGGAGAAATATTGGTAAATTCTACACAGCAACAAAGAGCAAGTGAAAGCTGCAGAGATAATTTATGTGAATCTCCAAAGTAATTTTAATAGTACCTCTCATAAAAAATTAATCTGTGAAAGTTAGCAAGCATGACACAGAGGAGGAGAACCAGTGGACTGGATAGAAGTTGGCTGAGGGATAAAAGGGAAAGTTTGCCAGGCACAGAAAATGAGGACTCTCCTTGCATCTTAAAATTGAATCTTCTGTTCTTATATCCAGCTCTAAAGACCTACATTGCAAGCAAAAAGAAGTACAAAGACCTCCCTAAAAGCCTATGAAGCAACACAATTGTTACTTTTAAAAGAACAAAACCCAAACCACACAGAATAAAGCAGAAAAAACCTCAACAAAATGCAACAACATTTACGGTTACATTCGTCACTCCAGAAGAGAGATTTCAAGGAGGGAGCAGAAACCTGTGTAATAGAGGCCATAAAGCACGGTTTTAAATTAACTGAGAATTCAGCCAACCTTGAAAACTTAAACTGAAGGTACCAGGTCTGTCCTTTTCCTTCACTGGAGCAGTGCTATTCATGAGAATCTCAAACAATGTCAATGTCATTTTGGCATAAAGGATAATAATAATTGTATTTATGATCTATCCCTCCAAGGCAGCATGTGAGATCACTCTAAAATATACCATAATACATGAAAATATTTAATATACTTTAAACCTGTACTTATTATTTTTCACTTCAGTAGAAAATCTGCAGCTGCTGTAAAGCAATATAGTATTTTGCCTTATACCATTTTATTCAATAACTAAATAAACAAGTACGTTGCTCGATAATGTAACAAGAGGAGTAGCAAAGCACACTTGCTTACCTCCCTACACTGCAGCTACTCACTCAAAGGCCATCCTTCACCTTTGTTATTCTGTTCCTGACTCAGTTCTTGGGGCCTGGCTGCATGGTAGTAATTTGAACTTCAAGGTACCACAATGTAAAGAAATATGTTAATGCCACAAAGTGCCACACTCCAGTGAGGCCAGGGACACAGAGCATGACAAATGACAGTGCAGTTGGTGTGGGATGGTTGGGGGAACATTTGATACAGGATACACTTGGAGCTGCTGTGATGGTAGCACAGATCCTGTTGGACGATTGTCCATCACTACCCAGGCTGGGGTACTCCGTTGACAGCAGGGATGCTGAAAGTCCCAACTGAGCTTTGCCTCTCAGCTGGTAGAAAGCAAAACTAGAACCAATGCCTTCAAACTCCCCTGGTCTAAGCCTGAAACTAAAGGCTCTCAGTTTCCAAGGTGCCTCGTCACGGGCAGAGTGTCCGCTCAACTCCTGCCATTCTCTTCCCCTCTCCTACAGCATTACCAAACAAGGTGGCCACTCACAAGTCACCTCCACACGGAGCTCAGCATAGGCTCGGGAATTCACTAAGAATCTGAACACATCTACAGCTCAGGATGCTCCACACATTCATTCAGAGTCTGAGTCCACATCAATCAGAATTAAGTCACAACTGGGTGACTTTAAGCCAAGGCACTTATGACTTGCATACTGAAGCACTCTGGGACCCTGCGTTTCAAATCAGAATCTGCATCACATTTTTTTAGAAACCTCTATGTGCCATGTGGTACAGGCATTCCCATTTTTTTGAGGTTTAGACAGGTAGCACTGACCCATTAACTGTGTACCCACCGAAGAGGAATAAAACATGATACATTATTGAGGACTTAGCAATACTGGAAACCACAGGGCAGCAGGTGAATCTTTTGGGGGTGTCTGCTCGCATTCTCTTATCCTCCTTGCACAACTGACTCACAAACTCCTCTCACAGTACTTCATGTGAAAGTCACTGCTGCCCAATTGAGAAGCAAGGCTGCTGCTGCCAGCTTACACACTGAGACTATTCACCAGACATTCACAACTCGAAGGGCAGTATGAGCAGCCTGGCTGCTGCAACAGGGACCTGGCTGTGTGGCAGAGATTGCCCCAGAGTCCTTCACTGATGTATTCTGTACACTAACACAACTATGAAGAGTCCTGGAAGACCTAAAAAAAATCAAGGAAGTGGTCAAAACATGGCGAAAAGCATTTCTGTTGAAACTTATTTCCAGCATTGAAAAAGTAGCTATAGCTTTTGTAAACATCAACATGGAGTTTCCTTACGGTGATCACTTTCCCATCTGGAACAGTGAAAGAGTAACACATAGGGTATAATCCTGGATTTCTAAGAATTTTGAATGAAAAGGTAGAGAGCTAAGCTCATACTAATTTTTAACACCTTCCAATTCCAGTAACTGCAAGGTGCTGTGCTGGGCAGACCACTGGGTTTGTTATGTAAAAGCAGGGTAAGTTTTAAGCAAGGACAGTGGCCTCTCTTATTTCTTACAAAACAAAACTGTAGATGAACAACATGCCAGAATTCATGTGGCACAGAAAAGAGCACAGGCTCCTGGGTTTATAATCAGACTGCTTTTCAAAGTCCAAAGCTGTGAACTAATTTGTGGCCCCAGTTCACCGGTACTTGCTACTATGGCAAAACTTAAAGCCAATCCAGCTGATCCCTGGCTTCACAGGAAAGGCTTTTCACAAACCTAAGTAAAAAGCCTTTTTCCACCCTAACCAATACTATTATAGATCTTACTCAATAATTAAAACTAGATTCCCCCTTCTTGCTGTTGTTGGCAACAATCAGATGTAATACAAACAACAGGTGTTTTGTTTTTCCCGGGACCCCAAAAAATTAGGGGTCAGTGAATGAAGGAGTCCTCTATTTTCTTGTGTACCATAAAAAAAAATAAACCTTGATCTGCAAAGTCCAAAGCTGTATTATGTGCACTGCTTCAGACTGCAGCTGAATGGAGGCATTTTATTCTGCTTTCTCTGGTCTTCAATTTCAGAATACAGTGCAAAGCAGAATAAAGCCACAGACAGGGAAAAGCTATTTATAGTGCACATGCCCCAAGGAGATACAGCTAATAACTAATTCATTGCACATCACACATTTGAATGCAATATGAAAACTTCCCAGTTTCTTATCAGCACAGGAGAAAAGATCCCACTGTGGCTTTCTTTAAAATAATTAAGGATTCTTTACCAAAATATTTTAATCAAACTACATCTCCACAGCAGTCTTTTCTTTCCCTATCTTATAGCTATTTTATTAGGAGGTTCCTACCTATTAAGTTTTGATAAAAGCGCTGATATAAGTTTTGATAAAATGATGCTCATTTTCCGAGGTACCACATTTGTTTATCAAATAGTTTTCCACAAGCTGGATTAAAATCCAATATATTATTGGTCATATCAGTAAAAAAAAATGGAAAAATCTGCTGAAGAATTCAGTGAGCTATGTAACTGTAATATCTGCATATGATGAGGTTTTCGGTTGGGCTAGTTTTTTGCTGTAGAGAAAACAGATCAGCTAAGTATTATTCCATGGACTAGATTGCTGAATATTTTATTACAAATGATTAAGAATTAAACAACAGACAAGAAAGATAAGGATTTGTAGTACTTGAGAGACATCAATAAGCACACTGAGCTTCTGTTCTACTGCAAGTGCAGCAGAAACAAAGCAGCAAGCTGGCAGAATGCTCAGTGCAATGACGGCCTTCTCGTTTCTCCACACCCACAATTTTTGTGTTCCTTTGCTTTTCTTCCACATACTGACACCAGGTGTTGTAACAGCTTGACTCAAGGAGAGTGTCCCAAGAACAGTGTGGCTGCAGCCAGTTCTGGTGCCAAGAAGGTATCAGAAATAAGCCGGCAGGGGAGGCTGTGAGGAGCCCCAGCTGGTGCTCCACAGGAGCTATTATTGCCATGGGACTCTGATAACTCTAAGAGAAGAGTAAGGGCCCTTGGGAACAAAAAGGAATAAAAAAAGTCCAAAAAACCCCCACCAATACCATAGACTATCCTAGAGCTCACACTTAGTAATGACCCACTGTTTAACCTGGGCCTTCTGTTACTTCTTAATTAAAAGGCAAATTTTTGTTAACAGGTTTTATGCTCAAATTAGAATTAATTGATATATAGAACAATGTGAATGAACTCTACCAGTTTGTAAATCAGTGCCCCTAGGGTACCTAGCTTTTATTGAGTAGCATGGCAACACCCCAATTTTACTTTTACCACAGCAGAAGCAGCATGAAAATTATTTGTAAAACACAGTAAACATAGACTGTAACTAGATACTGTGAGCTTACACAGCCTTTTATTGATGTTGTAGGATCAGTGAAAATGCTGGCAAACAACACTGAAGAATATATGCATAGACACCCAAATGATTTAAACATAACTGCCTTTCTGTTCATCAATCTTAGCAGAAACAAAAGTAGTTACCTTGTACATGGAATGTTTGTTTGCAAATTTATCAGTCATGAAGGTCAATGGGTAAAACTTGAGTAAACATATTCTAAATCTCTAATTAAATTTAACAGAAAGAATGCAGATCTCCTTCAATAATCCTTTTAGGGTTTGGACTTTCTTCCCTTCAGCAGAATATTTGATAGCATTAGAAAACATAGCTCAGCAACCCCAGAACAACCATTTCCAGAATCAGACCTTTTATGGAAAGGATACACTACTTTGTGTGCGTGAATTGATTTTATTTAGGAAATGGAGATAAGCTGACCTCAAGTTTTTTCAATTTTAGATTGAGAGAGGGCTTCTGGTTTTGGGTTTGGCTTTTTTTTGGTGTTTTCACTTCTGTTGTTTGTTCGTTTCACTTTGTTTACTTTGTCACATGTTTATTGATCATATGCTTTAATCTGAATCTCTGTAATATTCAGAAAAGAAGTATGTCCCCATTGCAGAGCAATTGAGCAACAATATATTAATTAGGATTATTAAAGCAAGCAAGGTAAATTATACTGGCAAATATCTGACAACAAAAAGTCGCAAAGTGTAGTTATAAGAGGGTTTAAAAATAACTACTATGCAAAATAGCATCAGCTGCTCGGTTTCTCATAATTTAGTCTGAGCTAGAGCGTGTCCAGAGTACCTGCAACACAAAACAGGCAAAGACTCTAAACAACTTCTGAAGGCAGAAATTAGCTTAGCTGCTTAGATTTCTAAATATATTAAGGGTACATCAGCTATTGAAACCAATTGCCACTTTTTAAATTTTGCTCACATAATATTTAAAACTTTGAAGAGCATAAGTGCTATCTAGTCATCATATTAATTCTTTAATTGTGACTTCTCCCATCAAGTAAGTGGCAGATAACTTTTTTATATGCTAATATTTAAACTAATCTTTATTAATTCCTGCCCCAATGTAAACTCACTAACAGCTGCATTACATCAGTAGGTGAAGAAATAAAACCCTAACAGAAAAGAAAACACTAAAATCAAATAATATAATAAAATATAATATAATACTATATTGGATATAAGCTTTTGTGTGTTTTCCTCAAAGGTCGGAATTGCCTACTTTCCTCAAGAAATTCAAAGTATTTCACTTGTAACTTTTAAAACAAGGGAGCAGTGCAAAGCGTGTAAGTTGCCAGAAATGTAAATTCATTAATTATCAAACCTGTACATTTTAATGGCAAAAACCATAGCACTGCATATCAAGGACGTGACAGCACATCGGTGTTTTGGAATCTTTGAATGTATGGTATAACACTGTTTGAGTCAGCACCTTCTCTGGAACACAGGAAAGTGAAAGCGTCTTTTTGAAAGAGCAAGAACAGAGGGCAAAGCAGTGATCTCCTCCTGAGGTGTATTTATAACCACTGCCCTGCAAGGGAATGTGGTTACTGATCATGCTGTCTCCTGATGATGTACCAATACAGGATGCTGATGTGCCAGTACATCACCTTGTCAGAAGCAGCTCGAGCAGCATTTAATAGCAGCACAGTGAGCACGTGCTCAGTGATGTTACAGTGCTGAGTGTCCATAAAGTTCCCATCAGTGTGCTGCTGCTGAAGAACCAGCCCCTGAGCTGCTAGCCATGGTTGTTCTGCTTCCATGGGCATGCAGGGAGAGAAAATTAACCACTACAAAAGCAAACACCACAACACTCTGCATTATATTCACTGCTCAAACAGAGCAAGGCAGAATAACAACAAAAAATTTCTCTCCTTTACATTCTAAGGTCTGTCTCAGTGTGTGCTTATTACATTAGTACAGCCAATCCTCTCCCAAACCAACCTAGAAATTTCTTCCAATAAACACTGAAATCTGCATCCTCTACTTGCAGATAAATATGCCCATGATATTTATCCACACTGAAGAAGTGGAGCTAATAGCATGATCTGTATTGTCACCACATTTTAATTCCAGCTAGTATCCAGCTGGAGAATCTTGAGTCTCATTTTAAAAACTTTAGTTATATATGAAGACCTTGCAAATAAAGGGAAACCTTATGGATCAAGCTCTGAAAAACAATCACAGAAGAACCTCACTTGCCATTAATACTTTTCAAGATACCTTTCTATAATTTAATTAATTCTCTGAGTGACTACTAAGCTAACATAAAATCAGTCTGTGATTATACAGCCAAATGCAAAAGAAGATTACAAAAAACATGAGCAAATTTCTAACTTTTCAGTGCTTAGCTTCATTAAACATGTTTCTCATTTAATAGTAGCAGTGTCCTTGGGTGTCAGGTATTTCTAAATTCTGCAATTAGTGACTACTAAAACCCTGTCAGTTACTAGCTGGATTTTAAAACCATCTTCAGCATTTCACTACTGTTGTAGTACTGTCTATGCTAACAGAACTTCTTCATGCTGTAGTCCTGGTGCAACGTGGGGTTAAGGAGAACCTCAGCCATCCTGTATTCTCTCATTTATCCGGGGCTGGAAGATAGCCTGTCCACACCCAGCACTTCCAGACCAGACATTAAACTCGAGCCTCATGCCAAAACATATGGTTAGCTTTCATTTCCTTGCCAGCTCCCAGATATTTGCAATATAGTGCCCACTTTTTCTCTTGAGAATGAACCTTTCTCAAGGCCTTTTCTGTTCTGAAATTATTTTACTGGAAGTCAGAAATTTCCTAAGGATTGCAAATAAAGACAGAAGCACAATATTTTATAACTTAAATCCACCATAAAATACCATTGGAATTTCCAAGGACTAAGAAAATTGATTTACCTCACATTTTAATGGAAGGTATCCCTGCCCCTGGCAAGAGGGTTGGAACAAGATGATCTTCAGGGCCCCTTCCAACCCAAACCATTCTGTGACTCTATGATTCAAATGCTTTGACCTGCCCAGATGTTGAATAGATAGATATAAAATAGATATAAAGACTTATCACAAAAACCTGGCAGTGGACAAGATAAGGAAGAATTTGACACAGACCACTACAGCCAGCTGCATATCACAGGCTGCATCAAACCCCAGCAAAAAAAGATCTACTCATCTTCCTGTTCCACTAGTGATACACACAGAAAATTTACCAATTATCTTTGTGCCAAAAGTGTGACCTGTTGCTGTCAGTTGAAAAGACAGACTTGTTCTTCAATTATTTCCTGTATTGTTCAAATTAGGCAGGAAAACTATTGAAACCTCTCATTAACCTCTCAGCAAATACACATATTTCAAAACAATTACAGCCAAAAGAAAAATCATCTATAGACCAATTTTGCAAGGCTGAACACCTGTGGCACCCATTATTTAAATCTGATATTCTTTTGCTAGACAAGAGAAAACAGATGTTATGCAGCAAATTCCAAGACACATAAAACTCACAAGCTGAGTGTGACCTTTTACTGTGGTCAGCTGAAGGTTCAGTCTGTGGTTGGTACAGGATCTCCCTCAGCAAGATATGGACAATCACAGGGGGCCAAATGCACCAGCCAGTCTGAGCAACCATTCACTGGAGAACACAGGTTCTCTCTCAAGTACTCAGGGCACTAGGAAGAAGCCACTGGAAGGATTTGTTCTCTGGGCACAACACCAAAATAAGGACAAAGATCAGCATTTGAAGGTGGAGGCAGCCAACAGCTGCAGCCCAACAAGGAGCACAAAAGAACCAAGAAGATACACACAGAAAGCATCCCCCCATCTTTGAGCAAAAGAAAAGACAGCTTTGAAGTCTCTCAACTCAATATCTAAACTATATAAAAATCAAAATTGTAATAGTCTGTGCAACTGGATTAATATTCCTCCAATGTCATGCTCAGATAAGACATTTAAAAAACCCCACTTAAGCAGTCTTAATTTTTAGGTGTTATGGCCAATCCAAATAGAGCAATATACTCTATTGGATACCAAAGTCTTAAAATGTCAACTAACAGGACCAAAAACATCTTTAAACTGGTAACATTCTATATTATGAAAGTTATGTCCCTGTAGTTCAGGAAAGACACAGGTAGGAAACAGAATATTTTCCCATCTAAAACAAAAAAGCAAAGAGAAGTTCTGACCTCAGAAAGCAGCCAGTTGGCACTGAGATTGCTTGCTCATTCCAACAGCTAGCTGAGATACCAGACCAGATATAGAAACCTAATTATTAACTATCATTTAGAATAGTACTTACTGATCTATTTTTTCCTTTGGATAATAGAGATGTTATTTTATACACAAAATCTATGCTTTGTTAGAACATAGTCTCTTTTCACTTTACGACCGCTGAGCGTACGAAGTAAAGTGATAATATGTGTCAAAAAGGAAGAGGAGTTTTGATTTAGGTTTGCACTTTTCCATGGGTAGTAAAACCAAATAAAGTTGTGTTGCCAACAATACCATTGTCTTGCCACTGAAAGCAAGTTTGTGAATCTCATGAGAGGCTAAGTTTCCCACCAAGCTGCAGACTTGTAAGGAGCTGTCAACATCAAATGCCAGAGCCAGGCCAGAAGTCTCTTTCAATTAATTTTTTTTGAGAGCACTGGTGAAAAGATAGTCCACAAGAATGGGGACAAATTGTACTGTCACAACTACCCAAAAAGCAACAGAATCAAGAGTCAAATGACATCAAAAATGGTTAGTATACATGACTGTACCTTGGTCTATCATTTGGAAGATATAATTTATCAGTGCAAGCAGTGCAGCTTGTCTACTATATTTAGGGCTAAACCCAGATGGATTCAGTCAAGGAAATCTGAGGATTCTAGATGCCACCAGAGTCGCCTTGTGCACAAGCTTCCTTATAGCTTTCCCTAAAAAACAAAGAAATTCAAGACAAAAATGGTGAAAACTCTCCTCATCTAAGGACAATTTTTCAAGCAGGAACAAAACTGCTGACCCTGTAAACAAGCAAGCACCTTGTTCTCCCAATCACTTTCAATAATAGAAAAATACTTCCTCAGTGGACACTCCCAGACTTACAAACGTGAGTTGCAAGCTGCAGCCCAGATCTTGCTAGTTCCTGTTTTCACATACATCAGTGAAATTAGCTGAGACACAAGAGAGTTTCCTCTCATTCTCATAACCCCAAAGAAGTAGAAACTAACTTTAGAATTACCAGCCCTGATCTAAGTCACTGAAATAATTAAGGACCTTGAAAATTCCTTAATGTGAAACACACTGTATAACTGTTGAAGGGATTCAGATCAGATTAATCAATTTACCCTCCATCAACAGTTCAACAGAATGCCTGTTGAAGTTGTTTGAAGAAGCATTAGCTGCTTCAGTCAATAAAATTTAAAATGGAGCCCACAAAATCGCTCTACAGGATCTAGAGAACAGGTGCTCTTTCCCTTTTAAAGTCAGGATCTTCCTAATGAAAAAGAAAAAAGTGATAAGGAAAAAAAAATCACACAAGCATATAAATAAAATGCTCTTTTTCATAACTGTATGTCCATTATCTGAATATAAGGAGAGGAAATTATGGAACCGGATTTTATATTAATATTGGTATTCAAACCAAAGCAGTCCCAAGTATCAGCCTCATTCCAGTTCTGTATAACCAAAGAGAAAAACCTTATGGACCCATGAAGAAATTTCTTCTCCATTTTAATTTGCATCTTTCATTTTTCAAAAGCCTTTCTTTTCTAGGAGTTACATCAGAAAGCAAATACATGCAAGCACTGAGTAGGAAAAAAAGAATATCTATTATACATTCCAGGTTGATTTCAATGCTTATTTACACATGCTTATATTTAGATTTGCAGAGCTTTGAAATTCAGAAAGATGAAGTGCTGTATCAAAGCAGTTCTTTTTATTAAGGCATTTGTCATTATGTGAATCTAGTCCATACAGCAGCAATCCATTCAAGTTAGTTACTCAGGTGTGTATTTGCATGCACCACACTCTCTCATGAAAGAGTTGTCTTTCTATTTATATTTGCACTATTAAAAGCAGTACTTTTAATAAACAGTGAATCTGAATCAAGCCCACAGTATTCTTTTGGTGGAAACGAGGCAAGTTCTCTGGGTGTGTAGACATCACATCTCTAATACATAATTTCCAAAATCAGCAAAGGTGCAAAACTTACACCAGTAAGGGACTGGTGTACATCACCACTTGCAGATTCAGTATAAGCAGTGAAGAACTATCAGTCTGTGTCTGCGACACGTGAATGGTTAACAAAGCAACATGGAGCAAGCCATGGCTTTGAACAACCCATCAGAGCACAGAGTAGTCTTTATATAATCAAATTTAAGCACACTTCCCATGTCTCACACTGCACATTCCTTAAAAAGGCAGAGCTCTACTAAATGAAATCCCACTCTTCATGACTTGTCTCACAAGCTGGGTGGCAAGTAGACATGAGGATTATTAGCCAAGGGCAATTTCTAGGTGAAGTCATATAGGAATATACACCTACTTTAGAGGTGACCCAAAAAAACCAACCAAAATTAGTATCTTGTATAAATGTTCTTGAAAAAGTATTAAAATGCAAGGGCCACTGCAGAAATTGCTTTCAAGAGTTTGAATATTCTTGTCCACTTTCTAGCTTAAAAATTTTAGATGCTCAACACTTTTTAAATGATATAATCAATTTTTCTTGAATCAAGAACACATTAACTTATTTCTAGATCATCTATGCCACCACTGGAAGAACTAATCTAAGCATTTATTTGCAGCAAACAATTATACAAGAACTCTGACAACTCATATTTCTCTTATTTCTCTAGAAGCCATTTGTTGAGGTTTTCCACATTTACATTTCAAACCATCATCCCTTAATAAAGTCACCAAATCCCTGATATCAAGTGAAAATCCAGACTGGGGACACTAATTGTCACGTATATAATGGCAGTGTGCTAATGAACATGTTGATTTCATAATCACCTTCAGGATGTATTCCATGGTGTTTTAATACCCAGAATGGTTACAAACTAGCCTTACTTTTCATAAGTGCCCTCTATACATTTTAAATGCATGCCACCAATAGGCTATGCCCAAGAAAAACAAACTCTCATTCTTTGCTCTGCCTCCTGTATCTACAAATTCACTTATACCTGAAAAATCAATATAAAATATCCCATGTTTATTACAATGCAAAAGTATTTGCCAAACTCTAATGCCATAATGACTGCTGGTTATTTGTATGTATCTTGCAATTTAGCATACAGTTCTTTAAAGTAAGTTAAAAACCACTAATAAACAATAAAAAACTCATATAACAATAAAAATCTCAACTGAAAATATCAGAAGATAAAATATCAGTGAACTCTGTCATTAAAATCACATTTGTAAAAAGAGAGCATGCTTAAAAACCACCTCTTCTATGTATGGTTTCTATGCACTCATGCATCCAGTGGCAACAAATAAATGTGAAATACCATGTGTCAAATTTGACCATCCAAACTTATAAACTCAAAATACATTTTCTGATCCACCCAGACTTTTCTAGAGTTTTCGCTTCACTGAAAAACGTAGGAGATTATCCCGTGAATATTTTTTTAAAGCATAGATTTGACATAAAGAAAAATTAATAACTGACCTAAAAAGACTTTAGCCTGTTTAGCTAAACAGTCAATGGGGAACAATCCATGTTCTACTTATTAGGATAAAGGAATTCCAGTGCAATAAATTAATACTTACTCCTTATTATAAGCAAGGAAGAGTTTTACTCTTCCTTTTAGTTTCCTGTGATATGACTGGTTTAAGCTCTGCTGGTTTTCAATTTGTTCTGGGGGTTTTGGGGGAGTTTTTTGGTACTATCTTGGAAGTTGGATTTTTCATAGTTTGTTGAGCTGATGCAAATCTTCATCTTGATCTCTTGCAAAGTCATGTACCATATGCTTGGAAACCTGTGTTTCCTGAACATCAGAGCTTTATTATTCTGCTTTACTATTCTGGTGGCCACACAAAGAGGTTTACCCGCGTGTCCAGCGGCAGTGAGGAATTCAAACACTGAAATTGAGCTATTACGAATGTCTAAAAGCTCATGGTCCTTACCAGCATCATTTAAAGTTTCTCCAAGATTCAACTTCATCACTTAGTTACTATTCTTAGTCAAACCCCTGATAAGTAGGAGGTGGTTTTGTTCACAGCAAGAGCAGAGTTATCATTATTCACTGCCAGCACTTTAGTCCACAGTGGGACATTATTACCTGCATACAGAAATGAAGGGGTAGCACGTAAGGCTCTGGGACAGCAAACAAAAGCTCTCATTACACTTCTGGGAGGAAAAGGAAAAGGCTTCTCCAAAATATCCTGCTATCCACAGGGAAAGGACTGTGCCCCTCTATAGTACAGAGCACACAGACAAAAAATATTCCTAGAGGAAATCCTTTCTCTGTCTAGTTATTTCCATTTTCAAATATGTATTTCCACATACTTATCAGGTGTACTCTCTACATCTTGATGGATTTTTAGTATGTAGCACTGTTTTTTACAAATGTCACTTCTAAACTTAAATCTAAAAGTTTCATTTTTTGATATAGGCATGAGTTCAGCAGGAAGTTGCTTTGTCTAAAACGATCTCTGTCTTTTATTTGTTCTGCTGATACAGTAGCAGACTGGGTGGGTAGGAGAACCTTGCCTTCAAGCCAACGGCTTGAAACCTTCAGAAGACCAGCATAAGTCCGCCCTCCTTTTTTGAACAGTTCATCTCTCACAATATATGTCTCTCTATCTTGTCTTTCTTTTATCCTTGTAGCACTGCCAGCTACATGTCAGCATCATTAGAACTTTAAAATCGTTATAGATTTGTCTAGCAGTTGTCCATAATTTTCTCGTTAGCCAAACAGCAACACTAAAATTGAGCAGACAAGCAGCAGTCTGGCAATTCTCTATGAGCAAACACCCTGTCAGAAACATACTACCATTTAGTAACACAATGAAAAACAATCAAACATGGATACAGAATCAAAAACCCTAATAATTTTTTAGCTAGGAATTACTGACACCTTTGAGTGATAAAACAATATAGAGAAATTAGGTCAGTCATTCAATTTTTACCATCATCCTGGAAAAGAACTAGTGTCTTTTACCACCATTACTAGCATTCAGTAACCCATCACAATATATACCATATATACAGACTCTGATATTTTCTTGAAACTCAAATTCTGCCATTCTCCCAACCTCTCCAGATTCTTCTTCCAGCCAAAAATACCCGCTCTTTTGATACAGCTCTAGCCTATGTGACCAGTTTCTTATTCTGGACTGAATTGCTACAAAAGCCAGACGATTGGTTAAAAATAAAAAAAGAATGCTGAATACCATAGCAACTGGCTTGCAGCCTTGCTAACATGCAGGAAGGATTTTTTACTTGAACAAGAGCTACAAGTGAAAACACCAGGCCAAAATCAGATCTGGCATAATATCAACAACGCAACAGACAGGAATTATCTGACCCCTCCCCAGTCTGTTCCCTGTAATACCTTTTGTGCAGCAGTGAATCTTCAGGTTCTTATTAAAATACAGTTCAGAGAGCAAATTAAAACATGTGCCATGGTATTGATTCTAAATATACATCAATATATGGCAGAATCTTTGCCAAAACAAATAGGATTAAATGCTGAAAAACCAAGTTACGAAAGCAGAATAATAACAGAGCTTGATCTTCACTTTTAATTAATAGTCATATCACTCCATAACTAAAAAGATTAAAGTTTCTGAAGAAACATCTCTAAATACAGATAACACTACATTGCCTGATTTAGTGATCACTTTTAGGAACATATCAAAGTAGTCACTTAATGTCAATACCCTCAAAGAATTGCATCAAATCTATAAGGAATACATTTGAAGCAGCATAGTGCTCTGGAATTACTGCAAGAGTATGTGTTTAGGTCAAGATTTTGGCAGGGGATGGGCTCTATGAGAAGAGACGAGAAGCTGGCCCATGTTGGACAGACCCACTGCTGGCCCAAGCTGAGCCCACAAGTGATGCTGGCAGCACCTCTGTGATAACATATTTAGGAAAGGGTAAAAAACCCATTCAGCAGCTGTGAGAGAGAAATGAGAAAACACGAGAGAACCAGCCCTGCAGATACCAAGGTCAGTGAAGAAGGAAGGCGCAAAGATTCTGCAGGCACCAGAGAAGAAATTTCATTGTAGCCAATAGAGAAGACCATGACAATGCAGGTTGTCCTCCTGCAGCCAATGGAAGACCACAGTGGAGCAAATATTCACTCTGCAGCACATGGAGAACACCAAACCAGAATATGAGGAGATGCCCTGAAGGAAACTGTAGCCCATGGAGAGCCCAGGCTGGAACAGGTTCCTGACAAGAGCCATGGCCCATGCAGGAAGCCCACACAGAAGCAGGTAACCAGGCAAGAACTGTAGCCTGCAGGAGCAGCTGATTCCTGATGGACTGTACCCCATGGAAAGAATTCATACTGAAGCAGCAGAGAAGGACCCATGTTGGAAAAGTTCATGAAGGACTGTATTCCTTGAGTGGGACCTCATGCTGAAACAGGGGAAGAGCATGAGGAGAAAGAGCAGCAGAGATGAAATGCTATAGACTGACAGAAACTCATTCTCCATTCACCCTGCTCTGTTCAGGAGTGGCAGAAGGTTGCAGGAAGGTTAGGAAGGAAAGAGGGAAGTTGAATCTGGGAAAAGAGGGGGGCAAGGGGAAGGTGGGTTTAGATTTTTTTTTTTTTCACTGTCTGTATTTTTAATTAGCAATAAATTAATCTTTCTCTAGTTGAGTCCGTTTTGCCTGTGACAGTAATTGGTGAGTGATGTCCTCTCCTTATCCTTTCATCTTATTTTCTTCCCCTGTGCTGCTGAAGAGGGAGAGTGAAAGAGCAGGTTGGTGGGCACCTGGCAGCCAGCCAAAGTCACCCCACTAGGGAGTTCTTGCATTTGGGGAAAGGCATACGTTCCTCCTCAGCAACTTAAGCTATGAAGTCTTTGCTTTGAAGTAGAGGTACCTATCTGTTCTAGGTTAGCTGTAATAGGTATTTAATGCATTGCACAGTGGAAAATCACAGCCCTGTCTCATCTTCAACCACATTTAGGGTGGCTTTACTCAGGAGACTCTATTTGCCTGCGTTGTAAGGATGCTCACTGAGTTTGGCTTTACAGGCCAGGGGAAATGTCAGGTCTGTTCCTCTTCGCGCATCATTTAAGAGGTGTTCAAAACTTCTTACGAAGTATTATCAAATGAAGACAACAAAATACAATGTCTACAGCACAGCTACCTAAACTGCTTTTAATATTAGGGGTGATTTTTAAACCAAGTCAGAGTTAAGTCCATAACTCCACAGCATCAAATTGACTTACTTGGTCTATAAGCATAATTTCTGAGCTTTTACTGGCATTATGGAGTGTTACAAGCCACCCACATCCATGAAAATCCATGTACTTTTCTGAAATTAAAATGAAGGGAAGATCCTTACTTTGGGTCCCTGAAAATAGTGGCCTTGTTTTCTATTAAGGAAATAATGGACTATGGGGCATTATATTTGTTAATATGTTTTCTGTATCTGACAAAGGCCAAAAAATTTTTAAGGTCTTTTGACCCCCAAATTCATGCAGTCTTACAAGAAAACTTTGTTTTCCCAAGAAACTCCTACATCAGAGACCACAGACCTAGAATTAACAAAATATACTTTAGTTTTGGGAGGTGATTCCATCATACTGATTGTTTGACAGGTTCTGTACATGTTGAAAATGGGCACATTTCTGTTTCATCTCAGATCTCTGATGTATCATAATTCAGACATGAAATCAGCCTAATTTTAACCATACATCTGTGCTTGATCAGTACATATCTCGAGATATGTCTGCATTTATAATATATATATAGGATGAATACAGGCTTTGTGAAACATTATCTCAGGAAGTATGTATGCCCTTTATCTTCCAAAAGATACTTACTTTATTTCAAAATCACACTTTTATTTACTTCACATTCCATAAAACGTGGAAAAAAGTGCTAATTTGGCTCCACAAACAGTAGATGTCAAAAGTAGAAATAAGTAAAAGCAGGACAAAGAGAGCCCAAGAAACTCAGCAAAGCTACATTCAAAGCTACATTCATTTAGTTGCCCTTGATTTTAAAACATTTAAGTTTCCAATATTTCCAGTGCTCATCAGGTAAGAACACTTGATGGGCTGATCATCACAGAGTGATCCCTCTTACCCATTTCTCATACTTTCAGAACGGGATTTTATGGCTAGCTTCTTTTGATTTACCTTTTTTTTGTTTACAAGGCATGAAGCAAGGAATTTTTTTCACTTGAGCAGCTATCCAGGAATTCACATCACCTGCTTTCTGGCAAAATATGAAATAGTACTCTGCGGTTACTATCACTCATGCAAGCACACTTTTTCCAAAAAAGAGCTATACATAAATGTATGCTGGAAATACTGACATCCTCCTGGAAGTATGGCCCTAGCATGTGCAAGATCAGATTTTGTTCTCATGCCAGTAATTCTATTCAATTTATGTCTATCACAATCTATTCTGTTCCCTAAAACTGTAAATTTTCTCTGAAGAGTTTACAATCTTAGGTCAGAACCCAAATAATAAAGAGGACAGCCAGAAAAATGGTTATTCATTCTGCATACTTAAATGTACATACTCACTCTTGCCTATATAAATCAGAAACATGTGGATAAAGGGCAGTAACTTCTTATAACAAAAAAGGTCAAACTCAAGGAGAACTGGGATACAAAACTGTCAGTGACCTCAGCTCTGAAACAAATCCTCCATGCTCAAATTGCCATGAAATCCATGAGAAAGATGCAGTAGAGACCCAGTGACTGAAGCACACAATGATAAGGCCTAAACTAGTACTCAAGAGTAACCATCATAACAATGGCTCCAGCTGTTTCCAAGACTTTGGGAGAGGGCAACACAAATGCTCAGAATGTCAAAGGGAATGCTGATATTCTGTTACCCTTCATTTGCCTATCAGAAAGGCATAATTTGAGCCTAAATACTTCCATTGTTCTTGTTAAAATTTATGATGACAAAATTATTATTAAGACAAAATAGTTATTGAACAGTATTATCAGAAATTTCAAAACTAACTTGAACCACCAGTTTCTATATAAAAAAAAAGTAAACTGCTTAGGAATACAAATCTGCATGCCAGCCCAACTGAGGGGTGTCTGGAAGCAACTCATTCACGTGAAGGAAACTCAGTGATAACACTGTGGAAACTGCTCCTACTAAACAGTAATGCTGATACCTTCTTTTGCGTTTAATACTTTCGCAATTTTTTCCTGGGCCCTAGATGTATCTTAGGACAAGCACAGTACACTCAGAAAAAAAAAAATTTTCATGATTACAGTTCAGTTACACGAAAACATCTAAACCATTAAACAGACGAGCAGCAAGCCAAGTCTTATGTTATTACAACCTTTTAATGTAGAGCCTCATTCTTTCCCGTAATATTTACATTTCCGAGTTCAACAGTGAGTTGACCTAGGCAGTTCAAGGTGTTCTGCAAACTAAAGATGTTTGCTTGCCAAGTCTCAGAAGAAGCTGTGTTAAACCAGGAATTTAAAACAGACAGGTCTATTCAAACACCTTGTCAAAGATCCTCTGCATTACAGACAAAATCAGCAGCCCTGTAGAAATATGTAATATTACTCTCTCTGAGAAGTTTTTCACCCTACTATGAAAATTATAAACCTCGGCAATGACATGACCTAATTTGCCAAAGGACACCTGTAGAATTTGTTGCTAAATAAAACAAAAGAGTCTTTATTTTAGATCAGTGAAAAGTATCCATCTACACATGGTCACTAGTATAGAAGACAGAGTCAGCATCACTTCATTCAATTTTCTGTAGTCCAGTTTAAAAATACAAACAAAACAGTGTGTGCAATACAGTTGGTGCATGAGACACAGAAAAAAGGAGAAACAAAGAGAAAAAAGGCTTTACTTTTATTGTAGGTGTTTAGGGTTTGTATTATCTCTGGGACATCTCAGACTCTAAATAACAACATTCAGAACATGCACTGTCTACATATACGATTTCCTCTAAGACACAGCTGTTTTGAAAAATTTTTATTGAGTGCTTGTAAAGTGACAAAATACAATCAATGAACTGTAGACACCTTTATCACATTTGCTTTTCGTAAATTCCAAGGTCCATTGTCATGAGGGATTCCTGTAACCAGCCATCTGGGATGAAAACAAAAATAAGTGACAGGCATCCCTACCTCCCAGTCCATCTCCAGAATCAACCTCATAGATGCTCTCCCCTTCCATATTGTCTTTAGGATGCAGCAGAAAGCAAGATCTTCCTCAAGTGATTTGCTCAGGCTCCAGAAGGAAGCTGAATCCACCCACTCTGCAGCCAGCAGGTGATATCTTTCAAATAAAAACATAAAAACAAACTATTTAGCCACCTCTGGTATACAAGAGATTAATTTAATTTCATTTAATTTCTCCCTTAAACCCTCAGCTTTTCAAGACTGTTTGTCAGTTAGTTCAACATCCAACGCTGCAGCTCCTTGTATCAATACAGTCTCTTCAGTGGGTATCTGAAGAGATATCTTCTTTCCCCTTGTAAATTCAATGGTGATTCACAGTTCAAACCCTCCACCCAACATAAAGAGGTTACATCAGTCCAAATTCCAGGACTCTGTTAAGGTGGAAAGCCTCAGCACAGATCCATGCTCATTGATATGGCCTGACAGGACTAGGAGCAATATACTATATACCCACGAGATTAGCTCTTCTCTGGCACACAGAGTACTGTGAAAACAAATTGCATGCAGTTTGCAAACAACTACACAGACTGAAAACACATAGATCATGTGGGCTCACCTTCTTACAACTCTTAGGGTTATTTTAAGTGCAGGTGGAGAGAGAGTATCTCAGTTTAGCAATAGATTTGATTGGCAGATGACTATCAAGAAGCAAAGTGTAAAGATGGGTGTGGACAAAAGAATAAACCCACCTCATGGTTTATTTAAGAGAAGGACAATAAAGGAGCAAAATTTATTTTCCTTAAATTGAGCCTAAATAGCTGATTGTTCTGCTATTACTGTCCTGTGTAGCTAGTTTTTACCAGCACCTTCTCTTTCTGAATAAAAGAGAAACAACTGTCAATTAATTAAAAGAAGTATTAAGGAGTCAGGAAACACCCTCACATTAGTGCCTTTGAGAGGCAAAAAGAGACAAAAAGCAATCAGAACAGCATGGAGTTATTAGATTAGTTTTGCAGCAAGTGGAGAACTGTCATGTGTCAGATGCTCATGATCTAGACAGCAAAGCAAGAATGAGCTCCAACACTCATCTAAGTGTAAGATTTGCAGTATGATTATTTTTAAAACAAAGGAAAACAGAAACCAAAAGGCATCCAAAAAGAGCTCTCTACCACAAATGAACTCAGACAGGCCAAGAACAGAAAACACAATGAGAGAACAATGATCAAATAAATGAATGATGTGATACATAAAACTGTTCAGCTATCATTAGTAACTTCAAGCTAGTCATGGAGCAATGTATTAGCTGTTTCCTTGCCAGTTTCAAATGAGTAAATAATAACTAATTTCTATTTGCAAGGTCTTCTCTTTTGCTTTTCCATGTCACTAGGAAAGCATTCAAATTGTCCCATGCAACTGTGTCTTATTGAAGGTGTGGAAAAGGAAAAAAAAAATTTGTATTAACATGAACTGCCCTGCATTCAACATGAATTCCCTTCTTCAACTTCCTATCAACAAGAAAACAATAAATACTATAAACAAATCTGTATTCAGACATCAGGTAAAAGAAATCAATAGTTCAATTGTTACGTCATTTTGTTGACAAAAAGAAGAGCATACCTAGAAGTCTCACACCAGATGACCTCTACTTCTTCAGCTTCTTCAAGTATCTGTCTCAGCAGCTGCATGTTTTTGTTGATTTTCTGCTGGTTGAGCCAGTGTAGGGGTATGCCATGTAACAGAATATGCATGGCACTGTAAAACTGAGCAGAATTCCAATGGAGTGAAAATTGTAGTACAGCCATATTACGCTGCTGATGCCTCTTCTTAAACTTGAATCAGCAATTAAATGTGTTCTTCTAAGTCCGCCTGCATGTTTTTCAGAAGGTCTGCTGCTGCAGTTTGTCATAGAGCGAAGACTCAGAAAGGATCTGCCATAATGATGATTTCTAGTGATGAAGTATCCATTGCAAAAATTTGGTAAAAAAAAAAATCCATACTCTTAATTTTAAAAATATGAAAATACTTACCAAATAAATAAATGGAACACAACAGTAATAGTATCAAGCTCTGGCTGTGTATTTACACCTGAAATATGTATGCTCCTAAATGCTGATTTAGAATACTCAGAAGAACATTAACAATCACAGATCCTATTTATAAAAGCAAATGCCCTCAAGCAATGAATATTGGATTCCCATGATCAAAGTTCTACAGTCAATGTCACAGGATTTAGTAGTACTTTTTCGATACAAATGGGTCAGATGAACAATTAACCATCATTTTAGAAAGTCAACCACAGGCCTTCAAGTGTAAGAACTTTTCTTGCAAGTTTGCTTTTGGAAAGGTCATCTTATTCTGCTGAGATCTGGGTTTTTATGATGAGTGCTACAGTCCTCCTGGACAGTAATACAGAAACATGTTTGTATAAAGTAACTGACCAAAGGACATTGTGCACCATCTAGAAACTAAACATTACATTTTTACCTGGGCCTTATGCCTGCATATGTGGAGAAAAAATAATTTTTGCCCAGCATAAATGCCTACTTCTACATCTACTTAGACACAGCTGTTGCACAACCTAATGTGTTCATTTATCTGTAAACAAAAATGTGTGTCCTTATGAAAAATCCATCAAGTGTCTCATTTTTATCTTATACTGATTAACTAAATGAAGTCTGCATGCCTTTATCAAAACCTGTAAGAGTAGAAAGTACTAAATTTCAAGACAGTCAATGCATAGGGGTTCACTACTAAAATTAAGCACCAGCACTGAAAAATACAAGCATTTCAGTGCAAGATTACTAAGACAGCAAGTGGAACCAAAGTCTCTACTGCCTAGTTAGAAAATTACTATTATTATTCTTATGGAAAATTGAGATTAAAAGAAGATAAACAGAAGAAAACCTGTTTTAAAAAAATTTATTATTTTAAATACATTTCATTGTGAAACAAATTAATTGTCCTTTATTACATGCTTGCTTTCTTCCCACTTGGCTTCTGTACCAATATTGCTTTTAATAGCGTTTCACTCATAGCTGAACCTTTGGGGGGTGGGGGGGAGGCACTGTTAGATACAAAACCCCCTGTTGTTCTGGTCTGTGGCTAAGAAAACTTTTAATTAAAAACTGAAAGCAACAGTACTGAAATCTAGATGTAGATTAGATGTAGCTCAAATGTAATCACAGCAATGGAGTAACCACAGAGGTGGAATTCTTAGTAAAGAACTGCTTCATGCCTGGCTGTGTGTTTACCCCATATACAACAGAGAGAAAAACCTGAAATGTTTCAAGTCAGTCCTTCCACAAAGGAAAAATTCCACAGTAGAGAAGCAGAGAAGCAGAGAAGAATGAGTAAAGTTGTTTCAAAACAGAATGTAGCAACAAGCTTGATACTTTTAAATTACAGAGCATTTGAAACCTGTATTACAGGACTCCTTTCGTCACAGTTTCATTGTTTGGAAGCTTCTTGATCATCTTTCTCATTCAAATCCTTCTCCCTACTAACATCATACAGTATGTCCCATTTTCCACCATCAAAACAGAGAATAGAGCCACGTGACCCAACCATCATTTGGTGCTGTCATCTGGTCCTTGATGAAAATGCTATCATGAGAGGGGAAAAAAAACAATGAACATGTTTACTTAAGTCTTAGGGAAGTCTTAGGGAAGATATTTCTGGTGTTGAGGGAGCGTGACACAGAAGGAAGCTCAGGAAGAGTCTCATCAAGACCAGTTGTTCACAACTTCTGCCTGAGTGTAGTTCACAGAACCATCCTTGTCAGAGCAAGGCAGCGGGTGGCGGAGGGATGAAGTTGGGAGTGCGTAACTACTTGCATGATTTATATTTTTTCTCTCAGAGTGTTTAAAAAAGCCTCACTGCTGTTTTAACCCAAGCCAAGGAGTTATGTTCCCAAGCAGATGTGCGGACAAAAGAGCAATAGATAATTGCTGTCATTAGCTCTGTCTTCTTCAGACCAGAGCCTGGCTCCAAGTACTGTACAGTGGGGTGTAGAGAAATTGCATATGCATCCAAGAAAACCCAATGAAATGTAAATGACTGCAGTCCCTTGATCTTTCTGAAATGATGTGTTTTGCCCTCCAGCTGCAGATATTGGGTTTTGCAGCATTAATCCCCACTAATGTAATGTAATAATACCACTGGAGTATATGTACATTTTGATAACAACATATGAAGAAGCACAAATTGCGTTAGAAAACTCCAAGTATGATAAGAATATTTATATTTGCACACTTTAAACCTTCAGGGAACTTGACAAGTTTAATTCTCCAATTAAAGTCAGAAAGACCACAGTTTTCTAGATTTCACATCAAGTTCTCAGATAACAAACATGCCAGAATTAAAATGCAAAGGCATCAACTCACAGAATCACAGAATCTTTGAATGCTATGGATTGAAGAGACCTTGAAGATCATCTAGTTCCAACCACTTACTATGGCCAGGGACACCTTCCACTAGACCAGGTTGCTCAGGGCTCTATCCTTGTCTTTGAATGCTTCCAGGGATAAGGCAACCACAATTTCTAGGGGCAACCTATTTTAGTGTTTCACCACCCCCACAGAGAATAATTTCTTCCTAATATTCAATTTAAATTTTCCCTCTTTCATTTTAAGGCCATTCCCCCTCTGCTAGAAGTCATTCTCCAGCTTCCTTGCAGCCCCCTTCAGGTACTGGAAAGACACAATGAGGTCACCCCAGAGCCTTCTTTTTTTCCAGGCTGAACAACCTCAATTTTCTCAGCCTTTCCTCACAGAAGAGGTGCTCCAGCCCTCTGATCATCTTTGGGTGCCTAAGTCACCTAGCACACTTCTCTGCTAACTCAAAGAGCCCAGCAGTCTCAAATACATGTTTTAGGTGCACTTTTTCAAACAAAATTTTTCACAACGGATTCCTACATAAGCCCAAACTCCGAGGCTGCAGATAGACAGATGTTTCTCAGGTGTACACTGCCCATAAATCTCTGAGGGTGGTGCCATACCTGCTTCTGAAAAAATTCTGTTTCTTAAAGTTTACCATCAAACGGATCGACAACGAGTTATCAGTGATCTCTCAGTCCTGTGACTCTGCAGGCTGCCAACCTCACATAAGGAATCCTGCTAAGCTAGTTATTTTTGCTTTCTCTTCATTTCACTCATTTGTTGTAGGAATTTATTCAAAGTTAATGAATCAGTCCAGAATTCTTCATACATATTTCAGTGTTTTTCAAAAAAAGAAATCTACATTTTAGAAATGGGCATAAATCTTGCATTCAGTCAGGCATGACCATGCGTGCTTTGTCCTGCAGTAATACACTAACAACAAGCCTTCCTGACTACTAGACTTGATAATCGTAATTCCTTCCTAACAAGGCTTTCAGTGAGACTTTTTTATTATTCAGAGATAGTCTGAGTTGAATAGATTCACTGTATTTCACCACAAAGCTGCATTTTTTTGAGATATCTCCACATGGAAATCTCAATGAAGTCAGAAGGAAGTTTGTTATAGACACGGGCATTTTAAACACTGACAAAATCCTCCCTTTCCAATACATTAAAATAAGCTGCCACTCAAAATTTTGCAAAATATGGTCAAGTGCTAACTGGTTTGCTGGGAACAGCCATGAAAGGAGATCCATGTATTCTAATCCTGCAAAATGCAGTTCGGGGAGGGGATAAAAATCATTACCAACAGATGAATTTCACAACTTCATTCGTCCAAAATATCCATCTGAATTGGCAAGAGGGGTGATTTCTCGGGTACTTCATTTCCACACACGTTGTCCTTAATAAAGTTTATAATTCAAATCCTTACCTGTTTTACTCCCCAAACTGGTTTACTCCTCCCATCACAAAGCTCTTGGCTTTCCAAGTGCTTTTCTTTACATACATATTGTGACCACTGTGAGAAAGTCATTTGATGCACTAATGTGCAAAACGGTTGGCAATTCAGCCATTGCTTTAGCAGAACAGAGTACCACAAAACCTTTGACACACTACTCCATTGTGGGCCAGTGCCATAAGGTACCGTGTGGACTGTGCACTTCAAAACAAGAGCTTCCATCAAGCTATAACACAATATTCTCTGTCATCTTAGAAAAATAATCTTGCCATTTGGTTCCTCTGCTAATAGCAGAAACAGTAGCTATGATACGTGCAGAAACAGTAGAGGCCAAGCTAGTATTTTTTAAAGCCACCTGATGATGTTGACAGTGATCTGGAAACATACACTACATATTATGGTTTCTGTTCTAGGCATACTAATTCAATAACAGAGGGCAGGATATTATATCAGAAATATTTTCTCTAAAGATGTGTCTAAGAAGCCAATTTCTCCAACTTGAGATTTATTATGGGGTCAGTAGGAATCTGTGTATTGCTGCAAGGATTCATGAAAGAGTGAATTTGACATTTACACATATTGATTTCTGCATACAGTTAAGCTCTACTACTGTTACCAACACAAAGCACACCTTAAAAGCAAAACCCAACATGACAACCCACAAAGAACACCATAAAACCACCTCCAGAACATACCTCCCTGAAAAAGTGAATTTTCAGTTCAATCTAAATATAGTCATCAGTTTGAAAAGATCATGTGTTTCAGATTAGAGACGATGCTAGAAAAACAGCAGGATTTTTCTATTTCTAGTAGGACTGTCTGTTTTCCAAAGAAAAGAAGCTGTATTTCACTTTGAAACCCACATTCCTATTGCAATTAGCAATGACTCTAGAAGCACATAGTTTAAAAAAGGACTAATCAAGATATTGATCAAAACACGATTTGATGGAAACTGCACAGGAAATCTGAATTAAAAAAATCAAAACAGGGAAGCACAAGTGAAATAAAAAACCCACCATCTTCATTACTAGCATAGTTTTACTTAGTAGTCTGCAGCACAAACCCCATTTGCTTTCCTTAAGTTTTAGCTGAAGGTCTAAATGAAGCATGCAATACATCCAGAGTATTTTCTCATTTGCTTTAACATTAATTTTCAAGACAACGTTGAAAAGCTGAATTTATGCCCAGCTGTAGTTTTTATAACCAACCAAGGGAAATTTAGTTTGTATGCTAGAGCAACTGTGGAAATCAATTCTTAATCTATGACCTTGCTTACCACAGCTTGAAGCCTTGCAATAAATAAATGCCTTGAGCCACACATAAGAAACATTTGGTGAATCAGAGACAAATAACACAAATCTATATGTGTATATATAGTATTAGAAAGGTCATATAAAATACAATATAGGCTTTTTTCTTGCTCTAACATAATAAAACTTGAAAGGCAAGACCTGGCAATTGTCTGCATTAATATCCAGGTGGTGAACAGTCACAAGTACCTATTTTCTTTCCAAATTACAGTGTTCATCCTTTTAGAGGACTTCTTGTAGCCCACCTTTTTTTTAGTGTGGAAAATGCTAGAATGCTTAGAAAACTCTGAAAAATATCTATTTTCTTTGTCCTAGCATATGCAAAGTCTTTCTCTAAAGCACATTTAAGCTTCCTTGTGAACACTGTGCAGTGTTTCATCACTAACAACAGGAAAACAAATGCCGGAGCTCATGTGTTAACCTGCACTTAGTCACAATTACCCTCTTGTATAAACTGAATCTCTCAAATCCTCACCCCATATGTTATTACTTATTTCTCACTGGAGTACAAGCTAAAAGAAAAAAAAACCTTTAGTAATGTCTCCTTATTAATATTTCACCATTAAAATGCACAAAAAAAATCCTGTAAACAAAACTGTACCTCCTTAAAAACACACCTTCCATTCTTCGTGCATTTGATTGACTGTAGATTTTAAAATCAAGTAGTACAACATAGCGCTAGTTCAGCTAATTTCCCTCTCTTGATTGTCTCCTTTCCGAAACACTGAAATTCAAATACGACTGTGACTGACACTCCTTTTGAGATTAGCATGGCATTATTAGTTTGCACAGCAGGTGACCAAAGTAACTGCTGGAAAGGTTTCCCTTATTTTAACCCTAGAGGATGTAATCTAATACGAAAAGAAAGGATTTGGCTCACATTACCCTTGAATTGGAATTGTACAAAGAAACCAAAGCAGAAAGAAGACTCGTTTTCTTTAAATAAGAGTTGCAGTCAAGGTAGATCATTAGGTCCTTTCTAATGTTACATTTTCACAGATCCTGTAACACTTGATGTTCAGAAGAAAAGCTAGACTTACACTGAAATTATCAGGCTCAACCTACTTTGTTCTACCTGTGAGCATAGGCACACCTAATTAACATCCACAAAACAACTCAGGAGACTTCTGAACCTCTGTCCCCAGTGTGTGGATTTATTCCAGCCTAAGGGCAACTTTTACAAATATGATGCCAAGTATCTATCGGCCAGCCCTGATGCCTGGAAATAGAGAAACTTTCCACAGGAACACAGTGGTCTTCATACTGAAAAATAAGCAGGATTTAACCCTACCGCAGAAGAAACTACTCTTACCAACAGCTAAAGAAGAGCAGGAGGCAGCACAATCTCATGCATGCTTTTCTCAAAAGCAGGAATTTTAGCTTGGCAATGACTTTTTAATACCTAGCTGGAGTGACACACTCACATTTCAAACTGAAGCCTCTCAGGTAACAGCAGCATTCTGCAGATAGAAAAGCACATGCAGGTCTCAAATTCCCAAATATTTTGGAAATTACACTAACCAGAGCTCTCCACAGAGGTTTGTGGGAACAGGCACCTCTCAGCACGGCCACTGCAGAGATGGGGAAGCCCACACAGCCTTCCTGGGTGGCCACCAGCTGCACAGCCTGAGGTCCCTCACCAACCTGAGACCCTCAGCACTGAGCAGCAGTCACTACCAACACCCTACCCAGCTCCACCTGCTATGTCCTATCAGGCATCTTAAATTAGTCTCCATGTTAAAGTCTTAAAGGCAGTTTGTTCTAACTGCAGGAGAGTTGCTTGGTGTATTAATTTGCATTGGCAGAAACTACTTCCCCACTAACAAAACAACAAATTTACATTACAATCTGTAGCTGTTTATAACCAATGACCCTTACAAAACAAGTTAAGATTTAATATTTGTGAAACAAAGCAAAGTATTCAGTGATGCCTTTGTATCAGCTTAAATGACTAATTACTTTAATCAGGAAGCTCAAAAGATAATGAACTTGATTTATTATAAACACAGGGGCTTGCCCTCTTATAAAAATGACTTGCTCTGCAGTTCAGGACACATACTGATTTATGGCACTACTTGTAATTCTCTTACTGTTAAATTTAATAATGGGTGAAAAATGAAATAAAAGTAAACTGGAAAAATACACATTCCCAATATAACTTCACTCGATTCCACAGCAATACTCATACATTATGTATATCCCAGTATTTAGCTAACAGTAAAAATACAAAACTATTTTGAAAAACATGCAGTGAGTAAAAGATTCATTTGGCCAAGATTACAGAAGGAGTAATTTTTGGCTTTCTCCTACATGACCCCTCATTATTTAGTGATACCTGACATCTATTGCTGAGACCAGCTGAACTCAATTCAAATCCGGTTTATCTAGGAATAACTGAGAGAGTAATAAAAAATCTCTGAGGATAGATTATGAATCAATTATGTCTTAGAATTCCATCAGAGACACAGAGAGAGAGAGAGACTGAGTCTGTCTGGAATCTGGTAGACAAGAAAATAACATCTTTGCAGAAAAGCCACTTTGGAGAGCACTTCGCTCTGTTCTGACCCCTGCACCATCAGCCCTTTACCTCACTGAAGGGCCATTTGTGGACACAGAGAGCACTTAAGGCATGTCAGGTCCCATGACAAGCCTTATAGATTTACTGCATTACATTCAAGCTACACAACACAGTGACAAATTTTACTGTACAGATCTTTTAAATAAACATTAAAACATTCATGTCAAATCTACTTACACTAAGACTAAAATGCTTAGGACTGTCACCCATGTGAAGTACTTTAAGTTTCTCCAAAGAAGATGACTGCCATGAATTTTTTCTTTCTGCATATTTATGTTGCAGATTTTTGAGGAAACCTCAGGTGCATTTCTATATATTTTGCTGAAATGTTTTTCATAGCTCACTGGTAACCAGAAAAGCTCTCTGGCTTATCTTAAGTTTTTTTGAGTAATCACTGGAGTGCTAGGGTATTCAAGGACACTGTCACACAGCCGAGTATGAATACAGTTGCTCAATTATAGAGGTAATTATTATTATTGCATCATTATTTGCAGAAAATAATTACAAAGGGCAATGTGAGAATATTTTCAATGTGAAGAATGTTTTCAGGGACTGGATGATCAGCTTGGTCTACATTCAACTCTGGAGCTCAGCTAAAACAAATCGTATTCCTCAGGGCACTGCAACAAAGGGACTATCATAAAACAAAGACACTTGGCAGCCAGGTTCCTATTACAGCTGCTTCTTGTGCTGACCAGTCACCACGACCTCATGTTCCCCCCGTTTTAATACATCCTCACACTGTCTCTTTCTTGTCTCATACTTAGCACTACATTCCTCTGGGCAGAAACCACCTCCTTGTGTGTTTACAGAACCAGCTGTGCCTAGTGACTCAGTGCTGTTGCAGTTTAAGTAACAGGAAAGAAATGCATCTAATCCTGATTTAGGGAAGAGTTGAACAACACATTCAATTAAATCTCTGCATTATCAAAGTCCATGGAAATCTTTATTCTTGAGGTTAGGTTTTTTCGCATTGTATTGTCATATTGGTATTTTCTTTCTACAAATCTTTTTCAACCAAAAAAAAAATTTAGTCACCCATCAGTTCTGATACCTTTGCAGTTATTACCACAACCACATCAAATACTCAAAAAGAGTAGTATTTTCACCAGCACTTCTGTCGAGTAATCTCTCATTTATCTCCAGCATTTCTTCCAAGCCTGGTGGCTCTGAGAGGAAGTCCCAGAATTCAGACTGGATTTCTGCAATTTGAAAGATATCCATCACAAGATTACTAAAAGATATCTGCTTTGGTCCATGAGGGCCACACAGGGACTGACCTCTGCCCTATTCTGTAACCACTCACTGATGACCAGATACCAAACCCCACTCCTGCAAAGCTGCAGAAAACCACCTGCTACTGCACTAATTACAGTAGAGACCAGAAGGTATGGGATACATACCAATGTAAGACAAAGTCTCATCAGGCTTGGTTAGCTCAGATAGCTCTGACAGCCTGTGAGAAGTCTGGGAGATACTTATACAATGTCACACTACAACCGTGATTGTCTGAAACTGCATACATAATTTTTAAGGACCATTGATTAAGATAGTTTATCTTCTTTGTTGGATTTTTAACTTGTGTAAATGCCTTACAAATAAAGGTGCCCTCATTCCATGAAGTGAACCATCTGGAGTTCTTTTTTTTTTTTTTAATCCACAGTGTTAGAGGTCAGACAGAGAACAAGTGTTCAGGGGAGGATTTGGAACAACTAAAAAGGAATGAGAAATATGAATTCAAAAAGAATTAATACAAAAGAGGAATCCTCATCTGCAAAATGAAGTTCCACTATTTTACACAAAAAGAAACCGTTAATTACTAAATACATGTTCACTGATTAAATCTGGGTCAATGTGCTGGTTTTGGCTGGGGTAATTTTCTTCACAGTGACTAGTATAAGGCTATGTTTTGGATTTGTGCTGAACACAGGGTTGATAATACAGAGATGTTTCTGTTATTGCTGAGCAGGGCTTGCACAGAGCCAGGGCCTTTTCTGCTTTTGGTATGGCCGTGCTGGCAAGGAAGTTGGAAGGTGCATAGGAAGTTGGGAGGAGACACAGCCAGGACAAGTGACCAAAGGGATATTCCAGATGATGTGACATCATGCTCAGTACATAAAGTGGGGGAAAAAGGAGGAAGGGGGGACATTTGGAGTGATGGGGTTTGTCTTCCCAAGTCACTGTTACCTGTGATGGGTCCTGCTCTCCTGGAGATGGCTGAACACCTGCCTGCACATGAGAAGCAGTGAATTAATTCCTTGTTTTACTTTGCTTGGGTGTGTGGCTTTTGTTTTCCCTATTAAATTGTCTTTATCTCAACCCATGAGTTTTCCAGCTTTCACCCTTCCAATTCTCTCCCTGATCCTGCTGGTGGGGGAGTGAGCGAGCAGCTGCCTGGGGCTGGGCTGCCAGAGGGAGTGAAACCACAACAGTTCTGTACAGAACTATTATGGCAGTGAGAGTGGTGCTACAGAGCAACATTTACTAGCATCCTGAAGATCATCCCAACTTGCAAAACTGTCTTAATTGTGAAATTTTTTCAAAAAAAAAATTTATATTAAAGCTTATATTTTAAAAGATACTTCTGTCATTGCAGCATTAAGACCGGAAACTCACTCTCCCAGGCATTTATTTTGTAACAAACATTTAATTTCATATTTGGTTATGTTTGACAACTCTCTGCTGCTACTGTGATTTCTGACACAAAAAATATGAAATAACTCTGAAAATGATAGATCAGGCTCACTAGCAGGCTTGTTCTGCTGAGCTCAGCAAGAGAAAAAGGCTGCCTGCTATCAGTCCCTCCTAGAGGCTATTCTGACTTGCACTTGCTGGCAAAAGTCCTTCAAGGACCATCTGCCAGCCAGAACAGTGGGGGTCAGCAGGCGAGTCATTCATGTGCACACTCAGGTACTGCCAAGTCCTTCCCAATTCTCAAAAACTTCAAACAGTAGAAGCTACCACAAGCAATATTTAAGACGTCAGTATGCCAGTTTTTTCTTCTGTGGAATCCTCAATATAGAAGCACTCCACCAGAAGAGACAAAGAGAGGAGAAGAAAACTGAACAGAAAAAAGAATTTATCTTTTATTTTCAGAATATTATGGTTATGGTCACAGGACCATGGTCAATATTATCAAGCACTGCAGGATAACTATACTGAAAAGATACATCTCAAAAGGCTTATTGGAAAGGCAGGGGGACACATCAAATATACTCAACAGATGTTTGCACACTAAGCTCATATCCTCAAAATTGCTGATGCAGGTCTATTTATTTAACTTATTACTATAAAAACACATAATAATCCCAAAGCATTCAAAACAGGAAATGCATAGCTGCTTATGTTCCAATAAGAGAACATTCTGTTTCCCTCAATCAGATTTAAAGAGGCAGATCAAAGGGAAAACATCTAAAATTAAATGCAAAACCTTACTCGGATTTGAGAAAAAAAACCCCCATATACTGCAAATACATAGATATATACCCTTTACATATATGTACATATATACATATTGCAAAGTTAGAGATTAATTGGCTTAGCCTGTCCTGTGTACCCATTCCATGCTCCCAGTTTTATTTCTCTATAAATGCACCCTTGAAGGCATCAGCTTGTATAGAAGGACAACAGCTGTTCAGCTCTTGGCACAATTAGGATTTTCTCCCTCTACAGTGTTGGACAAAGAGTATGGTGATCCTAAATGAGCACACCCTATGGTTTTACTGTTAAAGCCGTCTCTTCCTTCCCACCACACATCTCTCTCTCTATCCCACTATTCATCACATGCTTTTAAGTGACTTCTAGCATTTAGGTTATACTCGGTCTTAGATACAGCCCATGGAAACCTTCACTTGAAATTAGTAATACTGAGTTCAGTGAAATGTTTGGTTTCATACCACAGTGCTCTCTGCCCTCTCACACAGTACTGGATCTTTTAAAGGAGTGAGCAACAACAGAGGTTTTTCCCTATCATCAAATCTTCAGTTTAGGTTTTATGCTTACTTGGCTCATGGAAAGAAAGAAAGAAACAAAGAGGCATGCTTGGCTGTCCAGATGAAGTACAGTGTAAGTGATGACACATTGCCTGTAGACAATGTAAAACAAGTTCCTGTTCTGCAAGGAAAATTCCAAGCTAACCAGTAAGCCTCAAGCAGGTTAGAAGTAGATCTGCTTGCTGATACTTTTTATAAATCCCTCCAGGATGGGAGAGGCTTTAGTTTTGTTTTACGGTGGCTTTTGCTGATTTGTTGATATCAGTCACTCCTACACTCCCATTTTCATGCCGTTCTACAGCCAATTGCCTGAAACATTGGTTCAGCTGTTTCTTTTGCACATTGATACTACAAAACTGATCTTGTGAACAGAGAATATGTTTTCTGTATCTAACATTAACATAGTAGCATTTTCTTCATTCATGTCCTGTTCCTGTGAAGGGAAGTCAATGGCAGGATCAATGCGTGGAATAGATCTCTATGACACAGCCTCATCTCCAAGCAGAGTTTCAGCGCACAGCCTCTATGTAACCAAGCTAAAAGCATAAGCAAATAAGTATAAATATTAGGAAGAAAAATACCATCATTAGGAAGGTACTAGAAAATAATGATCTCTATCAATGTGAAACCAGCAGCATCACAGATTAAAAAAATGTATTATTTGTAGGCAAGGCTCAACTCAATTTGCTTCCCAATTTCCTTTCCCTTGTGAAGTGCTCAGCTCAAAACCAGCATGAGATCTGCTCAGACCTTGTGTCAGATTCCAGCCCAAGTTACAAGAAAACACACACTTGCACCATCTCCAGCAATGGAGATTACTCCACACAAGAAACCCCTATACTAAGAGGTTCAAAGGTAAAGGCAGCAGGTTCACAGTGCACTTGTCACAGTCACCATACTGTGAGCTGTAAAACCAGGAAAGGCAAAGTCCATAGGCCATATTATCAGCTTTCTTCTGCATAAGCATTTAATCAAGAAGGTATTTTATGGGGGGGGAGATGCAGAAGAAAACAGGGGAAGGGAAGGAAGAAGCAGCATCAGCATTAATCTAGCAGCACTCACCCTACAGGGCCCCCAAAGGTCTCCCAGTATCCTCTGCACTATCAGGGACAGCACAACCCATCGGCCACCAGGCAGGAGTGGGGCATAAGACAATACTGAATCAATTACTTTGAATCAGACCTTCAAACTATTCCCAACCACTCAGAACTTGGCAGCCAAACCTCAATTTAAAACAAACAGAAGAAATAAAACCAACCCAAAATCCTAAGAGAAACACAACCCCAAAACCTATTTACAATTAAATTTTCCTTTCCAATTACACATCAATTCTTCTGAATGTTTTTTCATAGTTCTGGAGGTTAAAGAATACTGTCCCATTGTGCTCTACCTGACATAAATAGGCAGCCTTCACTCCAGCACTCTCACAAAATTAAGTAAACTAGCACAGAGACTCATTTCTCACAAGCTAACAATGTTGATTTAAATACTAGTAAAAAAAAAAATCTCAGAATTAAAAAAAAAAAAAAAAAAAGGCAATTGCTATCCAGAATAAATGTGATTCTTAAGTTACCTCCACTGCTTCCATCTTAAAGAACAAACAGGATATTGCTCTCCCAACCTGGTCACAAACTGCCAGAATACATTTTTTCATTCTCTCCTACTTAATTATCAAATCAAGCTTTTTTTATCTTTTGACAAACCACAGAGCAATATAAATGGCACAAGGTCATTCAGGACTTAACACACAGATAGGATCTGATAGACTGTTACAGCAAAACCTCTAAATTTCACCTAACAACTCAGCTTGCAAGCTCAAATCAATTTCCCGGGATTTTAATCGCTGCGGTTTTTTTCATTACAGATTAATAAAAATTAAGGGATTGATTAAAATTTAAGTGCTTTTTAAGATGCATCTGTCCTTTAAAACAAATTTTCTTTTTCCTGAAGCATATTCTTAAGTACTTTTTAAAAAAGAACACATTTCCTAATTTGTTTCATCTCCCTAAAAGAGCCTAGAGTATTTGATCAAGCAAAAGAAAACCTACAAAAATCCACAGCCTCCTGGCACAACAACCATTAAAGTGCACGAGAAACTCACTATCAGCTCCAAATACAGAGTAGACGAACTTAAGAAAGAAACTGCAAACAGTATTTAAGTGCAAACAAACCTTCCTTTTGCCCCAGAAAATTTCAAGATGCTAGGGTCTCAGCATTTATTCTATTAATTTTTCACTTGCTGCATACTAAAGTAGAAAAAAACTTACAGAAATTTTGATTTCGTCAGCCTCAATACTCTTGAGGTGTTAGATCTCATTATTCTTCCTAGCAATCGAAGAATGACAAAAACAAAAACCATGGGGCTTTGTTTTGTAGTTGATCTGATAGTTTGACTTTGTGAAAACTCAGCTCATCTGTGAGTCAGGATTTTACGGGACGCAGAGAACAATGGTTACCTGTGTCACCATTATGATAATCAGATGGCATTCTCATAAGGCTCCTGAAAGAGGATTTACATTCTGTATCACCTTTTCATTTTTTGTCTGCATATCTCATCCTGTGTATGCAGCAATTTTTTGGTTGAACTGTTCTCAACGTCTGAGTTCAAATACTCTGCTACAAGATTAAAGGTGACACTCTCAAAAGCAATTTCAATAGGCCTAAATTTTCTAGGCACTCAAAAGAAAATAATTAAATGGGTGAAATTGTTATTGTGGGACTTGGGAGACTATTTGTTTGTTTTTTCCTTGCACAGGGTCTGCTACAAATACATAATTACCTGCATCACTGGAATATCCAAAGACTTAGGCAGGATTGGCTTTATGTGTGCACAGAAAAATGTTTTGCCTGCCCTGTAAGAGTTCACAGCAATGGTTCTGCCGTGAGTTACATGTGTGGCAACACTTAAACCTCTACAGATGCCACAGTATTGCTGCAGAACACTAAACAAATTTAAAACCAAGCTTACACAGCTGTTGATTGATAATGGTATCTTGTCGCAAACTGCTGGACTAAAACTGTGACCTTAAAGACTAATGGAGGGTAAAAACTTAGTCCTTCATGAAACCCAGAGAGACACATGACAATTCCTTCCTACAAACCCAGTAATTCTAAAAAGTAACATGATAGAAGCCTATGATAACTATTTGATAAGTCTATGAAATCAGTTGCACAGCCTGAGAGTTGAGCAATAAGATTTCATTTCCGATAACTTTGGTACTTTAGCCTCTCATTTACTTACAGACGCCAGTAGCATAACATTTTGATTAGAAGGCATTTCCTTCTGCTGCATCTCAGTAATTTATTTTTAGAAGCCCATTGCTGACACATGAAACATTTCTAAGTGCCTCAAATAAACACTTCCTTTCTAACAATCTTACATTACACAGTTCCTTCCAGATCATCACACCAATGTACTCCACCCTAGCTCAAAACCTGCTAGGGAAATGCTTTTCAAGATGTATCTCCAGAAGACTGGGAATAAGCAAAGACCCTTCTGGTTCTATTATAAACACAGATCTGTATTATCTTCACAGACAGAAAGTCAAAAAAGGAACAACATTTTAGCATGGGGGTTTCCCAACTATGCAAAGACCACACATTATTCACTGTGAACCTAAAGTGTTTCTTATTCCTTGTTTGCTACCTCTGTCTCTGACAGTCTGACACTTGATCCAAGATTCTATGTCCCTTAAACTCTCTTATCTAGTAGATGGTGAAAAAAATGAGTTTGGAAATCGAGCCTGAAGCCTCAAACCAATTTACTGCATCTTCAGGAAAATATTTATATACCCTCTTGAAAGACTGGTTTAACCTTCCTCTACTCCCAGTCCCTGGGGAGAAGCTCTGAGAGGCTGTACAATCACTAGGATATAACTGGAGGTAAAGACAAGTTGATAAAGTGGAAGCTCTTAAGACAGGGATCTGTAACTATGAACGTGATGCCAAAGCCTCTTCTCATGTAAGCAATCACAGTAGAAACAACGGATTTGTATAAGGAAGGATCAAGGAGGTCTGGGATGCTCTGGGCCATATGTTGGTTTAAAAGTGTGCTACTTCAGATCACCACTATTCAGTGTAAATATGCAGAAAAAATCAGACTGTATTAATTAGTATTCACAGAAAGCAGATGCAGAGACAGATGAACGAGGTATGAATAAAAACTGTGCGAAGAAAACAGTCTCTCTGACCATTCTTTTGTGTTTTACTGAAAATGTATTTTTGTACTTGAATTTAAAATAAAGTCTATTATAAAAAAGGTTTAATCATGACAAGGTATATAATTATCTTCAAAGGTTTACATGGCAGAGAGGGAGGTTTGAGCTGAAATTCTGGGTTTCTGGTGTGTGGGAGGCCAGCTCTGGACCTCTCTACAGCTTTGTCAACATCAGTAAGAGATTAGCAATCTGCACTGCACTCAAAAGAGCTGAAAAATATCAAATCCACATGATTTATTGCCACCATATGAACATTATGTAAGGTGACTTATTAGCAAATATCCTAATGCCATATATTGTCATGACAAGGATTCTCAAACTGTTCTCCACTTTATAGATCAGTCTCAAATGACTTCTCAAGAGGACTTTGTCATTCATTTTAATTATGAATGAAAGTCCATATCCCCTGCTACCTGACCAAATTAGAAAAAAATTTTTTAAGTCAGTAACTGTTTTAGATGTACATGGAATCAGTACTATTCTCATTCATATCCTTTAAAGAAAAAAAATTAAGAAATCCCTTCAGGAAGTCTAGTTTGGCTAGGAAAATTAACTGTTCTTAATTTATGACCTTGTGGAAACAGACAGGAACAACACTAAGTTTATACAATTCTTGAATTGTACAATGGTCTCCTGTTATCATACCTGTTTACAAACAGCCATAGAAAGAGAGTTAGACAGACTTAAGGGCCTACACTACAAATGACAATCAAGGCATTGCAAATCCTTCACACAGCATCTGAAACTAGAAAAGTAATTCACCATGACCTAACAGCCTTGCTAAGCTTTTGTTTCCCATTTTCTCAGATTTATTTCTCTATTTAAGAGATGCAAATTTGGCTGAAAACAGAATACTGCTCACTGTATTTCAAGTATTTGGTACTTAAGTGACTCCAGAAATGTATAGGAGAATTCATTTGCCAAACTAGTAAGCACTGGTTATTTTTGTTCTGAAAACTTGCATCAGTCATTAATTCCTCTCACATAATTTATCACATATTTCTGGTTTGGATGACAACTATCTATTGTAACTGCAATACATACTCCTTATTTTCCTATAGTATAGAATGTTGCATGTCTAGCTTTAGATAGGCAGATTTCATTAACTGTAAACTTATCTAAAAATGAACATTAGTTTACCAGCTTAATTGATGTTAATATCTAAATTACATAGTAATTATGAAAAGAGAAATGGTTAAGATACGGTTTTGCAACAGAAACCTCATCATTCATTTAGATACTGGAAACCAACATACACTTTCTTATCAATTTCTGGTGCATTTCAAAGCATGCCTCCTGGTCTAGTGCCCTACAGCTCCTCTTGCACACATGGCTGCCACCAGTAACTGCTTTTCTGTACCACATTTACAACCAGGCTGCATTCAGTTGTTCACATGCCACTTCGGAGACGTGTACATAAAGCATTGACAAAGTCTTTAACAACAACACAGTGCAAAAAGAAAAAAATATACAGGTGCCATCCAACCACAAAGAAATATCAAAATGTGACAGCAGTCAAGCAGAATAATGCAACCTCAACGAATCCAGCCCACACTGCTTTATGATACATTAACTGATTATCTTAAAGACTGGTGGTTCACTGAAGACAAGGGGTCAGCCTCCATCCAGCAGCCTGTCCTGCAGGAACCACTGCCCTGCAGCAGTCTCTGCACAGACAGAGACTCTTCCACCCACTCACCTCCAGAAGTGACTTCTTCAGAACTGGGTTGAGGAACATTGGCAGGACAGTGTGGGGAAGCTTGCATTGCTGCCGCCCTTGCTATACCTGTCCTGTGGAGAAATAGAGGACTTAATTTCCAGGGCTGTCAGACAGCGCCTTCCACGTTACAAGTGACGGAAAAAGAAATTAATTTGAAAATGCCTGATTTGAGTGAGTACATTTTGGAGTGTGGTGAAGAACCCCCAGTTCCTACTGAAGTATTCGGATTATTTTCACATCTTCTGTGCAGCTCCGTTCACAGCAAGCTGGATTCTTTGGTTCATGAGCTGATGATGCTCTTGCCAGTTACCTATGTAGCAAGCTGAGATACGGTCATTGAGAACCCACATAACGAGACAGCCTAAATCAAATAATTAAGGAAATCATATTTAAAATAATCTCTCATCTCTGATATGAACAAATAACCATTGAGCAGCTCTCCCTTCTACCTCCTTTTCAAAATAGCAGTTTTCTGCTCTTTATACATTTCCTTTACAGAAACCATTACTATATGAATTACCTAACAGAGGAACAGTTATTTTGTTTCTCCTGTCCAGCCCACTCCGTAGAGCCACTTTAATCTACATATGGTTACCACAAGAATCGATCCTAACAAAGACCTTTTTTCCTTTTTAAAGGAGAAAAGGAACCTTTCCACAGTTCTCATGGTTTCCAGCTGGGACAACAGTTTTCAGTCACCTGTTTTTAGTATGACACATTCAAATTATTTGTATATCCCAAAGTGCAGTGCATTAGAGAGACAGAGACAAAAATAATTCTATCTGAAATACATGAATAAATCATTCATTTGAGCACGGTGATGAATGCAATGTTTTACAATTTCCAAATCAACTCTCTAAAGCCCTACTGAAACAAGTCTGTTTGTTTCAAAAGTGATCTCTGTACCTTTCAGAAGTACTGTGTTGGATTTTTTGGAGGAAATGTCAAGTTTAGACACCAAGGACTGGAAGCTAATGACCAACCATTTTATTCTGGCATGAATGTGCACTGAATACTGATGTTCACAGGCAAGAACAATTTCCAATAATTATTTGGAAAAATATCAGCCTTCATTGCATTTGCTTAACTTTGGTCAAAAGCAATGTTAATCTTGCAAGTGAACTGAGAGACAAGACAAAGCCTATACATGTGAGGTTTATATATAATTCAGAACTGCTGAAAAGCATGGACAAGAAAAACGTGATTATAATATTGCAGAGCACCTCTACTAAGGAAAAGAAACCTAACCCATAAAACCCACACACACTTGTATTGCACCAATTACTTCAACTGAAGAGTAAATGTAGGGGTAAATAGAATTGTTCACTTTTTATTTGGGCAAAACAGACTCATGCACACTCACTTCCTTAACAAAGTGCCAGACAGGATGTTTTCTTCTTTGGTTTTTTTTTTAATGTGCAACTGCATACTATTTTTCTCTAAAGTTCCCAGATTCCAACATACTAACCCCTTCAAAGCAATGAAACAGTTTGTGTCTCTGAATACCTGCTAATTGGAGTATAATTACAGCTGTCTATAAGCTATGACTATAAACAGACTTTGGACAAAATATCTGAAAGAAATCTCCAAGAGAAATAATAACATTTGGTCACATATATAATATCATATTTAGATTAACCAGTATTTAAACATAAAATAAGATAGAGCAGGTTTGCTAAAATAAATAGGACTGATTAATACTGTTTTGGGCACTACAGATCGATGTCCTGTTCACCTTCTAAGACAGTGATTATTCTCAGCATTAACAGGAATTTTAGTAAATCTGCTCCTTTTCTTTGTGTGACAAAAACAGTGAGTATCAGAAAGAAGCAAAATGAAAAGAACCTGACAACCTTAGGTTTTATGCATTGCCTAAAACCCTCTCAGAGTCACCAAAAAGCTGTCCCCAAAAGGCCATGACATATGGATAATATAGACAGTACAGTAACAATGCACTGATAGTACTGATCAGATCTCCAGAGAAAAGAATTCAAATAGTTTGAAATATTTGGCAATATCTTCTAATAATCATTGAAAGGACCAGGACTCCTAATATATTTACCCTCACTGAAATGCGAACTGGAACTGGCAAATGCTAAAACTGGGGGCAGGAGAACCTCTACAATTGAAAGCAAGAGCTGAAATGGTCACAGTGCTGTTTTTTGTTTCTTTAGTAGTCTAAAGAATCAAAGATATCCATGCCATGGTTTTCACACTTTGAGGGTACCATTGATTTCAAAAACAAGTCTTAAGTGTTCAAAAACAAACATTATGCATTAAATGCTTCAAAGAGCCTTTCCTTTGCTTACATCCTCCTGATTTTCTCCAAACAAATTATTGTTCTCCAGCCTCCCCTACAGTCTACATTAACCTTTGTACACCAAGCACTTCAAGAGGCACTTCAACCATATGGGATATTTCTAATAGGTAGGATCACTTTCACTGTCTGGGAGAGTAATTCATGGAATAAAAAAAGACAACTTCGTCTCAGGAGGAAGATACATTCCAGAGATTACTCCAATTCAAACAGAAAGCTCTTCCATGACAGAGAGCACATGATATTTTTAGGATGAATATGCATCCTGCCACCAAATCCAAGCTAGAATACCTCTTCCCCCTCCTTGTTTAAATCTTGTGTAGAATCTATTGTGTACACATAGAGACTCTAATAGAACTCCCAGACTCACTCATCACCTCTGCTGGAAATTTTCGTGTGAGTCCTATAGAAATCATTTGTTTTTCTACAGTTCTTCTACCCTTTGAAAAATGAAGACAACCCACCTTTCAGTCTCCATGACTGGAAAAAGAAATGGTGAGCAGTATACTGTGTGGGCCTTTAGATGAATGAATCCATGCATCTAGGGCTGCAGCAGTGGATTCCCAAGTGACAACATTCAGGTGGTGCTTGAACATAACCTTTCCTACTCCCTGCAGGTGTGAGAGGACTGTAGTCCTACCTGGGTCTCTCCAACCAACCTACAGCTGAATCATGTCACTCATCACTGTTACAGAGCCCATACTTAAATCCCAGCATCCAGAAATGATACTGCTGGTACCTGAACTTTAATCAATAGTCTCCACAGAAAAAGGAATAATGGCAGTTTCAATATACTGCAGGTATGGTTTTGCTAAGAACCTATGATTTTTTTTATTCAAGCTAAAAAGAGTATCGATTTCTTTCAAGTCCACTGCACACTAACTATAATTTCCACTGTTACTATTTGAGATATGAGATAAAAATGCCATCTTTCTCACTAAGAAAAGAATCAACAAGTCTTTCTTGAAGCAGAAATGCCTAAGGCTATTTGGTATATTTCAAACAATCTTGGCAGCTGGAAGTAGCCAAAAAACGTACACTGATTCATGAAAAAACATACAGAAAATTCACTTTGGTGCCAGCCAAGCTTAGGGTAGGTTCACTGTGCACTGTGGACTGCAAGACATTGCCAATCTAAAACATTCACTGTGATAATTAACATTATAAACTCAGTGCCTCACCTTCAAGTTACAAACCAAGGGAAGGCAAGAAGTGGCTGTAAAGAAAAAAAAAAAGTCTATATAGACTCTGAGTAACCTCAGGAGGTTCACCAAGAAGTGCAAAATTCTGCACTTGGAGCGGAAGAGCTCCAGACATCTATCTGAAAAGCAGCTGTCTGGAAAGGACCCGTGGTCATTCTGGATGCTAGGCCAAATATGAGCCAACAGTGGGTTCACATCAGCAAACCCCATGCTGGCCCAACTCTAGGAAGAAAGTGGCCAGAAGAAAGAGGGAAATCACACTTCACTCACCCCTGATGAGGCTACACGTTGAGCAGTGAACAAGAATGCAATGCTCTTCTACAAGTGACTGAACCAGATTGTGACAAAGCTAAGCATTTTTTTAAGACTGATTAATTGAAGCGAGTCATTCTGCACGTGGCACACAATTTTTCTTCCAAAAAATGCAACTGTGCAAATTCTTCAGCCATAGTCTGTTCCTTGATAGTGGGTTAATCTTTCAGGTTTGTCCTCAACCAAAGAACTCTGGGATGCTCTTAACAGGAATCACCAACTACAGAAAGACTCCTCATCAGCTTAAGTATTTACCAAAATGTTCTGCACGTAGTTCAAAAACCCCTCTATGTCATTATGACACTGTGAAGTTTCTGGAATCTGTAGAAGCCTAATTTAGGAGGATAATATGAACCTAACAAATAAGCATAAATCCAAATGGGCAAAAGAAGGGGAAGAATTACTGTTTTCTTAAGACATACATTTTTTTAAGGTTCTGGTAGAGACAACCCTGAAAAGTATCTGTAACAAAGAAAAATTATTTAAGGGCTAAAACTATGTTACTGACATTCATGAAATATCCTGTAATTTTTTTTTTTTCAGAGAGATTTAATTATACCTTTCATACTATTCATGCATTAAAAGATCTTCTCGTTAGCATTAATTTGAATTCTATTGCCACATAAATTAATACAACTTAGACACATTTATCAGCCCTTTAAATAACAAAGTGATGTGTCCAGGCAGCATATTCTTGAAAAAGAGAAAAAGACATACAATTAAAACCTGAACTGCAATTACTTTGCATTTCAGAAAGTTAAAAAGTAGCCTGGAGCAAATTACCTCTAAGAGAAAATCTGGAGAGCAGTTTTGCTTCAAGCAAAGACTTCACAGTATTTAAAAGAAAACAATATGCAGCATGAGTAAATCATATAGCAGACAAAAGGGTCAAAGAAAAATAAATGGGTTGTACTCAAGTTAGTATAAATCTGAATGCATTAAGCGCCTAAGAAAACTTGCAAAGACAGTATTAAGGTCACAGTATTCAACAGGATAATTTTAACCCTGATTTTAACCTTAAATTTAATAAATCATATTATGCATGAGAATTTCCAAGTAGATTTCCTAACTCATTATGCAAATGAACAAAATGGTAATTCTAAATAGCTGTAGTAGCTACAGAAAATCTGGTTTTTTAGTTAAAGGATAGCATATGATTTACTGATGAACAGAATTGCATTAAACCCTAAGAAAACTAACTAACAAAAGTTTCTGGGAGCTAAAATTATGTGGATTTGTGGGAAACAGAAGAATGTACTTACATTTCCTGACAGTAGTAGGAAAATCTAAGCTTTGTAGATTCTAACAATTCTGAATACTGTAGATGGAGTTCAGTCACGTTTTCATCTTTACCTACTGTTGTCCTAAAGAACAAAGCCAGCAATGGTATTGAATCCCTGAAGTTTTAGCATACTTGAAACTTCCAGAAAGGTTTTTGGTGAGCACTGAGATAAAGTCTTTAAAAAAAGCTCTTCCAGTAGCAGGGATTATAAACTACATTCTCAAACTATATACAACGCAGTACTGAAGACAAAAGTATCTAAGGTTACTGTACAAAGTGGTTAGAACAAACAGATGAAGAGATTAAGATAGATGAATAGACGTATAGATGCAGAATAGGTGTAGAGGTGAGGCACTGGAACAGGCTGCCCAGAGAAGCTGTGTATCCTCCTTGAAAGTCTTCAAGGCCAGGCTGGATGGGGCTTTGAGCAACCCGGTCTAGTGGAAGGTGTTTTTAAGGTCCCTTCCAACCCAAACCATTCTACGATTCTGTGAGATTAAAATCATGACTCGAATCACAAACAAAATACATGGTTTGTATATACATACATATATTTTTCTGGACTTACAATATGTACATAGAGTACAGAGAGTACAGACATGCAAAGCCATGCACCCGGATCCAATCCCCCTCCAGCCAGTGGCAGGTTCTCAACAGACTTCATTGGATACTCGGTCACAATTACACAAATGCTTTTAACAACCGGGCAGGATTTTAAAGATGACATTGTTGCTCCTTGATAGAAACATGGACCTTAGTATCCTAACAAATCTAAGTAATGCATTTCAGTTTTTTAAAAACGACCAGCGTAAAAAAATAAAATTAAATTTTTTAAAAAATTGTATTATTTAGTCACTACCATTTCTGTAGCAGCATGGCATGAGAGACTGAAATGTTAATGGTTAGTGACTCAAACAACTATCCATTTGCAATAGCAGCAGGTGCTTTGCGGAGGCCGAGTTTGCAAGATCACAGCCCAGGTGCAGAGGGGCTGAGCATCTACCACCAGAGTGTACAAGCTGGGGTTTGAGCCACATAAGGGAGAAGGCAGGTAAGAAGCAGCGCCTGCAGAGGTGGGATAATGCTTTTTATCATGCCAATGTCCTCCATTAGATAACAGGCTCAGTTGTACAACTTCTCCCTGGGGGAGGACCAGGGCATTCACACACAGGCCTGAAGGTGTTCATCCCTTCTGATGGGGTGCAACAGGCTCAACCACACTGGCATGAGAGGCAGCTGTCATGTCTTAGAAGGTGTCATAAACCATAAGAGACCCCCAGAGCGCCCCCTGACTAATTTTTGGGGCCTTCCACCAGAGGACTGTATGTGATCCAGTGTTACATCAGACAGTGTAAAAGTGCCCCCCCTAGTAAGGGAGGGGGTGTCCATCAAACTTGAATGTTTATTAACCAATTCAACTCCTGTTTCCGGGGCTTCCCCCACTCCCAGCTGATCAAGATGGAAACCATCACTTCAACCAGTGGACACTAAATAACAACAATCAAGCCTCCTGGGTAGATGGGTGGTGATATCTTTCCACTATCTACTCTTATTCTTTCTTTCTCATTCTTTCTTTTTCTTATATATTTTCTTAAGTGGTATCTTTATACTCTTGTACTGTTATATTACTACAGATAGAAAATAACCAAAATGGCTACATACCTCCTTTCCATTGCAAGCACATTGTTCTAAAATAATGCCTACATAAATATATACATATATATATATAAACACCAGTCATTCAGTGTCATTTCACTCTAATCTACTGCAAGACATCTATTAACAAGAACCTCAGTCACCCTCGCCTGCAGGGGTGAGTCATAACAAACAGTAAACTTAAAGAGGAAATGCCATTAGCTTTTCTCTTATGATAAGGTATGTCATGGGTTGAACCCGAGTTGATGGACAGATCTTTCAACCAGTAGCGCTTATTGAAATTTACATATTTAAGCCCTGTGGAAACACAGGAAGTTCCCTTTTTGGTTTTGAGTCTTCCCATGGGGAGGGGTGGGAATATGGGCACCGGGCTCCGTTCCTCGGAGCGGCCCGGGGCCTCCCCTCCCCCGGCCATGGGGCACGGGCCCCAGGTGCCTGCGGGAGAGCCCCTTCAGAGCTGCGGGCAGCTGAGGAACAACCATAATGAATGGCTGCATAGCCGAGACCTCCTGGAGCGGCTGCTGAGGACCTCCCTTCTCCCCCCTGTGGCCCGCGCAGACCCAGCGGGAGCTGATGGAACTTTCTGCAACCAACTCAGCCTATACTGAACTGCAAGACAACATCAAGTAACGAGCAGCATAAAAGGAGCGAGGCTTTCTCCATCGTAAAGCCCGAACAATGAAGACTACTAATCATCATGGCATCTTCAAGGTCAGAGAGAAAGAGAAAGTGAGTGAAGCTGAAGATGGCGGCGGGGAAAAAAGGGCAGAGTCGCGCTTTTCACGCGTGGCTTAAAACTGCTTTGTACAGACCGTGGTAAAAACTGTAGTATCACAAACAGTTTTTTCTCTTTAATCCATTTAAAGACATGGGAGCATGAGAATTCTGTGTGCAGCCTGTGACAGAAACAAAGGTGACCACGCCAGGTTACCCAGGAGCTGTGAGAGGTTGTGAGAGACTTTTAAAATTTCTGTGAAGAAGGGAGCTGTTGTTTTCAGGCTGGAATTTATCTATCCTTAAATGAGACCCCATGTGTGGCCCATGGTGACAGTGTGGAAGAGACTGTGATTTCTTTTCATGGGACAGATATTTTTCACGGCGGCAGATTTTCTGGGCGGGACTGATGCTGGTGCAGTTTGGAAACCACGAGAAGCAAAAGAGACCTCTATTTCCTCAAATAGTAGAGAGTCTTTTAAGAACTGTAAATGCTGACCAAGAATCATCCTTTGTTACCCTTTGTGTGAGTTGGGTAAGAGGGGCAGGTGCTAGAGAAAAGGGGGTTTTGTTTTAATTTCTTACTATTTCTTTTTACTCTTAACTCTGTTAGCAATAAACTTCTTTATATTCTTTAAGTTTGAGCCAGCTTTGCATTCCTCCAAAATCTTCTACCTCACAGAAGGTAAGAAATGCGAACTAAATCACTACATTAATTGGTGTTTCGGCCCGGTTTACAAACTAAACCCGCTTTAACATGGTAACCTGTTCTTCAACCATGTCTGTTAATATTAACATATTTAACTGTGACCGTACCCAGGAAGGCTGCCAGGCCTCCCCAAAACCCAGAAACTCCTTTTCAATAAAATGGTGCAGAAGTAGGGACTCTTCAGATTTAAAAACAACCTTCCCCCTGCACCTGAGGGTCATCTACAGATCAATGAATCAAGTCCAAGATGACTGAGTCACATCTGTGTCCTTTAAAAGACACAGTAAAAGAAAGGTACTAAGTGACAATCCCAGGTCTTCCACTCACAAGATTCAATGGATATACACACAGCAGAAAGATCCTGGCAAAGAGTACCAAATGTGTTGTGGTTTTGGCTGGACTCCCTTTTTTTTTTTTTTTTAAATAAAGATTCCTGGAACTTAAAGAGTAGCAAGTACTGCAGATAAAAGCCAAGTATCACTACAATCAAGTCAAGCAGCAAATGGAAAGGGAACAATTGATGTCAAGGAAGGAATTCTGTGTCCTTATTTTTCTCCCCAGCAGTGCTTGGATCTACATATTCCTGATGACTCTGAAGCAGGGAGTATTACTTCCAGAGAGAGAAATGCTGAGAATTTAATGCTTTAGGGTCCTGCTTGAACAGAGATGGAACAATTGCCATCTGGCAGGAATTAAAGCTGGTATGGAAATTTCACAAAAGGAATTAAAAGATGGTCTGGAAAGTGGCCAAAAGGAGATCAAAGGGAGATAGCAGTATGAAGACACGTACCGGAAGCACATGGAAAGGAACTTCAAGACAGACTATTAGGTTTAAGAGTTAAGGTTACCTCTCTGTTGTCTGGGTAGAAGGCTGTGTGAACCAGGGGAAAATGTGAATTATTCCTGTGAGATATTTAGTCAAAAATATTCATGCTCTCTTATATAATTTCCAGTCTTGACATGTCAGATGTCTAGAAGAACAAATGTATTTTAGATTCAGCCCAAATTTTGAACTATAAGACCTGATCAGCATATCCTTCTTCCTGTTCTTCAAGTATGGTATGTTACTGGATCTGAGATTCAGGCTGGGGAAAAAGACTGATAGCCAGTCTGATGGCTATCTGTGAGTTAAAAGATCTTAAATACAGATAAACTATAGCTCATGCCTTATATCACATTTATTGTTGTAAATATCTAATATAGGCACGAGTAATCAGTTATTTTACAGAAACATGACATCAAAAGTGAACAGTTTTTAAAGCAGCTAGCTTTCAGAGTAGAAATGGACCACCCATGCACATGATCTAGATAGCCCCAGAGGTGAAAAGAGGAGCTCTGGGGATTCTGGATAAATACTAAAGGGAACTGTTGGACTACTGCTTTTAAAAACTATCATGATGTTTTTTCCAGGAAGTTATACAGGTGTTTTACCCCATCTCTACTTTAGCCCGATGTGCTGCTATTGAACTCTGCCAATAAACTCTGTTCATGCTTCCATCAATAGAAGCAGTTTTGGAAAAATAAAACTGGAGAAAGGACAATCTTTCCGTGCTCCATCAGGTTTCTCAGCAGGCCACAAAACACGGAACTGAAAAAAACCAAGACTCTTTACATAAACTCACAAGAACCACCACTTATAAGCTAAAACACAAGACTTCAATAAATTCTTTGTCCAGGATGTGTAAACAGGTGAAGTTACTATTTTTATGAGAAAAAACTGTGCTCAAGCTGCTTGAATTGTGCAGCAGCTCTCCTAGTGTCAGGTTCCACCCATAGTGGCATGTCCTGGTTAAAATGTTTAGGTATCTCTTGCTGTCACATGTAGTCAATCTCACCTAGCTATTTGTATTTATTTTATACTCAGGTATTAGCACTATTTCCTTAATATATCTTGCTGTGCAAAATCCTACAGGGTTTCACTTATACAATTAAATCTTGGATTTTGGACTGCAGTGCAAAACCTCCAAAGGCAAAGTACAGGAGACTGGTAAGCTCCTTTATTCCTTTCCTCAAGTTCAATTATTTGGGTTCTGTTATTATGATGGAGTATGTCTGTACTCATATGCACAAACAACTGTCTCAATGAAGACTTTTGGATCAAAGGTGACTTAGCAAGACGGACATTAAGGACTTAGAAATATTTGCAACATTCAGGAAAGGAGACTGCCAAACTGAGTATTTTTTAAAGAAAACTGTGTAAATTCAACTGCTAACAATAATATGACTGAGGTCAGTCATTAAAATGTAAAATATAGGAATAGCTTCCTGTGCTAACCTCAATATAACTACATCCATCAAGTCTCATCTGTAATAACCAGGCTGGTGTTTGCTCTGTGGGGTCCAAATCACTAATTCTTCCCATTTACAACAACTTCCTGGCTTTCAGGAACAAAAATAATTTTCTGTCTAAATATACTTACACTTAAAAATCAGAAATGAATCCCTGTGCAAACAACTCTCCACACTGGCAATCGCCTTTGTAATTATTTATAGTGCAGAAGCATCAAAGCTTTCTGCTTTCACATTTAACATTACTACTATTACTACCATTTCCCAGGTACATCCAGGATGGCTGTCAAACATTTTTCCAGTGTACTTACAGTTGGTATTTCTTCCCTTCCTTCTACTTTGCATAAATATTGCAGAAGCCTTATTATAAGGTGGTTTTGAAGAAGCACAGCAGCAAACTTCACTACTCTGTAAGTCTTTCCCACACTGACCAAACTGGTGCACATTGAGCAGGTCACAGGGAGCAGCGATGGGACCCTGATGACAGATGGCAGCTTTGCACCAGCAGAAGACAGCACTGCCCACGGCCACCCATGCTCTCAGGAGCAGGCAGCTGTGGTGGTTCCCTCCCTGACAGCAAAGGACAAATATAAACCAGGCCAAGTTTGCTGACATTTTCTTAAGAAGCCTAGGTTGCTGGGCTATCCATCACCTCTTTCCCTCTGCTCTGATACTTCCCCTGTGATAGGAGAGGCTCCAAGAGCAGCAGGGAAGGAAGGATGGGCAACCCAGGCTACAGATTCCTCTGGAGAATGGGCAATTTGCTGACAATAATGGCATCCATGTCAGTTTCAAACCAAACCCCCCAATTTTAAATACCTTGAAATTAACTTGAAAGTATGAAGAAGTAAAAGATATTGTCCACAATCTAAACAAAAAACCAGGGAAAAGTCAACACAACAAAGAGCTGTTTGTTTGTACCACGTACAAATCACATTCAGCAGTAATTTCTGCAACACAGTTCAAAGTTAAGGCAACTAAAACCCTTCACCTGGATGTAGTGTGAATTCTTCTAGATAGTAAATCTTGAAGTTTTAATATAATCGGCTGCTTGCAATATCATTGCTGCTAACAGATGCAATTTATTTGTCTTTAAACTAGCACCTTTTTTAACATTTACATAGTAACACAAAAGGCCTCTGCTCTATTTTCCTCATTTTTCTGAAATGCACGTAGAAGCACAGAAATATCTTCCTACCAAGTAAGGATGCACTTAACCCTGGAAAATAAAATCCTCCTTCAAGGAAACAGTTTGTCAGAAAGCTGCAGCTCATCGCCACCACAGAGGAAAATCAGAAATTCAAGGACACTGCTTATCACACTATGGCATAATGAAAATTTTGCTCCAGTCACAGCCAAGTCTCACTCCCCTGACCGGCAAACACTGTCACACATGGACCAAAACAGTCTGTCAGTCATATGGGACTTGAAGGACAGCGCCCTACATACCAGCTCTTACTGTCTCCCAATGCTGACACTTCTCTATTGCCATTCCAGTGCTTCAAAATTCACATTTCAAGCATAGCAACTGGGAGGAATACAGACATACCAGAAACATGCAGTAGCAGTCATCCACAAAACTTCTGTAACATACACCATAACACAAGTGCACACAACATGCACAAAATCATAATCATGTTGCACCTGAGCAATGAGAATAACCATCATCCATATGACCATTACTTGACTCTTAGTAAGGCATTCCAGGATTATCTGTAAGATGTAATAATTCACATCTACCTATTTCAAAGAGAATGCATATGTGAATTCTGCTTTGAGCTTCACTGCTGATTAAAGAGAATATACTTGACCTAAATCTTCCATTCAAAAGAAGACTACAGAATACACATCTGACTTCATCTTGTACTGGTTATTCCCATATCACAGATCTGCATGCAGCAATAAAAGATACCAAATCAAGCAGGGTGTCAAATTAACATGTAGCATAACAAGAGTCTCATGTGCTACCTTGGACTCACCGGTCCACTGTGCCTATTTGTTGAATTTTTCTAATTAATTATTGTTACTGAATTTATTAGTTGAAGTTTTCTTTTTATCACAGCACGGTGTAGAAATAAAGACATTCTATCAGGACTTCTTTACGAAATAATAACAGACAGATCCTGATTTACAGCAATACACTTATTAAAGACCTCGTGCCAGGTTCTGTCATAAATTGATACCACTCAAACAGTACAACATGATGTTTTGTTGACTGGATGAAAGTTTAGAAATAAATTATTGATAATTGGTGACCAGCTCACTGACTGAAAATTATTTTTAGTTTCTATTTGAAGTGTTCATTTAACATGTTAGAATAAGGAGAAATAATATGGAGTCATTAAAAATAGAGAGAAATAAATAAGCAATCATTTACTTCTAATTCAACTCTGATGATCTTTATTTCCACTAGAAACTGGCCCAGAAACTGGCAGAGCATGCTATGGCTGTCTTTAACGCAAACAGTACTACCACAGGCAGCATTAACCTCAGAATTTACGCAAATGGTGTTATTTTGTACAGTCACTGAGTATTTGCAACACCTGCGTCACAGGAACAACAAAAGCACTGCAAACAGGAAGAAGCAAGGTAACAATAACTAAGTTCTAGATAGACTTGAGTTGAACTGGAACTAGAGAATAATAAACCAACTCTTAGTCTTTTACTTTCTTCTTTACTCTAAGTAAAACACATAACTATCATTAAAACACAGCTGTTTGCATCCTTTTCTTCTCTTTTTTGTAACAGATGGATCAGTGAATATGAAAGAAAAAACCACTGCTATATTTAACAATACAGATCCCAAACCCTGCCATATTAATAATTCACAAAAGTTACTGAACTTCATGGCATGTTGTGCTGAGAGTTTTTATTAGGAATTGAATCTCTTAATGTGCATTTTTATTACTTATCTTTCACTGGGAAAAAACAGTCTGCTTTCATTTGCATTCAAGCAATAACAAAAACAGGAACAAGAGTTTTTCAGCAAGGATTTATTCCTGAGAAAAGGAACTCTCTTACCATATATAAGGCTGCTTTGCTAGGTGGGGGTTTTGTTCTTGGGAAAGAATTGGGGAACTTTCACCAGGAACCAGTAATATAGACCACATTCATGGCTAAAGGCAAACTTAGCATTAACCTAAGAACTATGGAAATAGTTGATCAGGAAAGTGCTTCAACATGGCTGGAAGTTCATTTAAACCCTTTCTTGTTTAAAAAATCCCAAAAGTCCCCATAAAAACTTTATCTAATTTTCTGAGATTATTACCTTTCCCTGGCCAAACAACTACACTGAGATTAGCCAGCAAATTGTGTTCTCTTACAGTCCTTGAGACAAAGCCTTACTACGGTGATGAAATAAACTGTGGATGGAAAGTTTCAAGGATACAACTAGTAATGATGTAGCAGTAATACAGCATAAACAGTAAGGATGGATTACCTTTTTATGGCTGTAATAAAAGACAGTCAGCTCTTCTTCATTATAAAATATTCAGTGTTAATGTACAGTGTTTCACATTTTAAACTGATGCAAGAACATCTATTATTCTCTAAATTCACCATTTAAATATATGATATATTGCTGAAATGTCTGAAGTTTACATAGAAAACATATAGAAAGTATACTGTGAAGCATAGTTTCATAATGATACATACACTATAAAAATTGCTCCCATGGTGAACAATGACACTCACTCTACCTGCACAATGTTGTTTAGTTTTACATTATTCAATACTTTTAAACTGTCAGTTTCAATTAGAAAAAAATCTGGCAGAGACAGAGAGCTTGCATGGATCGTATTTCTATGCCTGTGTTTTATCTTACACACACATTGCACTGTCCATGTCCTGAACTTCCATTTTTAAGGCTTATATGTCACCCACTCTATTACATGTAACAGTTGTATAGTTAAATATACCATAAACAGTTCTATTTATAATGTTTTTAGTCTGCTGGCACCTGGAAAAGCTCCAGATTGGTGCAAGTGGGTTCTTTTTCAGTTCCGTGTTCTTGTCATGGAAGGAGCTTAGCTGGTTTGTCATGTTGCTAATATTCCAGATTGTTCTTTTCTTTTGTTAATACATCTTATTCACTTCTCCAGGACCTCTAGCACTGTACAGCAACCTAATACATTTATTATTTAGATAGTGAGTACAAGATCGTCTGTTGATTACATATGCATGTGAAGAGAGCCAAGGTTGCCATCAGTCCCTAAGGGCAACCCACCAAAACCAGTGACCCAGCATCAGAGATTTGTTCCTTTGCAAACAGGGAAGATTGCAGCCCAGCTCAATCACACTTGGTAAAGCTTTATAGGGTACATGTGACACTGGTGAGTAACTGCCATGGGGAGAACAAGACATTAAATGAAGATCCAAACCAAGTTAACTGCATGCCTTTGAAGCATATCCTGCAGCTCAGCATGGCTTCAAGTGCCCTCTTAGGATGAGCTAACAACCAGTCCTTAAACTAACTCCATCCTTGAAGAGGCAGGTCTTCTGAGGAGGCAGTAACAAGTTAACACTAACACGTTCCTGCTCTTTGGGAATGCTGGGAACAGCAAACTAAGAAACTCCAAAGTCCCAGCCTAGGACCAACCATCCTAACCCCAATCCTGATTTATGAATTACTTCATAAAGTAGATTTGTCAAAATAGAGACAACAATATTATGAGTGCCTAACAGACATAGTATGAATGGATTACTCTGCATGTGTAGCTGGTACTGCATCACAACAAGCATTGCTGGCAGTGTAATTCACACCGGCTAAATCTATACTTCCTCTTCTGGGCTTGTTGGAGTGAATTACTGCCCCATGTCACCCATGCAGACATTGCCTTAAATATCTGTGCAGATCCAAGCTTCGAGTAGTACCAATGTTTGATTTTCCTGGATGCTGAACCCCACATCCAGCTGCAGGTCTGAGTGAGTGAGCAAACAGATCAGGCTTCACTGCAAGCCAGGCCAGTGTGACAGCAACACTCCAGCTCTGCCTCCATGGCTTCACCCAACTAAGCTGCATGAATAAAGATTACAAAGTCAGCAACATCACGTGGATGGAATAAACCTGATTAATCCAAATCTTCAAGGCTACCCACAACATTCATCTGAATATCACTGTGAATAAAAGAACCAAATCCATGCACAGAAAGACATAACTACATCCTGTTTAACAAGGGGCAAAGTTATGCTTTAACAAGGTTTACCCCTATTCTTACTCGACTCAAGGAAAAAAAGTAAATAACACAAGCGACTAGACTAAGAATGAGCAATAATTTCCAGGGTAATTCTAAAACCTTTTCTAAATGAGTTCTGTAAAAAGATTAAAATCATCAATATTCACAACATAAATCCTGAATTGCTGGAGGTTGAGAGGAAGAGTTACCTCATACTTTCCTTAATAAGGAGAAATCAGTGAACTAGACTGATCAATGGTGAACCTGAGCCAGCAGAGTGGTACTTGTTCGCTATATTCACCCAATTAATACCTCAGGTATTAAGGTCTAATTAAAACTATATTTGAGATGTTTATGAAATAGAGTTCATAAATAAATTTCTTTTTTGGCAGATGAAATTTGATCATTTCCTCTATTTTTGATTACTGAAGAAGAGAGATACTAAATTCTTTAGTTAAGGCAAAAAGAAAAGGTCCCAAAATCTGTTATCATTATCTGCAGAGGACTTTTCTTTAAAATCATTAGGAAAAAAAGGGGATTTTTTTATACTCTTTAATAAACATTTCACATGGTTATGATTCAGTATGTTTTATACTGCACCAGTAATTCTCATTATTCTTCAAATATCATACTTGAGGACATTAATACACCATTAACACGATTAATTTTTTCATAGAAGTTAAGCCATATGGAACCAAATGGCACAATTTGGCCATACAAATGACTAGATAGTGCAGGTCAGTTTCTGCCCCACCGCACCAGTGCAACTCCACTGGCTCCACTTGCATTTGCAGGCCTAGACCAAGGGAGGAACCTGTGTCTCTCCAGCAAATGCAAGTATAAACAACTTTTTATTCCTTCCCAAAACAGAGATATTCCATAAAAAGTCAGGGATCAATTCATATGCTAGACTTGTCTTCATGCAACCTGTAATACGCCTTCACCCACCAGAGAAACATTTCTCCAAACAAATTTGGGATCATGGAGGTGAAACATATCCTTTAACACAGTTGGGCAAGAATACTGAATTTTGTTCATTATTTGCATTAATTGTTAAATCAGTAAAATACAGAGTAACTAAATTAACCTGGCAGTTGAGTAAGAGAGTGGCACCATTGATTCCTGTAACTTTTTGCCCCTACCAGGAATATTGCAACCATACCACAATTCACTGTTCAGAGGCAGATCCTGTGTGGCTGATCCCAAGGCCCTGAGACAGCAAAGCATATCAGCAGTCCTGTCAGTTTTACCATTCATCTTAAGCACAGGTAACATCAAGGGAACTCTAAGACTGAAGGACATTCTCTGCCCGCTAAAGCACACAAGCCTCTTTTATCCTCCTTCCCCCATCACTGTCCACAATATTCTCGCCCTCTCCCCAACAGACTCTGTCTGTACAGTAATGAAGGATCATGTTTCTCCCATCCAACCCATCTTCTCTTCCCGTGCTTCTCCTCTCTCCTCAGTGCTCCCACAGTTGCTGTGGAAATAACACATTTTACTGACCCAACACCTCCTGGGCAGCTGGTTCCCACAGCTGCGGTGCAAAAGGCAATTAAGATAAAACACAGCTCAGCAATGAATCACAAGCCTGAACAGATCTCAGAGGTCATCTAGTCCATTCCTCTGCCCCACGGGAGGCTCAGCTATCCCCATGTCATTTCTTACAGACATCTATGTCACCTGCTTTTAAAAACTTCAGCGATAAAAATTACACAAGCTCCCCAGCAATATATCTCAGTGTTTCACCACCTTTGCAAAGAAGTTCAGTCTTTCCTCACAGCTCACATTTTCTAAGCCTCAGATCTTTTTCCTCTCTTTCTTTACAAGTCTCACCAGATCTTTTCTGTTTTCCTCACACAAATAACTCCATTTAAGCAGTTTGCTTCAATAACTACTTTTGAAAGTGATCATTGAAGAATTTCATGTATATTGCTGCCGGAACTAAATCCCCTTTTCCCACTGTGCAACCGTAACATAATTTTAGAGACTTTAAATGACAAAATTATTCATGTTCTGCTTGTTTTAATACTATATTGTAGTTGTGCATATGTAACAGGAGAAACAGGGCCAGGTAGTCACCATTGTCATATGTGTGTCTATAATGCCTATTACCAGAAACAGTATAAAAACAAATCAAAAAATTGTTGAGATTTAAAAACCAATTCAATTTTCCATAGTTAAGGTAAAGCCACATTCGTCACAGATAATCCCAATCTTACAAAATAATGACCTATCAAAGAGATGAAATTTGACTTTGCTCAAGCAAGCAGTTTTGTTAGGAACACATTCAGTCCACTAGCAAGAGCAGAGCAAATCAGCTTTCCTGTACCCTGAATTCATATTCATCTGATTGTTCGGGCTTTTTTAAATCACTGAAAAAGTAAAACAGGAAGGGAAGTAAAGCAATACTATAGTTAACCCACATCTTCATGATTATTGCTGGCTTTACTTTCCTCAGTGAATAGTTAGAAGAAGAAAGTACAGAAGAAATACCTCCTTTTGTAAATTAATTTAGTCTGCTGCATGGAAGAGCAAGGACAGAGGACACCATTTACCAAGATTTTAATACTCTGAAAACAAGATAAAATTTTAGTTATTCTCAAAAACACAATGAACTGGTAACTTCTCTAATACACTGGACACATAGTATTTTTTCATTTTAAATGGTGGATTACAAAGGCTAAAGAAAAACTTGGATTGGACCCCAAAGAAGTGTAACAAGGTAACACATTATTGCCTTTCTATTGTTGCTTCATACAGCACTTAACATGTCACAGGACCAAATGCAAGGCCTGTGAAAGGACTAAAGGCCTTTACAGATGCAAAGTCTTAAAGTTCTTTCACAGACCCAAACCTTTAAACAAAAAAATACAAAATCCCATAGAAGAACAAACAAAGCACATTTTAAGCAGCAGTTTAACTAATGTATTCATTATGCATTTTAAACAAAGTGTATCAATGAGAAATTAAAATCTGTGATGCTCCTCTTTGAGCTGAAGGTCTCCCTGGAAAAAATTCACAGATAAATCTATTCCCTCACGATTTCCAAGATCTTTTCAAAGGTGTGGCAATGTCAGATATAACAGATGTGAAGAATTCTATTACACCTGACAAACTCTGCATTCCCAACAAGAATTACACTAGTCAGAGATGAAAAACTAACACTTTGCTACTGAAGATTTCAAGAATAGATGCCAACACATCTCATGATAACTTCTGATCACAGGAAAAATATAATACAGGCCAGCACTGATATTTGAAGTGTATTTTGACCCATTTCAGACAAGCCCCTCCATGTGCAATGACAGAACATCCAGGCCTTGTGATCCAAGTATCAAGTGAAGATAAAACACGAGAAATATCTAATACTTGCATCAGCAGTGTCACAAAAAATACCAAAAAATCTCCATCTAATTTTTAGAACATCCATGACATATAAAAGAGAATACAGATTTGCAAAATCCACAAGGAAATATTTTCCTCAGATTAAAAAACTGAGTGACTTGAAAGTTCATTTTTTAACATAGCTGCACATTTGAAATTCACCATGTATCAAGTACACTGCAGTAATTATACTTGCATTTTGCAGAATCTAAGTCATGAATTTACAAATTTAAATACAGTTTCTTCAAAAGTTATTACAGGTGACTACATCTCAAAACATAAATCATCATTCTGAAAACAAACATTAACCAAAACTTCGAAACAAATTTAAAAATGCATCGAAATATGAAGCAGAGTACAAAGAATGTCCTAGAGGCAAGATTAGCAAGCAATTACACCAGTCACTGGTAATAGTTACAGGACACAGCATTTTTAACTTTTCTTCTGAAAAATATGCCTTGTGGTCCCAGTATGACAAAATCATCCTACTGTTTTCTCCATCCTAAAAAAAATCAAATCATCAATAATCAAGAGAGCATCAGCTGATCACGTTTCAGGATGCAGCATGGGAGTATTAAGTGACTGAGCATTGATCAAATGACGACAGAATCTGGAGACTGTGTCTCAAGGAGTATTGGTTGACCCTGATGTTAAGTATGTTCATATTATATAAGCCTACACCAAGTTACTGTTTCTGCTGCTGAAAAGTGCTGTTAAAACTGCACATACAAATATATTTGCAAAGTCAAGCACCTACGAACACATTTCTCCTGTTCAATCAGTCTTAAAATGGCCTACTCTTAAACCAACTTTCTGGCAAGGAAATACAGACCAGTACCTGACCCAACCATTTCACTGTTCTCAAGGTAAATTCTCTCAGCATTTAATGTGTGTCACCTGCAAGAAAATTCCTTTTATGTAATAACCTAAAAGTCACTGAATGATTTAAAATGAAGGTGCCTTTTCTCATGTACCTTGCACAGACAGAGGGGATGGAAAGAAGGCAGCAGTATTTCAAAAGATGATGCTTACATATCCCTTCTAAATGTATACAGTTCTCTAGGGAACAATCAACTCAGCAATGTCTATAATGCTCGGGCTATAATTACCAAAATGAGATGCATAACCTTTATTACACCAGCAAACAGTTAACTTTGCAAATTATTTCTCTTACTTCGGTGCTCTCAAATCTTTCATCTCTTTTTTGTAAGTAATCAAGTGCTTCCAGTTTTCCACATTGCAGCTACTGTGCATTCAATGCCAGGTGCTGCACACCTCACTAGCAGAAACTCAGCACAATGCAAGACCTTCTCCAGCCCGTGTAGTTTCACATAGCACTGTAGCATGACAGAATGTCTTTGGGATTTAGCAAATTCAGACAGATTCTGTTGCTACATCACACAGAAAAACGCCTTGAAATTCCCCCTCTTTAAAAAAGGAAAAAAAGAACAGCCTACATCTCCAAACATGACAGTGCGTTCCTGGCATAGAATATGCAATGCAAGAAGAGAAAAATGACAGTATTTATGTTACCTTCAGTCACATAGTTGTGGTCTCGCAGAAAGCTGTGGTTAATTTTCCGTGTGTCCGTGTCCTCGCCCATTTACAGCAGGATTACTCAGCATGCCTATCCGCAGTGGACTGATAGCATCAGCAGAGGTCGTCACAAGAGCACCATCCATGCTGCCACTGCCTAGCAGAGGCGGGGAACACACCGGGCCACTGAGCACAGCATAATGAGAGCTACTGAGGCAGCACAGNAAAAGAAGTAGCGGGAGAAAGCCGGAGGGAGAAACGGCTCCGAGAAATTACGAATGCAGAAAGCCAGCAGGGAGCTTGCGTGAAGGGAATAGAGGCACTTCTCCCACAGTTAAAGAATAGCCCAGTTGCTTCGCCAGGTACTCCGTGCACAAGTGCCCCCGCAGCGTCGTGTCCCGGCGCCGGGCGCTGGCGGCGATGCCGGACTGCAGCGGGAGCCGCCCGGAGCGGGCTCGGGCCGCGCCGCTGTCACACGCCTGTGCTGCATCAGCGCTGGCCCCTCCCCGCCCGCCGCCCGCGGCCCAACCGCACCGCATCTGCATGGAGCAAAGTGAAAAATGACACTGCAGGTAATTATTTTAGCTCTTCTGCCGGGGAGATGGGCAAGGAGAGAAACTGAGGGAGGGGATGAGGGAGAAGAAACTTCAAGCCGATTAAACGCGTTTGCATCGACACGTACTGCACACGAACATGCGGCCACGATTTTGTGCTAGTCGTACTGTCATCTGCAGCAAAAGCAACAGTCGTTCAATGTCAGCCTCTATAAATAGTACCGAAATTGCCAAATATCTGCCTGTGCAAAAGGATTCGTCAGAGGCAAGGCAACCATTCGGAGGACGTAAGATAAAATAACTGTTATTTATCTTTTTTACTCCCAGTTTTTTAAGTAAATGTAAAATTACAAAGTATTTAAGAACAATCTCTCTGGCTTCCCTGTACAGGAAAGAAAAGCTGGACAAAGGAAATGTTTGCAGGTCATTGGGTTTTCTTAAACCTGCTACTCTTTCCCTTCATTATCCCATCATCTCGGAAAAGCAGTGTTGAAATATGTATACTCAGAAATATGAAAATATTTAGAAGAGAAGAATTACTCACTTGCATTATAAAATAAAGCGTGCTCTTTAGTCCAAACGTTTAATGGTTTATATTAGAGCAAAATTCTTTCAACTGAACAGACAAGCAGTTTCCTTTAGCTTTCAGTTTCTATTCAAGACACTGCGAACTGTTTGCAGCAGAAAGTATGTATTTGGAAAAGGTAAGCACCACTAAAGTTTAAATATTCGAACAGAAAACAAATGGCTGTATGTGAAAAGCACCACTACAGCATGGTAAGGGAGTCCACAATCACAAAACCAGCTGAGGAGAGAGAGAGCAGTCCTATGCTTTAGGCCCTGGGTTTGAACATGGAAAGTACAATTCAGCTGTCAGCATTACTACAGCATTTTGTGCAACACTGGATGAATTTTTATAATTGTTTGTGTTTGTTTTTCTTTCTTTCTAATGAACTAGGTCATACAGTTCTTGAAGGAAAATTCAAGTACCCTGCTATTCCTATAAGCTAGCATGTGACTGAAAAAAGTAGAGGACTATGTAAAAACGTGCTCAGACATAAACATCTAATTTCAGGATGAAACAAGGCTGGGAGGGAAAGAAGAATAGCAACAGAAAGACCTTCTTCCTTTTCTCATTACTAAAGCAAAATAAAACAGAACCATCTCCAACCTGACAAGTAAATATTGTAAAATCTTCACATTTGAGCAGGTGGGAAAGTAAGAGAAGTTATTCAGTACTTGCACCTGTACAGAACACATTTTACATGTATGTGGGTTTTGGGGGTGACAATACTAGAAATGTTATTTCCGCATTGAGAGCATCAGTCACTACTGTGGCAGTACCAGCAGCTCTCCAGTATCTGCTCTATCCTCTTCAGAAAAGAGGAAGGAGGCCTTGCAAATACCAAAATTTAGATTGGACAAAATGGTTCTAATCTATGTGATGGAGCTGGTTTGTTCTGCCATTCCCTGACACATTATGTTCTCACCTTGGAGTTGTTTTTCCAAAGACAAAAAGGTCTATGAGCAATACGCACTGCACACAAAATCCCAACTCTGCTGAAGTCCTTAACAAAGAGTGCAACAAACGGCCAGTTTACACTCAACTATTTAACACAACAGTTGGACCAGTCTGGGTCAAGAAGGCACTTCCTTTCAGCATCTGTGCAGGAGACAAACTGCCTGGCCTTACAAAAGTAACCTAGATGCTTCTGTTAGGGGCCTAAGTTCCCTATGTACTCAGTGTCACTTAAACCTCTCATTGTCCATTTTGCACACTGGATGCTTAAGTGCTCAGTCAGGCACCCAAGTTAGACAACAGCATTAGGATCACAGAATCATTTAGACTGGAAAAGACTTTTAAAATCGTCAAGTCCCACCACTAACCCAGCACTGTCAAGGCCACCACTAAACCATATTCCTAAGTCTCACATCTGCACATCTTTTAAATACCTCCAAGGGCAGTGACTCCAAGACTTCCCTGGACAGCCTGTTCCAACTCTTGACAAGCCTTTCAATGAAGAATTTTTTCCTAATATCTAAATTTAAACCTCCCCTGGCACAACTTGATGCCATTTTCTCTTGTCCTGTTGCTGGTTGCCTGGGAAAACAAGCCAATCCTCACTTTGCTAAAACCTCCTTTCAGGTAGTTGTAGAGCATGGTGAAATCCCCCCTGAGCCTCCTTTTCTCCAGGCTAAACACCTACGGCTGCTCCTCACAGGACTTGTGCTCCAGCTCTCTTGCCCTTCTCTGGACGCTCTACTGCACCTCAGTGTCTTTCTTGCAGTGAGGGGCTCAAAACTAAACAAAACTCGAGGCACGGCCTCACAAGTGCTGCATACAGGGGGACAATCACTGCCCTGCTCTTGCTGGCCACCCTATTCCTGATCCAAGCCAGAATGTCACTGGCCTTTCTGGCCACCTGGGCACACAGTGGCTCACGTTCAGCTGCTGTCAACCAGCACCCACAGGTTCCACTTTCCAGCTCCTCTGTCCCCAGCCTGTAGCACCACTGGGGGTTGTTGTGACCCCGGTGCAGGACCCAATACTTGGCCTTGTTGAACCTCCTAAAATTGGCCTTGGTCCATCAATCCAGTCTGTCCAGAACCCTTTGTAAAGCCTTCCTGCCCTCCAGCAAAACCCCAGTGGTAACCAGCTGCCAGCTAGATATAACTCCACCCACCACCACTCTCTGGGCTCAGCCATCCAGCCAGTTTTTACCCAGAAAAGAACACACCCATCCAAGCCAAGAGCTGCCAGTTTCTCTGAGAGAATGTTGTGGCAAACTGTGTCAAAGGCTTTCCTAAAGTCCATGTAGGCAACATCCACGGCCTTTCCCTCATCGACCAAGAGGGTCATTTCACCACAGAATGAGATGAACTGAGTCAAGCAGGACCTGTCTTTCATGAACCTGTGCTGGCTGGGCCTGATCCCCTGATTGTCCTGTACATGCTGCAGGATGTTGCTCAGGATGATCTGCTCCATTACCTTCCTTGGCACTGAGGTCAGGCTGACAGGCCTCTAGTTCTCTGGTTCCTCTTTCCAACCCATCTGGTAGATGGGCTGCACATTTGCCGACCTCCAGTCAACTGGGACCCCCTCCTTCCAGTTACCCAGGGCTGCTGGTAAACCATGGAAAGTGCCTCAGTGAGCACTTTCACCAGCTCCCTCAGTCCCCTCAGCTGGATCCCACCCAGACCCACAGATCTGTGTGTGTGTAAGTGGTGTAACAAGTCACTGACCATTTCCACTTAGATTATGAGGGCTTCATTCTGCTCCCCGTCCTTGTCTTCCAGCTCAAGGGCCTGGGTACCTAAGAACAACTGGCCTTACTACTAAAGACTAAGGAAAAGAAGGCGTTAAGCACTTCATCTATTTCCTCATTCTTTGTCACTATGTTTCCCCCTGCATCCAATACAGAATAGAGGTTCTGCTCAGCCTTCCTTTTGTTCCTGATGTATTGGATTCCTCTGTGAAGGTAACACTAAGAAGCTTCCTCCCACTACTGTGATGACTCCTAAAACTGAAAGAAACATCACCTTGCAGGGTATTTGACCCAAAAAATCAAGCACCACGTTTGAGTAAAAATGCATAGGAACAACTTGTATCTATAAATACACAGAAAAGGAACATGTTCTTTCCTTTCTGAGAAAAAAAAAAAAGATATAAAACTTATTATTGAAAATAGATAATAAATTATGATGGGTACAATCTCGAAAAATTCACACTGACAGTCTGTAAAAAAAACACTGGAGCCATTAGCTTTGTAAATACTTCTAAATTTCTGTGACCAAGGTGTCTGCAATTTCTACAGTGGTTGAGAGAAGTCTGCCCTTCTTGTTGTTCCTGCTCTTCCATGTACTCACCATTAAGTGCCCTTTATTTGTCCTCAATCACTTCAAACTTTACAATTTCTATGGTCTGTCATTTAGAGTCTACACTGGTTATTTGTTAGGTGTAATTTAAGCAGTTAGAGGTGTTTTCTTTTTTCCTAGGAGCCAAGTGGACAGTTTTTTTGTGAAGTCAAAATAGTAACTCCCATCCAGAGATAATTTTCTCCACTCACTGTTTGAATAGGAGAGGTTCATGGACAACTTCCTTAGGAATCACATCTGGGTCAAATCACACTTACCTTGTTCTTCCTATTTTTAAGTTAAAAAAAATCTCATAAGGAGGAACGGAATGAGGAGGAAGCCTTTAACAAAAACACTAGACAATATTCCCAGTGTGCATGCAAATGCTTTCCCTAAGATTATGAGCCAAATCCTCACTGTGTGGCAAATATTAGCACTCCACTGACTTAAGTAGGTCAGTTCACATGAGAAAGATTAGCAAAACTCTGCTCTAAATTTGTAGCACAATGCAAATTTGTGAGCCAACATTTGCAGATAAGTAGCTGTGCCATTTTAAAATGCTACTAATCAATCCCACCTATAACCTACATAATTTGATCTGGTCAAATACCCAGGGAGAAGGTGCTGAGGAAGGAAGCTTTAATCAAAAATATATCAGTTATTTGGACTTTCATAGTAGTTCATAATCCTACTCATAAAACCACCCTCTAATTGAGCTGAATACAGTACAAACAGAGAAATAAAAGAGTGTCCAACCTAAAGAACTTATAAGTAAACTATAAAATAGAAGAGCTACATACAGATCAGCAGTGACATTTAAGTAAACAGTGAGTTAGTAATGAGGGCGGAATCCTGGTTTAGAGCTTTCTTCAAAAGAAGGTCATTAGAGACTGTGGAGAGAAGCAATAAACTGGATTCAAGAGGCTGAAAAATAACTGCATAACAAGAATAAATGGAACTTAGACATAAATGGAGGAGGACTGGCCAGCAGGTCAAGAAGGAATGTAAAAGAAAAGAGCAGGCCTGACACAGATGCCAATACAGACTGTGGGTGTTCAGTAAAAGAAGAGTTAAGAGGAGCACAACAAACAAAAAGTGGATCTGTGCCAGAAGAAGAAAAATCTCATAGGACAGGAAGAGAAAATACTTAAAGAGGGGAATAACCCTGAATTTCTCTTTGTCAGAGTTTTGGACAGAAGAATTGGAGAAACGGGAAGGTAGAAGGGAAAAACAAAACAAAAAACAGTCAACCAACCAGCCAAAAAAAACCCACCAAAAAAACCAAACAAACAAACAAACAAAAAAAAAAAAGCCAGAAATGGAAGCCAGAGGCAGCCAGTAAGTATCCTCAGGAAGGAATCAAAAACTATTTATGATACAAATGGAATTGAGAATGTAAGGTTTGGTAACAGTGTAGTCTAACAGTAAGGAATTGAAGAAGATAAGAACAAATCTTTGGCTGAATGACTGTTGATCATGTTTGCTTATCGCATTTCCAGCAGGAAGCTCTGCAGCAGAAGAGAGGGAGGAATTAGGCATTAGAAGGCAATTTGTCCTGACGGTTACTGTGTAATCCTATTTATAAATACCTGTTGAATACATGGGCCATCCTGTTTTGCTCCTGCGGAACATTTATGTTCTTGTCTTAAACACATTTTCCTAAAGAGATTCTATTTAGCTTTTTCAGATGCTAAGAGACACAACCTTTAATAATTAAAACTCTCTATATCTGAAATAGAACATCATCAGGTACTCCAAGTCTCTATTTTACTACCCCCAAATTCATCACTCCATCTGAATTAGAATAATTAAACTTGAAGTGCAATTGAAAGAAATAGTAGTTGAATATTTAAATATTTTGTCTAACTATACTTTTCATACACAGATCATTCTGTACTTCATTTAGTAAAATACAGTGGTTTTAAATGAAATAAAACTGAATTTTGAATTGGCACGGAACTTTAATTATTTTTAAAGAACAAGAGATTTAAAGCACTGTGATAGTAAAAAAAAATCCTTAGAAGCAGCATAAATTTCACCAAAAACAGACTATCTCAAAATATTACCTCAATTTAATTTTTGTGACATCAGAGGAGGTTTTTAAGAGCTTTGACAGTATTTGCTTCTAACCACATCCTAGTATCTACAAACTGTGCAAAACAGTGCAGTTTCTTCAAATGAAATAAGATAACACATAAAATTAGTCAGCTGCAGAAAAAACACAACAAAATATTTAGCCAACCCTTGACAATTATAGCTCATTGCATCTGAATTGCATCTTACCAACAAAAAATATTTGTAACCAGATGTTGTCTCCCTTTTTGCATATGTACAGAGAAGTAAAATGCCCTGCTACTGACTTCTCCAGTTACACCATCAGCAAATTAGCTTTGCTGTTCATTTATTTATTCATAACATCCACAAAAATAAGATTATATACTACAGTCATACTTCTGTTCAAAATACTTTCATTTAAAAGGACAAAGCAACAAGCAATAAAAAAGCTATTGCCCTAGTCTTCCTCCAGCTCTACTCAGCTTGACAGAGAAGGGACTCAGAGGTCTCAGTCAGGTATAAGACAGGAAATTCACTTCCTTGAGTTTGTGTAGTTCTCTTTCTCACTATTTGAAAATCCTAGCTTTAAAACAGTAGTTTTCAAGGTAGCTTTCTCTGCTACCTCGCCTTTCTTAGTACTGCTGTCCAGAATGAACATTCACTCTGGATTGTGCCCTCCCCCATGTTTGAGACTTGATCTACACTGCAAATTGCAGCAGCTAATGTTAACCCAAGCTAACTTTAAACAAGTTAGAGCTTCAAAACAGTTCAGCCCTGATGGCAAAGACAAGAGCATGAGCTCTGTGCCTTGGAGGGAAGTTACCCCACACGTTTTTAAGGCAGCAACAGTACAAACATCTTTCCACCATTGCTCATTTTGAAGTCATTCAAGTACAGTTTATTACATGATGCCTACTTGCAAAGGAATTCAGCTAATGGCTTTGTGATATTAATGAATGTATCATAAATTACACTGGCAAGAGTTTGCCATAAAAATACATATCTGCATTCCCATACATTTCTGAAGTCCTTTTTGTATTTGTTTAATAGCTAATATAACATAATATACCACACTACCATGCAGTTCCTTTTTAGATTATTTCTGACAGCTAAACAAAGGCAAATAGATACTGCCAACTGCTATAAAAAGCAATAGAAGAAAAATTATATCAGTTATAGCTCTCAAGTAAAAATTAATTTTGTCTTATTCTAACACCTCAAAAGTAATCATTTAGCATCTTTAGCATTTATATTATACATTTATAGCATTTAATTCATATTTCACTACACAGTCTTCAGTCATTTAATATTTAATATTTAAAATTATAATGCGGCCCAACAATTTTGAAAAAACTAATGGCTGCTATCACAATTGGAAAAATATGCCATTATTCAAAAAGGGGAAGTTTCTTCAACACACTACCTTTTGCTGTGTTTAATCTAAAAATAGCACCTGCCCAGAAGAAGTAATTTATTTTTAGCCTACATACTCCAGACACAGAGTAAAACTAATGCCTCCCAGCAGCTGGTGATTCTGGAAAGCAAGCAATTAAAAGTTATCATTGAGTAATTTAAATTACAGAAGCCAACTTCCAACAGTGTCTTTCACCCTCTCTGTTCAGGTGAATGTTGGTGAATAAGGACTCTGAATAGGACTCTGAATAAGGACTCTGGGCTGAGGCAGTGCCACTTTAAGGTTTGCAGAAAGCCAGAGCATGGGATGAACTGAATACACACCACACTCCCCGTTTTTCACACAGGAGCCAGCAGTTTTGCTCTTATTTTTCTGTGATATGCTGATGAGAGTGGTGAAACTAATCAATATGAAGAGCTCTGGGCCTGATTTAATGATTTTTACTAACTGAGAGAATGCAGCCAGGATATTTGGACATAAGGGTTCCTGCAAGAAGGCTCCCTGAAGCAAAACAGATGCCCTGAGCTATGACACTTCTGTGCCCCCAGGATGCCCCTCTGTGACACAAGTTCCTCTCTAGGGCCACTGCAGCATTCTGGCTGGAGTGGAGGTTTCCCCATCCTACCACAGCAGCTGCACACCACGACCCTCTCTGTGCTCCATAATGATATGTTAATCCAGTCTGGGAACCTACCCTGGACACTGCTTTCAGGTGTTCACTATGAAGAAAGGAAGAATTTGGAAACATAAACAGTTTCCTATCAACTGGCCTGAAGCTGGCCAGAGCAAGCCTACAGCAAAAGAGCTGGAGATGTATTAGAAATAGCAACTGCATCTTTTCCTGGTCCTTTTGTGGTTTAAAATCACATCTAAAAAAAGTCCTGCAACCTATCAGCTAATGAGCTCAAGGAAGCAGGTAACAAAAGCATGAACAAATTCCAGGAGTGAGTTCTGCACACTCTAGGGGCAAGTTTCAATCTGGCAAATTTCAGAATACCATAAAAGATTTCAGCAGGATCTAGGTTGAGCAAGAGTTGGAAAGTAAGGCTGCAGAATCATAGGGGAAGGAAAAGCAGAAAGAATACACAAGATGCCAAAAGGAGATGCTGGGAAGTTTTCCCAGAACTTACTGATTTGGAGGTTAAGCCTATTCAATGACTGCAGCAGGAATGGGAAGAGTAGTCTAAGGGAAAGAGCACAGGATGAAGAATAAAAGACAAAGCACTGATGCCATCTGTGTGGCTTTAGTCATGTCATTTATCTTCTTTATCCTTTTTCACTCTTCCACTGCCTTGCCTATTTAAACCAAAAATTACAAGAGCATAAATACTGTCTTCTCTACTGCAGTCATCACACGGAGATGAATGCAGGACCCTTGATCAATGCTAATACTTCTGAGACACTGTTCCTAGCTAATGAAGCTCACTGTTTTTAAAACAAGCTTCTGTGTCCTCTAAAACATGGGGCAGATTATTTACTCCACTGCAAACAACATCACAGTAAAAGGAAAAAAGTAACATATGAGAAGGGTTCCAGATGAGTTTCACATAAAAGACCTCTCAGTGACAGGGCCTGTCACTGTGCCAAGCAAGCCAGGGACCCTGGTGGACAAAGGGAAACAGAGACTGAAGAAGAAAGTAGGGTTGGGGACAAGTGTTGAAACAAATGCTTCCAACTTAGCCTTTAACTTTCTACAGAGGTTACTCTGCTCCCAAGTTTCTCAAATTGAAATGCTAATACAAATATAAATATATTCCAACAAGAAATATTAAGTTAGGTTTGGTATCACTGCATTACATGCTGGAGAAAGTATATTACTAATTTTGCTAATTTAGTTTAGTTTTAGAAATACTTTATACAGGTGTTAATTAACTCAAATACAGCATCACTTCCATGTTGCTTCATACCTAATGTATGAGACAGTATGTACTTTGTTACTGCTGTTGGGTGTGTATGGGTCACTTTTTCACTAAAGGGACACCCTGTGATAGCATCCTCTCTCCAAATTACCCTACAACTTCAGTAAAGCTCACTACCATGTTCTCTTGCTGTGCAGGGGAGAAAATCTCTTTAAATGTATGTCTCTACATGCAAGCCTTTAAAATCATGCTGCATATAGTTTATTCAAACTAAAATTTTTATGTCATGCCCTTTCTTGCTCACAAAAAGCAAAAAAACTACCCACACTACTAAAAAACGATGGATTTGTAAAGCAGCAATAGATCCTAAGAAGGATGGTTAAAGTCCTGCTGGAAAGGGCTGGAAATCATGAAGGAAACGTTTCAGTGGCTGTTCATGATGAACAGATCACAGGCATCAGAGCTCACAGCTCCAGAGGCTGCTGATGGGGACTGTCACAACAGTGGAGCCTCAGGACAGAGCTGTGTGCTGCCTCCCTGGCAAGGCACCCAGCACTCTGTCAGAAATGCTCTCCAGACAAGACCTATCACTGCACAGCCAGGCCAGGCTGCAATTACAAAACTAACTTCATACCCTAACACAAGATGACCCACGTCTCAAATAACTTTTGTAGATGTCAGGCTCTGGAGTGGGACATAGAGCCTGCTGAGACTAAAAAGCCTGGAAAGAGACTAAGAACCTACACACATATACATGGTGCAAAATAATTATAAAACTGTCACTTGAAGGCCCTGGACAATCCAAAGAAATGTTGCTAAAAACACAGATCAGAAAGGGGCCTGGAAAAGGAATTTATAGCAGGGATACAGGCACTGTCAGAACTTCTTTACACTGTGCAGACATCTTCGTGTGCATATTTATCCAATAAATGAATTGGGAGGAGAGGGAGAAAAGCAAGTGAAAACAATATTCAAACCCATGCTAAAGGTCATATTCATCCTTCCTGGATAGCAATGGACTTAAACACCCATTTCAGCAGTACCCTGGTGGGGCATCTGGGTGGTCAGGCTACTACACAGTCAAACCATGAAGAAAGGAAAACAGTTTCTAAGACAGCTTCCAAAACTCAGCATTCTGGAAAGATTAAGCTGATGAGATACAGAAATCTCGAGAGATGATTTGACAACTTCAACAGAAAAAAAAATCCAGAGGAAAGATATCAAAGCAAGTACAAAGAAACAAACTTTCCACACAAGATCAAGTGGGGAAATGGGAAATTCTTTCCAATACTATGGCCTATCACAAAATATCAGAAGCTGACTGAGAATTTGTAACACCTCTAAAGTATTTGTCAGGAACTGTAGTGAAAGGACAAAGAGTAATTGCAGGTGCAATTTGGTGCAAATTGAAAAAGGTGTAAATTGAAAGAGGAGAAATTTAGGTCAGATACTACAAAGAAATTTTTTACTGTGAGGGTGGTTAAGCATTGGAACATGTTTCCCAGGAACATCTGTCAATGCCCCAACCCTGGCAGTGTTCAAGGCCAGGCTCTGTAAGGCCTTGAGCAACCTGGTCTAGTGGGAGGTGCCCCTGCCCATGGCAGGAGGGGTTGGGACTATAATCTGCAAGGCCCATTCCAACCCCTTAACATTCTATGATTCTTCAGACTTAACGAAAATAATTAAAAATCAAATCAAACTAGCAGATTGTATTCACATTCACATTAAAATGCAAACCACAGGCACTCTTTCTATCATTTTGCTAATTCAGACCTCAAAATATTTCAGGTAATAATAATTCAGGAACAATTCCTCCACATGGCAAGTCTATTAAATAAAATCAACATACAGGACCATTTAGTACTGGTTTTGAATTCTATACACAGTCATACAAAGATGACAGCTTAGAAGGGAACTTACCCCGAAAGACTGCGATTTTCACAAGATCGCAGAATAATGACATGGCATCTGTCAGGACATTCAATCTGACTCCTTCTTTTCACCAGTGTAATTAATTAATTCAGATAGGTATAATGCAAGCAACTTTTTCTCCAGCATTACCTTACACCACAAAGATTAGTTGCATATTTCTATCTTCTACAGTAACTAAGGTGACATGCAAATCCAGCCATCTGAAGCACCTGCAGATCCCAGCCATCCTGGGCCACAGAGGCAAAAAAAAAAAGCAAAACAAAAAGCTGTTCTAGAAAATGATACAGTGCTAGATTTTTTTTCTTGTACATAATATTTACTGCAATATTGCTGAAACAGCCTCGAGAGAGGAAAAAAATTAGTTGTGTCAATACAAACAATGATTTTGCTGCTAGCCTTTCCTCTAGATCATCCAAATATTTAAACTACTGTAGCATCTGATGCACAGTAACAAATGCTGCACCTACTGTAAGAGCTGAAATTTCTGAAATAATACTTACTTAGCAAAACAAAAGCTAAAAATAAATACAAGCTATTAAAAATGAGTAAAAAAACCGCCAACCCACAGGAAACAAATACATAAGCATTCAATGGTGTGAGAAAAAAAATAATTTGTATGCAGAAATGTAGAAAGAAAGCTAGTACTAAGTGACATTAAAAGTTTGCAAGAAACATTAAACCCAAAATTTTGAGGAGTATGAAATCCAACACTACATTGCAGTAAACAGCAAATGCATCTAAAGGTTCTCTTCCACTTCTGGCCACCCACATACCAACAGCAGCAATCAAAGTTCAGAAAAAGAGAACAAATCATGGAGGTGATCTGACACTGGAATTTGAGAATTCCATGGTAAGCAATGACTGAGAAGACTCATAGGAATAAGCTGAAAGGAATGGAAGCACAAACATCAAATGAAATAGTTTTATTTTGGCTCAAGACATAGCAAGTGCAAATTAAATTATAGGAAAACTTACAAGGGAGAGTACAAGTGGAAAGCTCTTAATTGATTTTGCAACCTAATGAAGGACTAAGCACCTACAAATTAAGTGCTGCAATGAAAACATCAGAGGTGCCTGGCCCCAAGGAGAATCTGGAAACATGGAATGAAGTGCTTTGCCTACCCAGTGTGGAAACATCCTACTCAGGGGGGGGAGCTCCCTAGAACCAGCACCCAGGAACACTAAACACATATGTTCATACATTCTTTCTAGAGCTTAGAGGTCTCAAACAAGGTCACAAAGGAGACATGCTTGCTGATATAAGGTCTATAGCCTAAGTATGAATATAGTCCTAATAACTGGTAACACTATTATTCCCTGAAAAAATTGGGAGACAGTCTTACCTTATTACATAATTGTGTGCTGCTAAGTCATATGGGAAACACAGTATCATTTCCTTTTAGTTCAAGAGAAAAAAATATCTGGATATGGACATTTACCATATTTCCTGCTAAACTTGCACCAGGCATTACTAAAAAATCTATTATTGGTAGAACCAGAAATTATCCCAAGTAAAAAGAAGACATCTGTGTCTTTGTGATGGAGATGCTCACCATGGCCAGGAAATCTCAAATTTTTGAGCCAAACCTGAGTTCAGTTCCAAGTTTTTGCACTGGCAATTACTTTATGTAACAGAAAAACAGTCATCTGAACAGGATCTGGAACCACAACTGCATGCAACAGTGTGTAAGAGAAAATTCAACTCGACAAAGGGGGAAACAGGAGCCCTCAACCAACAGAGGCCAGAATGCCCTAGCATAACCTGCTGTTGGAGAAGAAAGGTCTGCTAAGCAAAACCAAGACCCAGTGCATCACTCACCACTTTTAACAAAAAAAGAAGGGGAGGAGTGGCCACTAAATAGTACAATTTTTGCTAAACTCTGCAAAATTATATTTAACTGTACTTACAGCTAGACAGGGATTAACACAGTTGCTGAGCAAGCATGAATGCTAGGTCTTAACACATCTGTAGTCTGTAAGAGAATGAACTAATTTAAACTAATGAACTGCTGAGCCAGCGTGATGCAAAGACGAAAGCATGGGGAAAGTAATGCAATAACGGTATGCTTAAGACAATTATAAATCAAAGAAAAGAGAATGATGTCTCTAAGCTTCAAGGAACAACTACCTGGGGAGGCATGAAGAAAACTATGAGACACCATACCTAAGGGCACAGTGACCATCGATCTGAGGATGGAACAGAAGCAGTAAAACAAGCGAGAAGTCTCAGAAAGCAGGGAAGTGAGCTGTGGTTATGGCAGTTTGGCAGGAATAAAGGCAAATTCAAAAGTCAACATGGTGGGCACAGCAGAAGAGGATCAACACTACAGACCCCAGCAGCAGAAAACTGACTTTTTGTAGAGACATCAAGGTTTTTCTCTGAAAAACCTTGATACACCAGGAGGGATGTCCTTCAGTCCCTCATGCCAGGAGTGCAGGCTGTAAAGAGAGGGGGTTGTTATTTCTTATCTGTTGAGAGGGCATAAACACCTTAAAGCAAATGTGTCTACCATAATCACAAAATTACAGAATCACAGCATGGTTAAGGTTGGAAAGGAGCAGTGGAGGTCACCTGGTCCAACCTCCCTACTCAAGCAGGGTCCCCAAGAGCACATTACTTGAGATTGCATCCAGACGCCTTTTGAGTATCTCCAGAGGAGATGAAATTACGTATGCTAATGACTATAGGCTGTTCCTCACAGCCACTGTCATTTATGTAATCTCTTTAGTTACAGAGTTCCTCCGTCAACACCCCACTGCCATTCTTACCTCATCACAACCTGCCTCACGGTCTGATTGCTGACACTGCTTGTGATCCTGACTTGTTCTGATTATCCCATAGCTAAGAGCCACTGGTTTTTAGTTGTCATTGCTTTGTTTCGCCCATAAACACTGTCGACCTGTACAAGCTTTTAAAAAATCCTGTCTCCTTGTAAAGAGTCTTCTTCCTTGTGAGATAATACTGCTGCACACCCCCTCCATCAAAGCTAACCCACATTAACACAGTGTCAAAAACATAAAAACAAAACACAGTTGCATTTTCTGTTAGGCTAAATGTATGCACGCAGAAGTACTCTAAGCCTGGCTTGAGCTTTCCGGGTAATTTCTTAGTTTCAGAAACTCAGTGGAGAAATGGGAACAACCTGGTAAATTTAGCCATTTCCACAGAGGCATCCTATGAGCTTGACTACACATATTCAAGTACATTTAAGCATATAGCTGAAGCACTGTTTAGTATCTAACTATAAATCTCATCCTCATATCAGTTAAGCACTTTAAAAAATTTTAATATGCAGCTATATTATCACTTTTTTTTTTTTCAAATAAGATGGGGCAGAAACATCTGGCAGTATTAAATTTGCATAGTTCTATTTAAAGAAACTTAATCTAAATATTTCCTCAGCAGCAGTCTTAGAAGTGTAATTTCTATAACTCCTTGGGACAGTAATTAAGAATGGCTTCTCAATTATTCAATTAATCTATAATAAACCAGGAAGATTTATCTTTTATTTGTGCCAATGATGGGAGCTTTTCAAGTTCACCAGAAAAACATGAATAGACCAGTAATTTTACACAGTATCATTTCAGAGGAAGCACAGTAAACTATTTATTCTATAATATCACATTGTTACAGGCAAACCTCAAGAATAAACAAGCAGGTCAACATATGGTGGCAGTAGTTGAAATAATACAAAGTTGAAATAGAACAAAGGAATAAAAAGAGAACAAAAAAATTGCAATTCTATCTTGCATTTAAACATCCAATTCTCCCTCTGACATTCCAACATCACACACACATTTTGTGACAGTGGTAAATTTGCTCCAACCTTCACTGTGCAGCTGAGTTGTCCTACAGCTTGTTGGTGTGGGCAAACACCAGCACTGCTGGGTCCTGTAAGACAGCTCTGGCCATCACAGGCAGCAGGGCTGGCTCAGGGCTTTCAGACCACCCATTCCCACATTCCCCAGCACTGAGGATTCACATGAGCTACCAGAAGATGAATAGTCACTCTCTTCCCTTCCTTTTCCCAGCTTTGGGTGTTCTTGAACTAGAACATTCTTTCAGTTTCAAGATCATTTTGCTTGTTTCTCTCTTACAATACCATCAAAACCCTTGAAAACTTTTACAGTCCCATATACAGTCACATGTAATGAGAAACACTTGTTGTCACAGCGATTTTTCAAAATTCTGTTCCTGCCACCACCAGTAAAGGTTCTGCCATTAACAAGAGCCTAACTCACCTCTACTACATTTTATAGCCAGGAGCCATTGCTATTGCGTTGCCTGTATTCCGTTTGGAAAAAAAATCCAATTAGAATGGATTCATGACGAGCTAGACTCTGACCTTTAGTTTTGACTTTGGCTGCCTTTTGTTTGTTTGTGAGGCCCTGTAATTGTTTACACACAATTTAAATTGAATCTGTGGCACGTGGAATCCAGGCTCTGCAGCCTCTGTAGGTAACCTTGGGTTATAGGTTAAAAAACATTGACATCATGACAAATTGCTGTAATTTGAGGAATAATCTGAAATCCTGCTGGGACACAATTGAGTCTGTGAGCCTAGTTGTTAATGATAATAAAAGCTGACACAGTAAAAATGATAAAATTAAAGAGAACACCCAGTAATATAAGTACCTCCAACATACGACATTGACGATCCAGTTAAGGGGGCCAGTAAAAAAATCATTGGTGAGTGATAATACTCCATTTCCAGTTACAGAACTCTCCACTCATTTGTGGAAATGCTTTTGTCTTTTCTGCTTACAAGCTGTTTTTCATAATTTTCAGAACATGCAGTTTTCATAATATCTTCAGTAATGCAAGGTCATAATTCCACTTTCTGGTTAGTTTGTGTCTATGTACCAGTAGGTAAAATCTGTATTTTTCATGTAGTACACCCATGATACCTTTCTCTGTCTCTCTGACACATCATAAACCAGCTGGCAACATAAAATATAAATTGGCTAGCTGTAAGAACAGATGAATCATTAATTACTTATTCTGTACCAAAATAAGAGAGACCAATTTTACAGTATCAAATGGCAAGTGTAGCTGCTAATTAAAATTGTATTTAAAAAAAACCCCAAAATCGATAAGCATTATTTAAGATTGGATTGAAAACATTCTTTAAAGGTCATCAAGTACCCCCTATACATATATCTCACTGTTTTAAAATATTAGCATTTCTCGGAATTAAGAAACATCAGTACTGAATTTTGCTTTAGCTTTGATTCTGTATTTTTATTCTCCAGCAATATTTAGATATTACGGATTAGTCCACTTCATTGTAAGCATTTTAAGATTTTATTCTCTCATACTAAATTGTACTTCTCACAGGCCTCACGCTTCAGATTATTATTCTCGGCTTTGCCGGATAAGGGAATAACATCTTCTCACAAATACAGCTTACAAGACATAAACTGTATGCTGCTAATGCGAAAAAATCACAAAAATCCCAAAACTAAAGCTAAGCAGTTTCTGACATCTCTTCCTTCTGATAATATGGCCAACCAAGAGTCAAGAGTTTTCTGTCAGAAATTGGCTGTATGATGAAGAAAAAAAAAAGGAATACAACAGTGGACAAGGTAGACTGGAAAAGCCTGAGAAACCATTTGGATTTGTTTTAAAATTGCAAGAAGACTGAGATCCATTCTTTGGACTGGATGCTGTGATAAAGTCTAAAACAGTAACACCACTGACACTTGGCTTGCTTCCAAACCTCTTCCAGCTTAATCCCTAAAATAAACACTCAAACCTGAAGACTGAAAGGTTAAAAGAATGCCATGTCTTTATTCATAATTAGCAGCCAACTGCTACACTTTGTTATAACACAGAAAATGAATGCAATGGATCTGCCTTTAACGGCAAAGTGCATTTGCAATTATTTCCAGGGGGCTTTTTTACATCACTGAAAGCTATGCATGAGGATCCAAAGCTGCACATGCAGCCCATAATCTTCATGCAGTGGATTCTGAAGATAAGGACTGTTACACAGAATACCCAGTGCCTTTTGGCACATTTTTATGTTGCATGGCATGTAGGTGTTCAGAGTTTTATATTGCTATGTATTAAAACATTCTGAAATTTCTACATTTTCATAAGCTATTTATTTTTTTCTCATGTTATCTTATTTCTCATAAGATCTTGTGTTTCCTCTACTCCTCTTCATATCCAGCAGCTTCTCACTGACACCTGCCAAAGAGAACACCAGGGACAGGCCTATCAATCTTCTTCTTAGTAGGATTTTCTTTTGTTGAGGTGGGAGCCTTATCAAAGGAAACAGCTTTCAAAAGCCCATCTACAGAATGAGAGGGGAAATAGTGCCCATCTGAAAATAATGTGCAAATTAGGCTTTCATTCAGGGCACACAATTTAACCACTTCACAACTGATAAGGAAAACCAGCATGAAACCCTTCACTGGTGTGAAGCACATCGGAGCAACAGATCTTAGACAACTTCTTCAAAAACCAAGGGTCCCTAGGATAAGTTGATTGATTTGGTCATTTCTTCACCCAGAGTGCTGTCACTGATCTCTGTGTTGCCTGGTAGGCTTCTGTCACGTTCTGCAGACTCTTCATAAAGGTCTCCAATCAAACAATTTAAAAGTTACAAGTTCAGATTCTGAAGTAATGTTCAAAGAGTACTTCCCATCTAATAAGACTTTCAAAAAAACTTCATTTAAATGTTGTGAACTGTAATCGAACACACAACTAATCAGTATGAGAACTGATCTTGTTCTGAACACTCTGGTGTATGGCAAATAGACCTAATTATTTGGTTTGTCAAGAAAGAATTTTTTTTAATTTGATTTTAAATTTTTGTAAGAATAAAATATTCTAAATATAAATATATTTTCAAACTGTGCTATAATGAAGCAACTGTAATTATACAAAGCTGATGAGTGCTTTGTCCTGGTTTTACACCAGATTTTGCAGCATTCTGCATACAGGCTTTTATCTGTTCTTGATCACAACAAAGCAGCACGATCACAAACAAATCAAGGCTCCACACCACGGACTGATCCTTTTAATTATTTCACAAGGACCTTCACCAATTTCACAGATTACTTCCTCTTGAAGCAGGCTGATTTTATAGGAACTTTTGCATGGATTGTGCAGATTGGGGCCCTTCTTGCTTTGTTCTTGTACAAATGAGCATCCACTTTGGCACACTTGGCACAAACACCACATTTCTAAAATTCAAGTGTTTTTCTGAGCCCATGCCTAGCCCTAGAAGAGAATGAAAGATGGACTAAAACTACAAAAGTTGCATAGCTTCTTATTTTGACAGTATCATTTTGAAAATTCTTATACATTATAAAGTGTCAAATTTGCAATTTTACTCCCTGTAAAAACAACAAATAAAAACTACAGTAAAGCCTTAAACACAGACTATGCACAATTCAACTATGCTACATGTGCTAAAGGAGACTATCTGGTATATAAATGAAAGAACTTTTTCCAAGATCTTTTTTGTTTAAGAAAACACTGGATGTGGCAATTACTGCCATGGTCTAGTTGACAAGGTGGTGTTAGATCATAGGTTGGACTCGATGATCTCAAAGGTCTTTTCCAACCTAGTTAAATCTGTGATTCTTTGATTCTTTTAAGCACCAAATCTTGATTTATGATGGAAGACAGAAAATAAATTCTAGTAGAGTTGCACTGTATTTCTATAGAGTCTTACAGGGACAAGTCTTGAAAATAATGCTAAAAATAGACAACACAAACATGCAATAAAAGGTCTCATAAGTATCTTTATATACTTCCCATGGAGACATTAAGCTATCTAAAGAAGCAGCTGAGATTTAGCATATGAACAGATGCTCTCAAATTGAGTCTTCCCAGCTTTCAAATACATTTCCAGACACTAGTGATTAGAGAAATATCTTGAAGAAAATAGATAATAATTTATATAAATATATAAGAATATAAATTTATGTATATCATAATGACAAAAAAAAAAATAGATTTTAAAGCTTTGTTGAAAGTTGCAGAATTAACAGTTGAATGTATCCAGTAGTTTGCAAAGACAATTTAGAATGAACAATGGAAACTCTTTCTTAGTAAGAGTACTCAGGTATTCTAGTGTTCATTGCAAAGATGGAGATAAATTTAGATTTTATAATTAACTCAATAACACATTTGAACAGGGATTTAGAGAGCTCCCTCCTGAGAACTTCAAGAATGAAAAAGAAGCCATGACATGGTTGCACAGCTATAAAATGTTAACAGCAAAACAGAAGAACTAAAGTTATTTTCCCTTCTTAAAGCAAGCACCATAGTTTAAGAAAGTCATTGCCTCTAGGTTTCACAGTGAGTCTAAGGACTCATAGCCTTGGGAACAGCCTCTGCAGTTATTAATCTCAGTAACACACTTTGCATGAAGACATTTTAAAGGGCAAAAGATGCAGAATTTAATATTAAATAAAGATAAAACATCAATTAATATTGCAAGGAAAGGCAGGACACTCACCTTACTAATACTATTTATACAGAATCTTTAATTAACTTAGTCTATTTAGAACACACTATTTTATCTGCAAAACACTTGTTTCAAATCAGCTACACTTTTGGAAGATTATGGAGAATTCATTTGACCAGCATCATCAATATTAAATATTATATGGAATGTTATCTTGAAGTAGCATTTAAGCATTTTTGCTTAATTAATAATTGCACATTACATAACTGGACATATTGTAGAAAAATCTGAGTATTTACTACATGCACAGATTTGGGAGCTGGCTTTCATGTCACATCAACTAAATAACAGCTAGTAATATTGCTTGGAAATGCTGTCATAGGAAGAAAGCAGAAAGAACAGACCCTCAATTAACTATCATGACTGAAAATATTTTTATGCAATTTTTAAATTGACAGTGCAGTTATACATGAATTTCTCACTTTTATATCATGTTAGTGAGGCCTTTGTTTCTCATTTTTAAAAATACACTGAACTTCATGTAAACTTTAGTCGGGATTTCAGGACATGACCCATTTTGAAGATGCACCTTGCTTTTTACTGAAAATGTGTATTATCTAACACAATACAAATAGGTCAGTGCTTCTGTTCTAGTTCTTTTTGTTTTAGCTAAAATCAGTACAGACTAAAATTAATACACACAGCAGATAAAGAAAATAGAAGTTATTACCATAGCAATACTCAAGAGATACAATTAGGTCACAAAAACTGGGGGGAAAAGAGCAGAAGCATCACTTCAAAATCAATAGGCACTATGAAAGAATGAGTTTAGCAACTCCAAAAACAATTGTGCATTAAGCAAATAACTACTACAAAAAGAAAGGAAAAGGTGTTCACCAAAGGTTCAAAACCACAAAACCAGTAATTCACATCACCGTGGCAATACCAAACCATAAGGTGTTATGCCAGCAAGCCTCGGATTTTTAAGCAGAAAATCAGTAACTGATGTTCATAAAATTTCGAGAACAGAAAGGTAGGGGACTGACAAAGTACTTTATACTTAAACCCACAAGTGTAACTCAAATGCCATTTCCTTCTACATTTACAATATGCTCAATAAGGCATAGAGTGTTTTTCATCATATTTATGATGCAGCACAAGTCAAAGAACAAAGTTTTGCCACAGTTCTCAGTTTTCTTGTAGTCACAACTGATGGTCAGAAAAAAAAATCAAAAACATTGTGAAAAGGATGAACGAGTGCAGTTAGAAGCCAGAATTACTGCTGCTATTATTGGTATCACATAGAAAGCTAGCACAGGGATGGTGAAAGCCACGGGCTGTCCTTTCTGTTCCTCGTGGAAACAGATTCCCCTGGCTTCTTGTGCTGGCCCATTTCCCCTCCCACCTCCTTCCTCACTTACTCAGCTCCAGACACAAACCCTCTGTTTTAAATAGCCATTATGTCAAACATATAAATTAACATTATAAAACCTCCTTACCTATGTAAGTTTTATGTAACAAACATGCAAAATGAAGAAAATACCTATATCACCAGTCGAATACAACCAGTGTGCCAATTATTTAATATGCATTGTATATGTTACATTCTCATTCCACAGTCATCTTCTGTTTATGTCTTTCAGAAGATCAGCCCTAAGGGACAAGGGTACAGTATTTGTATGCTTTGCAGCAACATTTGTGCACCACCATTCTCTTACATAATACTGCTTGGTATGACAAAGTTTCCAGCTCTGTAAAGGACAATGTCAACAAGATGCAGATTCAGAATCTACTCTTCATTTACAGCAGTTTCTTTTTTGAACAGCTGTTGTTCTGTTTACAAAAATGAGACTGAATATATTTGAGCATGAAGAAGAGTGAAAATTCAACACTTGCAAAAGCAAATATTATTGGGAACTGCAAATAAGAGCATAAAATCAGCAGTACGTGCTCAAAGCTCCCTGTATCTCAGTATCCTGACAAGAACAGCAGTCTCAGGAGGAATATAAAGAACAGGGACAAACCTTTCCTGGGCTCCAGCAATTTGTAGGTCAGGGACTACCTCAGAATACAGCTTTTGGATTTCTGTCAGTCTCTCCCAGATTTTTCTTCCGTGAATGTATCTAATTGTTCTTGAGCATATGTAAACTATGGATGTCCCTGTGGCACGAATATTCCACAAAGTGTTGCGTGTCAAGGCATTTTTAATAGTGTATACAGATACTTATGCATGAGCAATTATAGCCCAACTTACATATATTTTAATCAGAAAATAGAAAATCTGGTGTTGCATTTTTTTGAAATGAAATGCTTTCTAATTAGAGTATATCAGAGTTTAATGTAGTGCTTTTTAAACGTAAGATCAGTTAGGGCTTTTAAGTCTAAATATTAGCATGTTGTAACTTTTGGTAAGAAATGGCAGCATTTGGAACAGCTGCTGGCTATTAACAAGAACAGCTTGCCTCACAGAAACATAAGACCAGCAGCATCCTTCTATCATGCCTGTGGACCAGAAAGAGAGACAGTCTAGTGCCCTACTCCAATTAAAGCTGCCTGGTCCCCATCCACACTGCTGTGAACGAGCACCTTTAGATCAGTTCTTTTCATGCCCACACTGCACAGCACCTGGCCTGTAACTCCCCTGGGCTATATATGGTGCTTCAAGATGCAATGACTGTTGTTCCGCTGGGTTTGGTTTGGTTTTTTCAGTTCAAAGTGATTGAAATTATGAGAAAGCTGTGTTGCACAACCCCAGAATGAGAGCATGATGCCAAAGGCACATGCATAGAAGTAGGTCAGGTTAGGGCATAAAAGATGCAAGTACTGCTGGGGCAGAGCTCAAGCACAGCCAAACTTGGCACAGTTCACATCTATACTGCCCTAAGCAGATCCTGAATACACTACACCTCTTGTGCCTGAGTTTTCTCTTGAAGGGAACTACTTCAAAAGGAAGTGCAGGAGCTAAATTATCACATCAAGTGAGCAAAGTGTGGGGTCAAGCCAAGCTGGCACCATGGAGACACTGTGGCTTTGTCTACACTGCTAAGCTAGAGACAGAGTATGGGGCTGGGTGCTGGCATGCAATTTATGTCCCATTAAGCTGTTACAACAGCTCCCAGAATGGCTTTTGTCTGTGTCAGCTAGTGCTCTCCTACACTGTCTGGGAATGGATCGAGGACAGCATGGGCCAAGGACCATACCAGGGGGTAGTTCAGATGTATCATGCAACTTTGCTCTGGACAGGAAAACAGTTTAGCCATTAAGATGCAAATTTTCATGTTTCTTGGCTTTAGAGCCAAAGGAGAAATTCTGGTCCCTTTTATTTACTAGTACTGTCTCTTTATCACAGCTCCCTCTGCATTCTTAGCTCAGCATGACCTAGGAGCTCAAGGCAAGATCATACCCCTTCCTACACCTTCCTTCCTTTCACAGAAGTAAGGTCAAAGCATACACACACATCGGTAACAGCACAGTTAAAAACAAAGAAACACAAGACTTCCATTGTCTGTACTAGGTTAATGAATTAATTACATGAGGAAAAACCCCCATTGTGCTTCAAAATAGAGAGCACCTTAAAATTCTGCTTTCTCTGGCTCTGAGCTCCTGATGCCCTGAGACACCTCTCAAACTCAAAGCACATTTTATTGTACATAAAATACGCAACAAGTGAAAAACAAGAAGTTAATACCTTTCCTTATAAATAGATGGCAGGGAAACTAAGTTTTCAGTAGTTGTAAGGGTCTTGTGAGCAGAGGCCCATTAAGGAAAGTGCTGTACCTAATAGAAAGGAGGTTTGGTTCCCCAATGACAACAAAACAGTAGTAAAGGACAGATTCAACACTACTTGCAGTTGATCAAAAAAACCTATCTGTTTTAAACAAGACTGAATCATTTTTCAGTAAATCAGTGAATAAGTAATCTCTAGATATTAAAGGAAGTTTACTTTCCAGACAAATCCATATAGAATTTGCTTTTAATTAAAAAAAAATTCCTCACTGCTTTTGAATTCATCCCTAACCTCTGGTTGGGCTTTTTGCTTATTTGATTGTTATTATTTTTCTCATTTTGCCATGGCACCGCCCAAAGGCTTGCTCAGACTGATGTTTGAACTTGCATTTTCTGAAGCATAAATAACATTAGGATTTACCAAAACCAATCATATTCAAAAGTCATAATAAAAGACATAGAAAAGTAATGATAAAAATAGACAGACCAAAGAATTAAAATAAACAGGCTCAGTATCTTGGAAAAACTTCACGCTGGATACTAATCCTGGATTTTGATCAATGCAATGTATCAAAACAATACAGAAAATTTACTGGGTGATTAACCTTTGAAGGTATACCACATTATTAAGAAACTTTTTTCTAATACAGTGGAGAAATATAAATACATTTTCAATTCTTGTGTTTTAGCACATACAGAAGGCGAACATGAGACCTTTTCTTCCAATGGAGAAATTACCTGCTGTGCTATTTGAAACAAATACTTTTCAGAATACTTCTGAATACTTTCAGAAAACAACCATCAAATTAAAGTCTGAAAATGTAGGCCTGTAAAACTTTAGAATAGAAAAATTTGGTGAAGAAGTATATCCACTTTGAAAATTTACTGTCTTGCACCACACTTTATTTTGAATTAATTGTAAAAGTTTAAAAATAGTAAAGGAGGCAGGATTACAAACGAAAAATTAAAACAGCTATAAATCAAAGAAAAGTAGCACAAGTATTCATAAAGAAATATGGAGGCATTCACATCTAGATCTGGACCTGACTGTTGAAAACCAATAGTATTTGAGAGCTTACAACTGTTATGTAATCTGCAAAAATTCACAAACTCAGACCAGCTGTTGCCCGAACCAGCTTGTACATCACACAAAAATCATCACAAGAGTGGGCATCTCAACCCACCAACAGTAGAAAAGCCAGAGACTGAAAGGGTAAGCAGAGTGACGAGGCACGTTAACTGCACAAACCTCCAGAGACACAGTCATATCAACTAAGGAATCTGTACTGTATCTGTTTTAATTCACAGCTTCTCTGGGCAACCTGTTAAATGTAAACTGTTCTCAGGTCGAGCCATTTCCCAGAATTATTTCCTCCACTATAACCCACAGGTTGAGGTAGGTAGAATGGCAACTAATAGTTGCAAACTCCTGCAAAAAGCTTTAATTGGAATCTGTTATCTGAGGTGAACTCCTATCCAGTATAGAAAATTTGTGGTTAAAATAGCAGTGAACAAGGCAGGAAGATACTCAACTCTGTTACTGAAGATGAAAATCTCCTCTGCTATTACAGAGGCGAAACAAAATCACAAAGATCTCAGTTTTGTTATGCAAGACAAGAGACTACTACCTTTGCCTTAAATGCTTTTTTGTGGTATCTGCAAAACTTACACCATTTCACTACAGTTGTTTATATAAAGATATACATTTGGAGATATTTTTCTTTTAATCATTTATCAAAACTGAAGTTCATTAACAAATACTTCCTGAAGTCTCTCCTCTTTCTGTACCAGGTACTGTGCAGACATTTACTATTGACTAATTTTTTTAACCATTTTGGTACTCATCTTTTCAGCAGGAAGAGCTGTGGGGAACTGCAAGAGAAAGGAGAGAAATGGCAGAAGAAAGACTCATGGGGAAAAAAAGATGATGGAGATGTAAAGGACATGAATTACAATTCCAGAGATTCTATTTATTAAAAAAAGACTTTTAAAATAAGAGCTCACACAGATAAAGAAAAAAAACAATATAAATTTGACCAAATGCAAACACTGCAGCTTGGTTCTACAAGTGTAAAAATGTCACAATTGGAATAAAATTAATCACTTCTTAATTTGACTCCTGAAGGCTGAAACTGAAGCTAAGTAAGTTCATTAAAGAATGAGTAACAGCAACAAAATGTTTCTGCAGAAAAACCTCCATTTTCTTTAATGCTCCCTGTCCGTGACCTCTGCAAAGAGCAAGAGCATGTGAAATACTCAGAGCTCCTGTTTCAGTTTGTCTGCCGGTGTTGGTAAAATAAATACAGAGTAGGGAATGGTTCCGTTCTCATCAACCTCAACACACGATTAGGCACTCCTATGTCAAGGCACAGGCTGAATAATCAACATTTATTTCCAATCAGTAAGCTCAGCTCTTCAGGTTCAGGCTTGTCTTCAGCAATCTCACTACTTACCCCCTCTCCCACCAGCAGCACTCCTTACAGCTGACAGCATAAATTACTCTGCTAATGCTTACAGTAAAAGCAGCAAACATGGCTTCTCTCCAAAACAGCAAGAGGGAAGATTATAAAGTCATAATTTCTGATCGTCTCATAAAATAACTGCCCAGGCATCCTGTGCTCCATCTGGTCTGTGGTTATCAATCTGTGATACACCACCTCACAGCAAGGATTCAAGCTGTGAGGGAGGTGCCATGTCAGATGAAAACAGAAAGACAGACTTCCTACCTGTGCAGGGCAGTAAGACTGAAACTGTGTTGCCAATGCTTTTGTGAACTTTGACCAAAGACAACTACATCTGAACTAAAAGGACAAAAATTAATGCCATTTCAGTTACCTAAAATAACTTCATAATATTTAAAAGCTGTACTCCTTGCAAGATTAACCTGAATTTCATTAGATTATTTTGTTTTTCTGATTGTATCTACACTCAACACTACAGGTGAAGCCAGATCCTGTAGTGTTAGCTCTCACTGTTTTATATTGCTCCCAGCTTTCAAACATGTTGCACACCAATATTTTTGTTTTAAAAAGACTTTTTGTGACTCCGTACATCTCATGTTGCCTTGGTTAAATTCTTCATGCTTCTATTCAGCTGGCACAGTAGAGACATAGCTGCTGTTTGTTTCATTATACAGCCTGAAGCCTTGCAGTCTGGGCTTTTGTTTTGTAATCACCAACACAAGAGAATGAGAGGACAGATTTCATTATAAATATTAGAAAAATACTTTAATTTGTGCTTTCAAAGCTAAATAGGCCATAAAAAATAAAGACCCCAGTTAGTCCCCATTTCCTCCAGAACCTTCTAATTAATTTTCCATAATGAAAGGAAGGTTACAGATAGGGTAATTGGCAAAAACTTTACTGCTGAAAGACAGAGTGGTCTATTATGTCCCCAGAAAATACACCTTGCATGACCCCTTATCAAGCAAAAAAGGAAGATATCTATGAATAACTGGTGATTTCCTTTTAATTGAAGCTTTCTATGCAATACTGCCTTGCTCAACTTAGTTTGGTGTTTTTAAGCTTCTGAAAACACCAAGCTTCCTAATAAGCAATATAATAGCTAGTCAGCATTTGCCTGAGCTCTAAATTCAGTGTTTTCAGCCAGGCATTGCAGCTCATTCACAGCAACACTCACATTTTGTTTTGGTTTTTTTCCAGAGATTCAAAACTAAACCCTCAGAAAAAAATAAAAAGTCTAATTATAGGTTTAAAAATCTTGGGCAAGAGGAGTCCAAAAATTAGGTTGACTATATGTATCTAATATCATTATACACACAGAAGGCATCCATTCAGGAGCTTTCAAAAAGAGCACAAGACACTGGAAAATGTGACTAACCATGGCTAACTGTTATTCTTCTGATTCTGTAAAGATCAATGGAAGAAATATATAGACTGATGAGTTTCAGAGATTCAGAGATTCATAACCAAGCCCCCAAGGTGACTGGGCCTGACCTCCTGAGCACACCACACAATTCCTGGCCAAGTAAACCAAATTTGCAGGGCGGCAGGTTACTGTGTCCCTTCAGCTTCCAGTGTCTTTATGTTGCTCTTACATTTAATCTTTTTGACAGGTTGCTTTTCCATCACCCAGTTACTTGAAGAAACAAACCATCCATCATTCACTTTCCAATTACAAAATACTTTTGTTGTTGTTTTGCCATTAAAACAGTCATAGATTAGCTACGTTTAGACTCATCTCTGTGTCAGCGTAGTCACCCGGTTCTACTGAAGTACTTGATAGAGAGTCCCTCATTTTTCTTATTTTATGCCTTATCATCACATTTAGCTCCATTTTCAAAAACTAAAACTCTTTCCTTTCCATACTGATTTAAAGATTTTATTGGGTTGTGTTTTTTTGGTCATTTTAAGGTGCTGTGGCTGATCTCATCTTACTCAGTCAGGCTATTTCCTGAAACCAAATATGTCTGCTAAAATATTATCTCACATTTTTAAAGTTCTATGTCAACTTCTTTCATCCAGAAATGGTGCAAACCACTTTAATTTCACATAAATAAATAGAAATTCCTTTATTTTAAAATACCATATTGCTATCTTCATCCTCAAAGTCATGACACTATTAACTGCTAGTCCTGTGAGTATTACAACTCAATTTATTGCCTTGAAAGTAATTCCAAAAAGCTTTTCACACATACAATAAAAAATTATGCAAACAACTTCAACAGCAGAATTTATGATCTTTTCCCGTCTGTGAGGGAAAAGGTTTCAGGCAGATATGGGTAATTTGAACATCATCCTATTTGTACGGGTTTTTTAATCTTTGTAACAGTGCAGCCTGAATCTACATATTGCCAAGCAATCAAATACATTTACAGGATTGTGTTTTGTTATAAAAAAAAAGAAGCAGGCTGAACTTTGAATTCATAATCAAGGAAACATCTTTAGATCTCAATCCAAAAGCCACCCTTGAATTGTAAAACCTACACTGTCTTACACAAGGGAGGTTCTGAAAGGCTTCAAGAGACCTGAAGGACATTGTTGAGAACTCCAGTGAGTAAAGGAAAAGCTGAAACACCTGAAATCTATCCTGCGTAATGGTGACTTTAAGCACTGGTACTTTACTAGTGCCTAGGGATTCGTGTGATAGACCAGAGCCTTGTGTGCTAGGCACCACACAGAAGTAGCACTGTAAATTCTTCACAAATTTATCCTCTAAACTCATTAGAGCAGTCCAGTCACTATTGCTGAGTAAAGCTTTTAATGGAAATAGGTTTCTCCAGTTCTGACACGGAAACATGCAGTCCCTGTATGCTTACAGCCTGGCAGCTCCAACCTGTCAGCAGCCCTAAGAGAAAACTAGTAATTTCCTGGAAAACACAGCCAGACAATAATCATAATGTAAAACAGACCATAAGAGCCTGAGATTGGTTCCACAGGCCAACCCCAGAGAAGGAAATCAGATAGAAAACGTATACAGATAAACTGGTCTCTGCTAGGCAGAAGATCAGATTGAAGGAATATTCTACTCACAACACAATGCTCTGCAAACAAACAAACTAGTTTAGATACTGCAAGCAGTACAGAGCAGTCTGCTCAAAGCAGCACAGCTGAGGAAAATGAAAAAAAAAGCCAAAGCAGGCTAAAATGGCTCTCTTCTCCTACAGGACTCGGCTCTCCCTGCAGGTCACAGTCCTGCACCATGCAGCCAAATCTTTGATGTCCCCATGCCATTTTACATTTAACAAAGCCTTACCAGAGAAGGGACACAAGTAGCAGCAAATACATTCATGGGTCACCTGCAGTGTTCAGAGGTGGTGTCATCAGCAAGGACTTGGTTTCTTAAATCACAGCATCTTTTCTGAGGAGAGGAACCACTGCTGGGGAGAGGCAGAACCCACCTCACCCGTAGCAGGAAGAACATATTTGCACACAGGCACTCTAAATCCACTGCTTTGGAGTTGAGTATTTTTTAGGAAATAGAGACCAAGGTCCTGAAGCAAGAGAGAAAAACCTTTTACTGCTGTGGGTAGGGATGTCCTACAGACTTCCTGACCAAGTAAGTGGAGGCGTTTTAACCACACAGACATCTGCTGAGAGGACAACACAGCACTACGCCGGCAGTGCAGGTTGTGGCACTGCATTGGTGACAATTTCCTAGCACAAACACTGAAGGGGCTCACTAGCAGCAATGCTGTGTAAGCTTCCACTCACAAATAGGGATAAACTGGTCGGTGATCCTTGTCCAGTGGCCTGGGTTGCAGTGACCTCAAGATGATTGGCTTGAGGACATGGAAAAAGGCTGAAAAGTTAAGCAGCAGAGTGAGGAGGGGTTTTAGAACTGGAGATTGAGGTTTATTCAAGCTGGGTAAAATCCCAGGAGAACAGGCACAGGGAGAGCCTGGTTTTTGAGAATTCAGGCAGGAGGAAGGCCCTGTGGAAAGGCTAGGAGTTCCAGCAGTATGCCCACTTGGCTTAGGAAGAAGCCTTTGATGAGCTAAAATTTAAAAAGAAAAAGGAAGATGAAAACCAGGACAAGTAAAAAAGAAAGAGTACAAAAGCACTGTTGAGAAACTTGGGCCCAAAACAAGGGAGGCCGGAGCTCGCCCGAAGACAGGTCTAGGAAGGGAGGTTTTGGGAATGTGGGGAAGCCATGAGCATGACAGCTGTAAAAGGAAGTTCAGAAAACGTGTGGGTGACAGATGGGGGAGAGAACGCAGTGACAGACGACAAGAGAACGACTCATTATCTTTTTTTGTCCCCATCTTCACACAAAAAGCTCCTGCACATAGCAGCATGCTACATGTGGGAGGCCGGACCATGTAATGTTAACATCCCTTCAAACTACCATTCCTGGGACTAAACCATAAAGTCAAATAACCAAAAATACTGCAGAACTTAAGTACAATGAAGGATTTATCTTGTAATCACAGTGTTTGTCTTATAATGACTCTCCATGCTTGAAATTTTATATAACCCTTAAAGAAATATTCTTGGGGGATTTGAAATGTAATTTACTTGTTCCAATTACCGCTGTGTATTGAGTGTGAGCAGGTCATTTTGAAATAGTTTTGCGTTTGTTATTCTCTGCAAATTACAACCAGAGAAACCCAGACTGTCTCATCAATCAAGACAAAACTAAAGAAACATGTTTCCAGTAAGCTTTAACTGCTCATAAGTGCTGATAATTTTATCCTGTTGAACTTCTACTACCCTACATCAGTGCTGTGAAGGACAATCAAGCAAACTAGAGAGAACTGGGGAAACAAGGTGGAAAGCACTGTTCCTTTAATCTGCACAGGTCATCTTCTATCCTCCCCACCAAAGCATCTGAAACACCTCCCTGTAGTGTGTTTCTAGATCCTTTGTCATGTCAGGTGATGTTTGCTCCCTTACTCTCTCCCCTGGGTAAGCAATGTTTCAGGAAAAAAGTGTTTTTAATGCTCAGGCAGTTGTCTGTGACTGGAAAATGTAAGTATTCTTTATGTAAGGAAAAACAAGCAAAAATGTTTTAAGAATAAAAGGTACTTTTATTGTGTTTAGAAGGAACAATAATAATTTTTTTCCTCTTTTCTTTTTTAAGTGAGAAATCATAAAACGTTCTAATGCTACAGAAAACGGGGAGTTTGTGATATCTAAAATTATCTTTTTAACTCCTCATGGCTGCCAAGATATCACATGTATAAGAACTTATCTACAATACACTTACTTGTCTCTCTTCTCACCTAAACTGAACCCCGGAAGAGGCCTCATCCCTTCCCCCAAAATAGTCCTGCAACAGTTGTTTCACACGATCTTCAACAGAATGGCGAGCGCCACAGCTGACAACACTGTTCCTTTAGCTCAACAGTTACTTTCTAAAATTATCCTTTCATATTTAGTTACTTAATCTTCCTACAGTCCAATTATGAAGGCATTTCTTATTGAGCACAGTATTAACCTATAAATATTAATGAAATCATAAGCCTTGTCTATTGAGCATGGTATTGACCTGTAATTCTCCTGATAATCATTTAAATCTATATAAAGAAAATATAAACTCTCAATTAAACAGTCAAAATCATACAAAAACTCCTGCACCTTTTTTATAAACTGTGGAACATAGCAGTAAGAAAATACCTAATACTGGATTATATTGGGAAAGTTTCTTCACCAGAAGGGTTGTCAAGGACTGGAACAGGCTGCACAGGGAAGTGGTTGAGTCATCATCCCTGGATGTATTTAAAAGATGAGGAGATGTGGTGCTTTGGGACGTGGTTTAGTGGTGGACTTGGCAGTGTTAATAGTGGGACTCCATGACCTTAAGGCTCTTTTCTAACCTAAATGATTATATAATATTTTATATTTACCTTCAAGGCAAAATACATATCTGCTATAGCTCAGAATTAAATTCGGTAAAGAAGAAACTATTTTGGAGATGAAACTTATTTTTCCACTTGAATTTAGAGTTTTATTTGATATTTCCTGCTACTTCGTATTTTTCTAAGTTACTAAGCTGGATAAAGTTTTTAACACTGTAATAGTCATTCCTATATTTTCAGTTTCTTAAAGAAGTATACATATTTAGAATCTCACATTGGACTAAATAAATAAAAGCAAGCAAATATACATCATTCTATCTGTGAATAAATCACATAAACACAGACAACAGTGAAAACGTGTCTCCAAATAGCCACAGTAACTCAATATCCAAATAAAGATGAGATTTCTGCTTCTATGAACATTACACACACTCTGAGGCAGCTGTGAAAAACAGTCCTACAGACACCTACATTCAAACTGGTTAAAAATGTACCTTTCCCCTTAGAGTAAAAAAAAAAAGAGGGAGTCAACCCTCCATGACCCACAAACCAAGTCTTGCTTGGAAAACCTTGTTCTAGTGAACCTCTGTGAATCTCAGCATTCATCAGGCAGACATTTAAGGTCCCAGATTCCTCTGGGCTTCACCGTGTAACACTGTGAATGCAGTGGTACAGGAAACACTGTAAACTGCCAAGGCATATTTTGGAATAATGAAAATCACATCCCACAGTCACACCAAGAGAACAGTAACATCTGATTATTTAGTACTCTAAGGGATACCATTTTTAATGTGGGATTTTTTTTACTTTTTTGAATTTTGGTGCCAAAAAGACAGAGACAGGTCTTTCAAGAGCTTTAAAAAAAATTTAACATCTCATTACACTTTAATTCTCCCCATGAAATTATGAATGTGCAAAAATCACCAAAGATATAGCTTTTGAGAATGGCTGCAGCAGAATGTAGTTCTGATCAAAGCATAGATATAAAGCAGAGGCAAAATAGAATAGAGGAGTCTCATCCTCTCATCCTAACACAGCTCCCCAGTACGGCCACACAGCTTTAGAGCACCTGAGTAAAAGCAACAAGGGCTGATTCACACGACACATGCTGATGCAGAAACTCTCTTAGGTGGTACCTCAGTTCAGAGCCTCTAGGTGGAAGACAGCTTCATAACCCCAGAGATCTAATCAGGGACCAACTCAGACACAGGGAGAAACAACTTACAGCATATTTTCGACAAGCTTTGTTTTTCTCATCCATTGAATTATCCTTCACATGTTTTGATGCTCAAAAGCCATGAGGCTTTCAGTACAGTGGCTCAGTCAAACAAAACTGGCAGCCAAGAAGCAGCCAAGAGCTCCAAAGTCACTGAAGGGCACAGAAACAATCACCACTCCAAAGAATTGAAGCAGAGCTACACAAAGCTATGCAAGATAACAGGATTTTTTCCACAACTAATTAGAAAAAATCTAGGACTTCCAGCAATGTGAATGTCTGTCCTTAATAAATACTTACAGAAGGACAGGATATGAGGGGACTTTGTTGGGTGCACAGTCTGAGACAGAAAAGCAAAGAGAAGATCACAGTGAGATCATCCCCCTCACTGACAGCATAGCTGACAGTGCCAGATTCCCCCAGCCCACTGAAACAGAAGGAGCACAGCATTTACAGCCAACAAAGCTGATTTTATGGTGTTGCACTGCGAGAGTCACACCCAGAACCTTATCAGCACTGAAGTTCCTCCCGGGGCTACCGACTCATGGGCCCAGCACAGAAGTATCTTCTAAAGATACTCAGAGTGCAGTACCAAGCCTCTGAAATCAGCTACATCTCCTCCCTTTGCTGATAAGGTGTTACACAGTCATTACCTAATTGGGCATAAAGGGTACTTGCACAGGGCATCACTCATCAACAAATTCTTGTGCTACCTGTTTGAATATTAGAAGCCTCAGGAAATGTTAGGGCCTTTTCCCTCCTTCCTAGTTCTAAATCTTCATCTTTCAAAAGCTATCATGACAATATTTCATTTGGATTACACGAAGAGTTCCTACAGAATGAAGAATTACTGATTATATTTAAATGACATATACAATTGAACAGAGGAATACCAAATAAACACATTAAAAAGAACACTTGTACTTCAGTAAAATATTTGCTAGCAAATTAGATTTTATTTATAGCTACCAGCATTTCTTTGACTATTAATAGAATTATAATCATAATGCCACCAGCTGCCAAACTGAAACAGAAATCTCTCTAGTGTCCTACTATGGCAGGCCACTACATCACTGTGATAATGGATTCTTTCTTTTGACTTCATAAAAAATTTTTAGTTTGCCGTAATTGTTTCTAAACCTCTTCTTTTTTGTTCAAACACAAAGGAGCATTTTATCTCTACCATGAGGAGTTACTGATAGTTCCTTTAAAACCTTGAATGTACTTCCAAAATCCAGCATTATCTACGAGAGGACAGACACAGCTAGAAAGTGAGTTTTCATATGTAATTTAAATTCCATTTGTGATAAATATCAACCAAAACATAAATAACAATATTTTATACATAAATCATCTGAATAAAACAGTAAATTTACTTACCATATGTGGCACACTTAGATTTAATTTTCCTCCATAAATAGCTCACCATCTAAATCCTGAAACAAAAAAAGCCCAGCCAAAACACCAAAGTCTTTACTTTTTATGTGAAAGAAATGACCAACACAAGCATTTCCTAATGCAAAACAACAAGTGCTCTACATATTTAAATTTATCCATGACTTAGTGGAGAATAACTGAGACATCCCTTAATATCTATGAGGTCAATTCTTTAACAACTAAAGATTCAACTCAGTGAACAAAGGCCTTGAGAATTCAGTGAAGCCACACCCTTAGACTGGAGATCTTTACATAAACCAGAGTTTAACATTTTTATTTAATTTTTGTTCTGATAGAATAACTCACAGCTTCAACTTGACAACTTAACTAGGTATTGCAAAATGTTTTAAGATATATGCTTTCTCCAAAGGGATCATGGTACAAGTTAATTTTAAACTAGTTTAAAAGCTAAATGAGGGCTTCAGAAAAACCACAGAGGTTTGATGTATTGTATCAATACACTTATCACAAGTCTAAATCCTGCACTACATTTAAAAAGACAGCACTTGAATACTTAGCTAAATGGAAAGCACTCAAATTATGAGATACAGCTGTAAAAATAACACCTGCTCTACTCATTCTTCCTTGAGGATCTGGTTAGATTAGCACATATGTAGTACTTATGATTTATTCATTGGTTTCTGAGTAGAAACGTAAAGTAGCTAGACTGAACTATAAAAAACAGGTTAGTATAATTTCTCCTTTTAACACACTTGAGAAATATCAATATGAGCCCTGTCAGATTGTACATGGCTTTTTTTTCCCTTGTTTTAGAACAGCTAATTTAAGCACACGATTCAGTTATCACAGCACTGATATATTAGGCCAGGAAAATACAGCTAACACTACTTTAAGAAATCTTGACTCTCAGATTCTAAAATTCAAATAGAGAACTGTAAGCCCTAAATAAAAATTAACAGTTATAGAAACACAACAGGAAGCTTGGTCTTCTCTAAGCACACATCCTTTAGGCAGGTAATTAAAAAAATAATTTAGGAATCTGATGATTAATACCTAATGCACTGAAGTAGTTATTATGAGGAAAACAGCACAGTTCTCTCTTAATGCCCTATTGGCCCACTGTTAGGAAAACTTTGATAAATCCTGACAGATGCTGCTTCCATGTGGTATTTCTAAAATTTTTATACTATAATGCATGGAATTGGAACCTGAAGTGAAAGCCATCTGCAGTAGAAATGAGACTGGCAAAGGCATTTTCCATTAAATAAGTATCACCCCATACCTCAGTAAGTTGCTCTAAGGCAAGGGCAAAGGGCTTCAGTGCACAGTAATTAAATCTCTCTTTCATTTAATGTTCATTTGGTAAGGGGAAAAAAAAAGTAAATCAGTACTCACTTGTTGAAGCACTCAGGCTATGGGCAAAAGCCTCCAAGAAAAGGAGTTTTACAACCTTCCTAGCAAAGACACGATGGTTTCAGCTGATAATCAGAGATACCTGGCAGAGGCACCAGGGTTGTTTGGGCTTTTTTCGGAAGATGATGATTCGTAGTTCCATGTTCCATTGACTGAGATCTGACAGATTTTCCAAACAAACATGTATGATCTACAGCCTAGGTTATTTTACAGATTGGCCTCAAACATATTCAAAAATCACATGAAATTTTCCCGCAGCCTTCAGCATGAACCTATGTTGCGCATGTGCTCCAAATTTCAACTCAATCCACACGGAACTAAAAACCATATTTATTAGGTTTTACTAGAACAACATTTCAAATAAACTTCATCACAATACAGTTGTTTGAGTTACATTTTTAACTTTTCAAGCAATAAGAAAAGAGCAATGGGATGAAGAAGAGCAGGCGATCATAATGCATCCAGGCTGTGTCCACAGGGATGTGGTGTGCAATAAATAGAAAAGGAGTGTGGCATATGGGGACTGTCCATCACTAGTTACACACTGTACCAGTTGGCATCACAGCAGAAGAAATTTTTAGAAGAATGGCTTTTGAATTCTGTGGTATTCTTAATTTATGAAGCCCAAAACTGGATTTGTCCTTTTATGGAGGAAAATTGTCAATTCAAGCAAAAGATGTTAACAACAGGTGTTGAATCAGGCTCAGCCATCCAGGATGTGCAATTATACTGAACAGATGTGCATGGAATAAAAAGAAAGGATAAAAGCATCTTAATACACCAAATATTACATCCTTACATCTAGGTATTGAAAGCAAATGAGCCAAATCCTTTAAATTTTCACTCAAGTAAATTACTAATAAAGCCAACAACAGTTTGCTCATCAAGATCATTAGTCATAAAATTTAAAACTTACAGGAGGACTACTGCTCCCCACAGAAGCCCCCTCATAAAATTAAGATCCCTTTTTCTTACTCAAAGTAGAAAGAATAAAGGAGTTTGGGGCCTAAAAGCTGTCTTCATAAAAAGATTATTATTCCCTAGTTCTGTCAAAAATTATTCATTTAATGCTGCAATCACTGTGAGGAAATCCACAGTTCATGTTATGAAGCAGGACAGACTAAATTGTTAAAATTATCTCCTTTTTTTGATCATCAGTGTCTCTCCGAGTGCTCGATGTTGTGACATCAAAGCAACAAGTGACAACATTTGCCAACAGAAGCTTTCATAAATGAAATAATGAAACAAAAATAATAAATATTTCAAAAATTAACTCTTTTTAAAAGTTTTTAAACTATCTTAGTATTGTCTTAATATTAGAGACCAAATAGATCAATTGCACACCAGCTTTCATCAAAATAGTCATCATCTATAGTCTAACTTACCAAAGGTCACTCACTGCACATACCCTAAAAATGTCAGCAAGACTTAATACAGAAGAATCAGAGTAACTGATATTTCCTAAACGTGTGCTTTCTCTAGCAGAGAATGGCAACAACAGGGTGTGGGGTTTTTTTATTTTCCTGAAAGTTACTGAACGCCCCCCTGCAACAGTGAGTTACTGTCATTCCATGCTGGTTTTTAAATTTGTCTAACAAAAAACATTAACTTTCAAGTAGCGACAATTTGCAATTAAACTCTGTACAATGTTTCCAACTCTTTAATTTTTATGCATCTCCCCTAGGTAGACTAACAGTGTTTTCCTAAATTATATAGATGAAAACTAAATTACACAAAACCAAAACTGTAAAATACGTTTCTATTCTTCTCATACTGTACATTTGATCTACAATTATAGCATATTTTCTAAATTTTCCCCATGAATATCCCTATGGAAAAACTGAAATCAATGCAGTAAAATACTGCATGTCTAGTCAAGCAACAAAACACAGAACTAAGAGAAAAAACGCAAAAGACTGTACAATTAAATAGATATTCTGTAGTGTGTTTATCCACAGAAGATTACTATGCTGTATAAGAGGAATAATAAAAAGCAACAAAAAAGCATTTCACAAATTAGTGTACGACTTGGATAATGCCTACAGACAGAGTTACAATATTGCTATGAAGACTGTTAGCCCTGAGAGAGGAACTGCTTTGTTTTTGACATGGAAACAAATGTACACATCCACAAAGAGCTGGGGTTTTTGTCAACATCTTCATCTGCCTGATCTCTGATGATTCTGTCAGACATTTCAGTACCAGGGCAAGGCACGGTGAGCACAACAAATAAGCAGACCTAAAAGACTCTTCAAGCTAAACATAGCTTGAAGAGCTTGAGTTTTCCCTAAAGAATAAAAGATTCACCTTCTTCTTACCAGCATAAAAGGCAAACAGTTTCTTTCATTCTGTGTAAAACCAAGAAAAGCTGAAGGCGAATGACGCTTCTTTAAACAAGCAAAACACTGTATAGGTGCAGAGGTGTGCAGCATATATGGAAAAAGCTGTAAAAACGGGCTTTGTTATTTCTTTTCACAATCAGTTATTGTTTTGAATCTACTAAAGGTTATTCCTGATATTTAAAACATCATGATAGTGGAAGTAGGCTCTTGAAATCCAGTGTACTCAGAAAAGTTGGGAGACTTAAGCCCTATGTTTTTGCATAGAATGTAATATTTTAACATACTATATTTATATACAATATATATACACTAGTATATTTACACAGTATGATGCTGAAAGGAAAATTTTAAATAATGTCAGAACAGTGCTCTTTAAAGTTACAATTAGTCTAGACTTCACTGCCCATGATTCCATCAGGAATCTGAATCACAGTGAACAGCTGGAGGTGACTGGGTGGTGGGTTAGCACAACTGCTTTGTATCTCTGCAGGTCCATGTGCACAAAGCCCATCTCAAGTGGCCACAGCTATCACAGACTGACAAGAACTAAACTATGTCTCTGACTGGATCCAAAGACTGACAGGACTTCACAGAGCTGGATGAATTTTTGTGGGTGCTACCTGCATTCATTATATATGTTTCTAATCACCCTATCTTCCTGCCAAGAAACCCTGTCTTCAAGAAAAGTTTAAATATTTTTATAGTAACTTAAAATGTATAATAATTGCAGCCTTAGGTCAGCAGTTTCTATCTTCTGTAAGACCTATACCACTGAAAATGTACTTCTACAGCCCTTGCTATAAAGAAAAGAAACCATGTGGATTGTTGAGCAGAATCAGGGATTCAAGAAAATATAAAGTACTCTACACGACAACATGGAAAAAAGAAGTGGCTACAGGCAGAGTTCTAAACATCTTAAATAAAGAATGAAGAAGATTGAGAAATTTAAAAAAAAAAGGTAAGAGTCTAAAAAATATTTACAGAATTCAGAAGAGAAATGCCTTGAGGAATACAAAAATCTAACAGCATATGTGAACAAAACCCAAATGCTCTATCAAAAGGTATTTGTAGGAGATCAAACTTTTTGCTGATGAAGACATTGTAGAAATGACATTTTAATTATCTGTTTATATCTACAGGACTGGAATAATAACCAGTTTAAATCCTGCACATCTGTTGCCGTATTTTCTCAGTATTTCAAGGACACAGACCTTAAACCTTACCCCATACTGGCCACCTACCAGTCAGATTTCCCTTCTATACGTGACATACTGTTACTTTGCTAAAAGCCAAATTACTGCACCTGATCTGAGAAGAACAATCTCCCATAAGCTGAGCAACTGCATCAGAACGGGGTGGCAGAGGGGCCCAGGGGGCCAGCACAACAATGCAGTTTGTCTGAGCAAGCACTGCCCTCACTGCAGAACTGCTTGTGCTGTATCACACTCCAGCCACCCCAGGTCTTTTTCCATCAGCACATCTCATAATTAAACCCATGATATGCCTGTCACGTTGGAAGTCATCTGAGCCGCAGCAATCAGAATTCCCGTTTGAATAACGTAAATCATCATAATGCAACCTAAGTCCCCTCTCTACAATCAGCAGCACAAACAGCCCTTCCACAGTGCTCACACGCTGACCTCTGAGACTTCAGGCAGTGCTGACTGTCCACTGACAGGTCTGCAAATATGATATGACAGACTCAACCATAAAAATACAACAAATAACCTTTCTGATTTTATTACTTGTCATCTACTACATGTATTAAAAAAAAAATCCTGAGCAAATCTCCTCTGGGAGGATTTGAAAAGCTCTGATTTAACAGACATTTCAGGATTTTCAGAAAGGAGAGGTATTTATGTTCTGTATCCCCAAATCCCACCCGAAAGAGGGGAACAAAGCCAGCAGCTACGACTTCATGGTTTCAAGCAATACTTTACAACTATTCCCTGTAGAAAAACAGCTATCACCTCGTCAGTAAAAATTGATGTGAAAAGTCAGATTTCTGCTCCTACTGAAGTCAATGAAAGTTCTACTGTAGCATTCAGTAGGTTCTAAATTGAGTCCCATCAGGATAGAATTCATTTTTTAATGTTTTTCTCCTTTTTTTAAAAAGAGCAAAGTAACTGCATTTTTAAATATTAATTAATACCACCTGCAGACAATTACAGTAGAACCTTGTGACTTTGTAACAATGACAGAGATACTTGACGAGATTTTCTGAATTTTGCAAATTAACCAACTGAAAAAACACAATAGGAAAGCAACACAAATTTACTGAGTTTAGTTGAAATTGTTTATACCACTTCATAATATATTAGTCAATCTGATATGTTGCATCTCAGTTTTCAGATCCTTCACTTGAACTCCTGGATGTATTAAATATCTTTACTGAAAAGTGATACTTAATGCTAGGAACACAAAGGAAGGTATGCCAACCTCCTCAATGCAGTAATAGGCTTTTATTTCTCATCTGAATCCAAAGATTCGTTGCTCACATTGTTTCCATTTTGCAATCAGTCAGAACTCCAAAGCCACAAGACTGTCACAGTAGCTAAACTTTCACAAATTTGATTTTCTAAACTTTAAATATTATATATTATTTTTAATAAATATTGACTTTATTTTTCACAACTATTACTATAAAGTTAATACCCCATAAAATTATGACACAACATAATTACATTTGAAATATGTGAAAATTATATCCCTTTCATTTACTTTTGTCTTTCATAGCAATAAGTATTTGTTCAAAATCTCCAGTGCCTTTCATTCTCATTTTCTATGTTCACACAGGTTTTTTTCTGCATTTGTAGAGATTGTTGAAGCAGCTAAAGGCAATTGGAAAAAAAGTTAAGATGCTAAAACAGTATTTTTTTTTAATTAGCAAGAGACTATGTAAGAAGATATTGTAATTACTTCAACTTATTTCCTTAACGTACTCCTTTTCATCCTAAATATTTCTATAATGCAAGCCATTTTCATCCAAAACTACTTTTTATTTCTGCAGTTATGTAAAGTCTCTCTTTCTCCCTCACACAATTATTAAGAAGTTATTTGCCAGCAATGAAAATGGAAATAACAAGAAATTTAAAAACTGCAGTATGTATGTAACTCGATGACTGCTACATGCTGGGATCATCCAACTTCTAACCTTACTTTATTCAACATACAAAAAGGATAGAGCTCACTTAATGTCATACCTGCAGTTGTCTTGTTTTCTCCATACTACTCATTATGTGGCCCAATCCCTTGTATTTTCTGTATTTTATACCCTTCTATACAGGATTTCCACTGACTAAACAGGTAAGAGTGCCTACTCAGCAATTCAGCATCCCAATCTAGGTATCTAAAAACTAAAAACCTGTGATCAGGGACAACAGATTTTAAAAGTGCACTGCTTCTCACCTTGCACAGAAACCTCACCACAGGGAAAGCTTCCAGCTCTCCAAAATGCGAACAACATACCTTCCAGTTTTTGCAATAGATCAGACAGGGCTTATAGAACAGTCTTCTGCATTTCACTGCTCTGATTCATCTGCTCAACCGGGTGAAAATTAAACCAGCATCATAATGTAATTATTATACTACAATGTGTACACATCGGGCATTTAAATCAGGCTGCACAGGCAATTGCACGCTTGATATGGCAGTTCTGAAGTGCTCCTGAGAAGGTTTTCAAAGGTAAAAAAATTCCCAAGTTCTTAAAAAAAGGAAACATATTCCATTAGATGACAGGAAACCTAATTATCTTCACAGATCTTCTGTAAATTTGCAATCATGAGGTCTGCTGGAAAATTCCCTGTTTCTTGAACCAAGTAGGTCACTGTTAGCTATAGAAAACTACCAGTCTGTGCTTTTAATGAAGAGCTGGTCCAAAGTTCTTGGTACATACCAAGAACTTACTTGCTGGAGTACTGCGTCACTCCCAAATGCCAGCAATGATGCCATGCAGGCTTCTAGCACCAGAAGTGAAGAAGTTCTCAGATAAGCTGTGTTACTCTCCAGGCTCTGCAGGAGACTCATCTCCACATCTCTCCTCCCCTCCTAGTAATGCCTCTCCTATGTTTTCACCTCATTCCCAGTCTCTGTTCAGGCAGCTTCAGCACATAACCATGATGACCAAGTGCTACCAGCGTCCTCCACACACTCAAGAGTTCTGATTTCCTGTACATCTGAGCTCCACAGTGCCAGTCCATTCCTTCTACCCCAGCATCCTTTTCCAAGGTACTCCTGACAGCCAGTACCTGCTCCATGTCAAATAAAACAGTGATTCTTCCTCTACTCTGCCCCTTTCCAGAATACAGAGAGAATGAAATTCAAAGAAGAGAACAGAAAGTTGTAAGACCTCAACAACAAAAAACATCTCTGATTCCAATCAGATCAGAACTGCAGTTAGAGAAAGGTCAATTCAGCTCTGCATCAGGGAACATTCCCTGTATGCTGAGCTGACAGAAGAGTCTACATACCCACTTCTACCAACACTTACATGAGATTTTTTGAACAATCATTTTTCAGAGGTTGATAAATCGGTCAAAGAAGAGTGGGTATTCACACGGATAGTCAAAGACACTCTTAAAAATAGTCAAATTGATTATATTCACCTTGTCAAATTGAAGTTCCTCCTTCAAAGCATGCAAGTACTAGAGCTTTTTCAAGGAAAAGTTGATGGAATTCTTTTTTTAATGGACAAAAGGACACCAGGCATGTTCTTGTGAGGCTTATGGCCAAAGCCAAGTTGGCAGTCCTAACGAGAATTTTCTGTGAAAAATCAGCCTGAAGCCAATCCAGGGGAAAAAAAACCTGTTAGCCTCAATGGTTAGGAGCTGGTTAGATTTGGAAACCGGAAATACAATCCTGCAAAAGGAACTGTATTGCCTTCAATAACAGAGCACAACCAACTCCTCTACAGAACTTCTATCAGAGTTAACAATTATAATTCAAACAACTCCGTGGTAATTTTGACAGAATGTCAAAAGAAATGCTTGCAGATAAATGTAAAATACTGAAAACTCTTTAAAAACTCAACTGAACTTTTAAAAAAAGTTCATTATTTCCAGCTCGTTGTAATCGACAAAAATACCTATTTTTAAATGAAGAGAAACAACAAAAATCTTTAACACATGAGACAGTTTATTCTACACACCAACCCTCCATCTACTAACAGTGACTAACATATTCAAGTCAAATCCTATCTCATACCCAACAGCCCATGATGCAAGCAGATGGTTTTAATCCCACCAAGGAAATTTTCTTCTCTGTTGAGAACTGTGAGGTGACATGGCCATCCACTTGCATCAAAGTCCTATGTTCCATTAAGAAATCCATGTCTCTGGGGACACATGCACACAGAGGAAGTTACATGCTGGAGGAAAAACACATGCAGTAAGTGGAGTTACATGAACTTTCTCCTCTGATGGCAGTAAGTGTTGAAACTATGACCTTGTTCCCAACACGAGGCACTTTTGCCACTACACAGAAATCAGTTTCCCATATAGGCATTTCCTCCAACAGGACCCCCATCACCTCAAAACAAAATGAGCTCATCACAATCACCAGCAACCCCTGGCAGTATTGACTGTACATTTCTCTTCCCTGGGCCTGTATGCGCAGTGATTAATTGTATAAAATAACTACATCAAGTCATCCAGCAACAGTTATTGATCAACTTGTAATGAACACAAATGTAAACTTAGTGTTTTTTAGACCCCGTGTCTATTTATGTATTTCTGTTTACTACAAATAGATCAATTTCAAGTGGAACATTTTGCTGTTTTCCAAAAATCTCAAATCATCTCTACACAGTTCTTAGTTTCCACTGAAGCTTACCATTATCTATTTCACTTCAAATACTAAAATCACAGCTACTACATGCAAGAGGACAGAAGGAAGAAAACAAAACTATCCTTGTAACTATTCACACTTCAGGGAAGCCCCAAAATATTAGCTATATACACTGGAAAAAGAAATGTCATAAGGATGTTGATGGAAGCTTATGACCACAACAGAATTCTTACACAAAACCTTCATCCTAAGTATTCACTTTCTTTTTTCAGCAGGACGTAGGGCCTTATGAATCAAGTTTTATCCAAGACTCCACTCACACACCAGGACACTACCTGCTCCTTGAAGAATTGCCATGATTTACAATTCCCAGTCCCCTTCCTCATTTCACAGCATTCAGACACAGTGAAGTCACTGTGGAAAGACTAGACCAACTCTTCATCAGATGAATGATGAATTTAATTAATCTGCATGTGTTAATCTATTAGGAAGTTGCTGAGCCACTGTAAATGTTTTAATTTTCAGATGGAGTTCAAATTTCAGGTTATAAATTCTTACACTAGAAAGCCTGCATTTCTTATACACTAACAACTTTATTTTAGACACATGTGCAGTAATATGTGTGCAGTTCCTAACCAGCTTTTGAACGCAACGAAACAGAACAATAAAGCTTCGGGAAGGCAGTGGGATGCAGAGTGAATTCCCCTAACCCTGGCTTTGAGGTAGGCAGTGATGGTCCCTTCAGGACTCTGCCAAGCAGAGATAACAGGCACTGTCAAAACAGGTTTCCTAGAGCAGATTGCCTAACAATCTGGGAAGGGCAGGATCCAAAGATTTCCCAAGGAGAACATTTTCACATCCAATCAGTCTTTCAGCTCTGCCCAGACTGTCCATAAAAAAGCTCATATAGCAGGCTAAGATGTGATGGAGGGCTGAGAAAAATCAGTCTGGTAGAAACTAGATGAAGACTAAATTAATTTTTTTGTAGTTTACTGAAGAGAAACTCTTATCATGAACCTTCCTTATCTTGTGTCATTTCCCTTTTTTTCTTTTATTTTAAATGACTGGTGCAATACAGTTATGCAGTGATTTTTTTTTTCCACATAAATTATGAGGTATTAGCATATGCCACAGTCAAAGAGATTTTTTTAAAAATAATCATGAATACTCAATCCAGCCTACAGATATAATAATCACCCATGGGAATGGGACTTAATATACCAATCTTCAAACATCATGGTCTCTCTCTCCACTGGCCACATCTGAAAGGCTAAGAAACATCATATAGATATTTCAGCCAACCAACTTCTGGAAATCCTGTAGATATTATTTAAAAACATTTTCTGCACCCATTAAGTACTACAATTTAAATATTTACATTTTTCTAAATTAAAAATATAAATTCAAAACAAGGACACTCCCACCCCTTCGCTAACCGTGATAACAACTAAACGCATCTAAGATGACCAAATCAGCAGACTTAGCTGGCAAAAAAAGAAACCAAAAATATCCTATGAGATATTTAAAAGAAATATATTCCATATGCTTTGGGATATTTTATAACGGAACCTTAAGTGACAGATGAAGTTGAATAACAAGATACATGGCTACATACAGATAAATATCTGGTTTATTTATCCTTGATAAGCAAACAAGTAAACCTCATTAGCTGCAGGTTCAGTAATAAGGGTAAACAAAGAGAAAAAATATAAGGAAGTAGACCAGATTATAGTGCACATTCAATATTAACTCCCTTAAAAATAAAAGTCAAAAGAAAGACAAAGTAATATAATCAATTGTACATTACAAGAAAGCAAAAAGATACACTAATCCAAATGGCCTCCTTTCCATTTTTTCATTTCTGCACTGTTCCAATAAAATACAGATTCTAGTACTAAGAGATATAAAATGTGAATGTAAATACCTCTAGAAATTAAAATTTATGGCTCTCCTAGCAACTGTGTCTCGTACACTTGCATACATGCAGTATTCTGCATGGTATTTGGTATGAGCTTTTGTGCTTTCACAGCAACGAGGTTGAATTATGGTTGCTGTGGGAACTATATCTTTGGATTTCCTGACTTGTGCTCTCATCTGAACTCAAATGTTACATTTACATAGGCAAGCATTTGCTGGTTTTCTCCATGTAAAGGAATCTACGTGAATGGTTACATACTCAAGTATTCTCACCAAAGAAACAACACAGCTCCATGTCTGGAGAAGTACAGAGCTCCAATCACTGTCACACTGCATACCCAAGAAGCAAAACAGAGACACATAAAACCTGTGAGTCAAATGTGGCAGGGTACCTACAGAAACAGTAATATGTGATGATGTCACTAAGAGTTTGGGGTTTGCAATCCTCCTTTATTTGCTCTGCTTTTTAACCACAGGGTTTGAATACATGCTTTCTTTCAACCATTTGATGAGACGATACATATAAATACATATACATATATATATGTGTGTGTGTGTGTGTGTACAAAGAGAGAGAGAGAGAGAGAGAGATACACACACATTTGTCAGATACCTTGGAGCTTCTTTGTAAGAGAGTGATCTTAGCAAGTGTGAGGGGGTCAGTGCTGCCCAGGTCAGTACTGCCCAGCGCCAGTCAGCACAGACATTGCTCTGGGAACTTTCTGAACTTGCAGCAGAAGAAAGCAATGACTACAGAGGTCTGACATTTGATGTGTAATATAGGTCACAAGCTGCTCTAGAGACTCACCTCAGCATAGGGGAGAGAGAGAGATAGAGATCCTCTTACTGCTACTAGAGATGTTCTCTAGCAGAGGTGATTTGTATTGTAGTAGAATCAAGAAGCTTGAATTTTGAGGTCTGTCTTCTTGACACAAAATATTCTGTTTACTGTTTCCCCATTGATACATTCTACGATTTGACATCATCAAGAAAAGGGGAGTCAAGTCCTTTAACAAACTTCTGTGCATTTTTGGAATTATCACGGAACAATTATGCCTGTAAAATCATCAGATTAGAAATGAGAAGTACCAAGTTAATATTGCAATATTCTTAAATTGAAATAAATTTCAACGCACAGCTGCAACTTCCAGAAGTCAAGATAGGTATCACGTTTTAAGGAAGATTTTTGATTAATGTGGACGAGCATGAGGAGCGGGAGAAATCAAAAAGCAACATGAAGTCACAGATCCTGAGGCATGGTGGCATGTTTCTGAAGGAAGACCAGTGTACAGCTACACTGTCACTGCACTCAGCAGACTCCCAATGTCTCCTTAGCTTTCACTTAGGAAAGGTGGACATTCCACTAGGGCAAGTGTTCTTGGGGAAAAAAAAACTCAACCCAGAAAAAGCAATCAAAGTGAAATATGACCGTGATGCCCTGGTTTAGAATAGAGGAAACAGCACACACTGAATGTAACAGCCTACCAAGAGTAAGGGAAAATAAACCCAAAACCCTACCTGAAAAATCTCAAGGGAAAAACCCCCACAATTTTAAGATGTAGTGCATGAAAAACAAGAATTATTCTTACTTTAAATTTATTAAATCTACTTTGTATACCATCACAAAGGACTCCAAGTTAGTGCTTCTTGCAAATAAATGAAATCTGAAGCATGGGGCATTTCCACAATAAACAGCAGAGTTTCACAGCAAAAATTCACAGCAGAGTTTACAATGTTAACACAAGAACTTATCAGAGAAGCTTCAAAAAAAAAGAGTTATCTGACAAACAGAACCATATCTGACAAAAACTAGTCTGTATTAAAAATTTCAAAGATCATGAAGATTACTCAGTAAGACAGATTTAACAAGAAACCATCAAGTCTTGCAAGGATAACACTTCTACTTTGCATCTTTGAGTCCAGTCATAACACAGAAGTTTTTCTGGGTATAAAGAGAAGGAATATTAATATAATTTGTATCTCCCAAAGAAATTGTAGGTTATTTTCATTTCAGGATCTCAAGACTACTAAATACGGTAATTAGTTATGGTAGTAGTGTGAAATGGAAAGGCACATCACTAACAGTGCAACCATGCTGAATAGTTTCACAACTCACTTTTGAATGACACATGCCCTCTCTATGAATAGAATGTCAAATCAACAGCCCCTGTTAGTGTGTAGACATAATTGTCTCTGAATTGAATACATCAGCGTTAACTGCAATACCAAAATGGTTCCAACTAAAATAATGGAACTGTCTCTTGCACCATACTTCTGCATATTTTGTAAAAATTACATAACACAATAGGTGGAGAAAGATTTATGAGGTTAACATTTTGCATATTCCTGCAATCAGCCCAACTGTCAACTCTGTTCACTGTGACATGAGTCGCTATAAAATGTGCTTGCAAATAAACATAACCAGAACATCTGGGGAATGTATGCATTCTGGAAACAAATGGTATTTGATGGAAGACTTAAGAACTTACAAATAGATCATCAGTTTTAGAACATAAAAATATTCTTAAATATTATATATTTAAATTATAATAGCCATGTGCAAAGTATTATGTATCTAAAAAACCAGTATTTATTTATGTACTTATTCTGAAGCCTCCTGGAGGAAAATGCAAACACATCTATACCGATCTCATATAACTTTCCTTTGATTTTTATATGAATCTTGCATAGACACAAGAAAAAAGTGTCTGTGTACACGTGAGCATGTAAAACATAAAGAAATTTCAAAAGTATTTTACAAAATAACTAAAAAAAAGCCACAGAGTTATTCCTGTTGGTACATTCAGATATGAGAATGCTGTGCACAACTTCATAATGTAATGTCTAAATTGTCTAACAGAGCAGCTTGCACAAATAGTCTGAAGGCCACATGATGATACCACATAGAGGTATAAATGGAATCCAATGGCACTTTCTATGGAAGCAGTCATATTTATAGAGTTACAAACTGGAAATATGAAGTAAGTCAACAGCAGGATACTACCTCATGCAGGAGTATTCAACGTTGATAGCAAATGAAATGCTCCATTTTCACCCTTCAGGGGTACTGCAAGGACTCTTACTATCCCATACTTATCTTCAGAAAGAGAATCATAGGATCATTTAGGTTGGAGGACACCCTTAAGATCATCCGGTCCCACTATAAACACACCACTGCCAAGTTCACTAAACCACATCCCAAAGTGGCACATCTTTGTATCTTTCAAACATCTTCAGGGACCCTGACTCCACCACTTCCCCGGGCAGCCTGTCCCAGTGCCCAAACACCCTTTCAGTGAAGAATTTTTTCCTAATATCCAATCTAAACCTCCTCTGGTGCAACTTGAGGCCATTTTGCTTGTCCCATTACTTGTTACTTGGGAGAAGAGACCAACCCTCACCTCCCCACAACCTCCTTTCAGGTAGTTGTAGAAAACAGTAAGGTCTATCCCGAGCCTTCTTTTCTCCAGGCTAAACAATCCCTCAGCCACCCTCCAAGACTTGTGCTGCAGACCCTTCATCAGCTTCACTGCCCTTCTCTGGACATGTTCCAGCACCTCAAAATTTGCACAAAATACATAAGGTGATCACCCACAAACATATAATCAACACATTCACTCTTTTTCATGAGAAACAAATATAAGCTTCCTAATACTGAGTATCCTCTTAAGCTTTTAAAGACAAAAAGACCCAAGGAATATATTATGCAGTTGAAAAAAAAGTCTCACCTGTTACTCAGTACTCCAGTTACCTCATGGAACAAAGTCACATCACTGCCATCAACAGTTAACACAAAATGACTAACAATGAGTCTGAAAGTAAAATACCTTTGATAAGATCTATCATTACAGCAAGTAGCAATCTAGGGTTCCACCAACCCTAGATTGCTATCAAAACCTAGGTTAAATCATGCACTTGAAATTATGCTCAGGATGCTTGGGAAGTCTGTTCTTCTTCCTGACCATAAGTACAAGATTTAATAAGTACATGTTTTAATGCCTTCTCACAGTACCTCATGGTTCTTTAGTTTTATAGCCCACAAATTATAGATTCACTCACTATAAATTGCTCTGCAGTGCTAAAGAAAAAAAAAAACAGAGAGAGAAAGCACATTAGAAAGCACATTGTAGTGTGCACATTGGTTTGCTATTTTACATATATATTGCTAATTTCAAAATACCAGCTGTATGTTGTTACTGTGACAGAAGAACCACTCCTTATACAGAAAAAAATACTACAGTGACCCAGAAGCCACCTCTGTCTCACACGGAGTTGCACTGAGGAAGGTCAGCCACCACAAAGTTCTTCCTGCATGCTGCAGAAAACATCTATTAAAAATCCATGGTGGGCTAGTCAGAAACATCTGCGTTTAAAAAGACTGCAGATAAGTAAAAGGGACTGCATTCATCATGTCAACCAAACGTTTTAGTGTGGTATTTAAGCAGAATATTTAAAAACATACACCGAGCTGATACTGAAAACAGAAGGAATTCAAAGAACTAAGTCTCTAATGCTGTCCTTAGAAATCAGCAAACTGAGTGACCAAAAAACCATCACATGAAACCCCTGGATTCAGTCATAAAATTAAAAAAACAAAAAAAAATTCTATGGTGAGGGGTTAAAAGAGACTTCACTAAGTTCAAAACTGCTAGAAATTTATGTGGCAGCTCCCTCTTCTGGATCACCAAACCCTGACAATTCAGCTGAGATGGCAAGATGTAGAATCTGACTAGTAAATAACACCTTTCCACTGTTGGTGGATTTTGTCATGTACCATTAAGCGATCACACAGAGACTTGTGAGCTATTGTCCATTATTTTGAATAAGGAGTTAATATCCAAGTAGCATACTATGAGGGAAAGGTAGTTGAAAATATCTGAATAGTTTGAAATACTTTTGAAATTTTTTCATCAGACAGTACAAACATGCAAGAAAAAAACCTGTATTGACTTTGGCTTTAAATTTCTCAGCATTTTACTAAAAAAATGCATTTTACAGAAAAGAACAGATCAATAAGAATATTACAATTTAACCTGTCTGGTCTGCAGTATGACTTCTGAGTCCGTATTTGCAGAAGTTAAGCTTCTGGGTTGCAGTTCTTGAAACAGAAGAATCTTATCTTCTTGAAATTTCTTTCAGCTTTGACAGGTTCATACATAAAAAAATCCTTGCACAGTTGAAAAAATTTCTCTGTGCATCAGCTCTTCAGACACTCTGCAAGACAGCTTGGGCAATTTCTTCACACATTTATAAACTGGAATTGGAAAGATCAGAAAATTGGTACTCTCTATCCCTATATAAAATTCATCTCCATAAAGGAGCCCTGGCTTTCTGACTTGACCTATAATGGAAGAGGAGGCTTTATGAAGACCTGGTGATTTTTCTGTATCTCAGCTGGAACCACAGGCAATTCTGTACTCTCTAAATTGTCCATCACTATTCAAGCTGAATGACAATGTTTGACTTAAAAATAAAAATTACTCTAAATGGCAAATTTACAGCCCAAATGAAATCACTGTTTACTTCATCAGTGTTAATTATTGGTAACAAAATCATTAAATATTCAATAATTTAATTTAGGTAATGAGGAAGAGGGTGTATAAAAGATGTCCCTGTTAAATTCTGGACCAGATAACTTGAAAGCATGATTTTTGACTTGCTAATAATTGCATAATCAGGCCCACAACAGTGTGATTTCATCTTTCATGAGATATATATACTGAGGGCCTCATAAAGTATATGGCAAACTGAAATACCAAGGAAATTTTGATCATTCAAGCATGGATAAAACTAAAATTGCCAGGAGTTATTTGGATGGAACTGAAAGGATCAAATAAAATGGAAAACCTTGTGGACCTGGAAAGAGTGAGAGAGAGGGAAAAGAGCTAAGATTTGCTGTGCAGGCACCTGCTGCAAACAGCAGACTTTCAATGACACAGAGGAGAGACATCTTTGTCAAACTGTACAACAGTCAGTGGACTGAGACCACCCACAATTCCCTTTGAGGAGAGAAGAGTTACAAAGAACAAAGGGGGAAAAAAAAAAGATTTTATGACCTTTGGAAGAAGGGGCAGGCAACTCAGGAAGAGTAAAAGGGTGTCATTAAGTCATGTAGTGAGAAAATCAGAAAGGCAAAAGCCTATGGGCCCAGATGGGATCCACCTGAGGGTACTGAGGGAGCTGGCAGAAGAGTTAGCTAAGATACTCTCCATCACTTACCAGCAGTCTTGGCTAACCAGGGAGGTCCCAGAGGAGTGGAGGTTGGCCAGTGCGATGCCCAACTATGAGAATGGCTGGGGAGAGGATCCAGGAAACTACAGGTCTGACCTTGGTGCTGGGGAAAGTTATGAACAGATCATCGTGAGTGCCATTACACACCACATATAGGGCAACCTGCGGATCAATCCCAAGCAGCACAGATTCATGAAAGGCAGGTCCTGCTTGAGCAACCCGATCTTTTGTGACCACTTACTGGATGAGGAAAAGGATGTGGATGTGTCTACGTGGACTTCGGCAAACGTTTCCCACAGCATTCTCCTCGAGGAACTGGCTGCTCATGGATTGGGCAGGTGCACTCTTCACTGGGTAAAAAACTATCTGGATGTCTGGGCGCAGAGAGTCGTGGTGAACAGAGCTACATCCAGCTGGGACTGGTCAAGAGTGGTGTTCCTCAGGGCTCAGTACTGGGGCCAGGTCCATTTAATATCTTCATTGTTGATCTGGACAAGACAATCAAGTGCACCCTCAATCCGTTTGCAGACAGCACTAAGCTGGGCAGGAATGTTGATCTGCTGGAGGGTAAGAAGGCTCTGCAGAGGCATCTGGACTGGCTGGATTGATGGACCAAGGCCACGTGAGTGAGGTTCAACAAGGCCAAGTGTCAGGTCCTGCCCTTGGGTCACAACAACCCCAGGCAGTGCTACAGGCTGGGGCAGAGTGCCTGGAAAGCAGCCTGGTGGAAAAGAATCTGGGGATGCTGGTTGACAGTGACTGAATATGAGCCATCAGCGTACCCAGGTGGCCAAGAAGGCCAAGACATCCTGGTCTGTAGCAAAAATAGTGTGGCCAGCAGGACCAGAGCAGTGACTGACCCCCTATACTCAGCTTGTACCCCTGCACTGGTAAGGTCACAGCTTGAGTTCTGTCTCCCATTCTGGGCCCCTCACTGCAAGAAAGACATTGAGGTGCTGAAGCAAGTCCAGAGAAGGGCAAAAGAGCTGGGGAAGGGTCTGGAGAGAAAGTCTTATGAGGAGTGGCAGAGGGAGCCGAGTGTGTTTAGTCTGGAGAAAAGGAAGCTCAGGAGGGATCTTATTGCTCTCTAAAACTACCTCCAAGGAGGCTGTAGCCAGGTGGGGTCAGTCTTTTCCCCTAGGTAACAAGTGACAGAACAAGAGGAAATGGCCTCAAGATGCACCAGGGGAGGTCCAGACTGGACATCAAGAAGAATCTCTTCACTGAAAGAGTTGTTAAGCATTGAAATGGACTTCCCAGAGAAGTGGTGGCATCACTGTCACTGGAAGTACTCAAGAAAGGACTGGATGTGGAATTTAGTGCGACGGTGTAGCTAACACGGTTATGTTTGGTCAAAAGTTGGACTCAATGATCTTGGAGGTTGTTTTTAACCTAAATGAGTCTGTGACTCTGTGACTAAAAAGTAAAAAGGAAACAGGCTGAAGATCACATTCTGGAAACTGAGATGATGAAGGCTGCAACTTATGGCATTTAAGATCCAGAGAACTAGTTAAAGAAGTACAGAATATGAGAGGAGTGTGTTAAGTCCTTGAAAAAGGAAAATTTGAAAACCTAGTAAAAAAAAAGCTTAGTCTGTTTTTCAAGCTTAATCCAAACAGCAACACCACTTTTCAGGTTACTGAAAAGGAGCAAATGTCTTTGGTCAGACATTTGCAAAATAAAATAATTAACAAGTACTTGTTTTATGGTCAAATGACACTTAATGACTCGTAGGAGAAAACACACTCTAACACTTTCATTAAGTTCCAATGGAAACACTATGTAGGCAAGGATTTTATGAATCATTTCAATTAAATCATCTTAATGTACTTTTAAAAAAATAATTTATTCCGTAAATTCAAACCAGCTCTTAATCAAAACATTGAATTAGGAAACAAACAAGAAATGTAAATAAGTCACTCACCTTTTCATAACAAGTACATGTACTTTCCAGTATTTTAATGTCAGTCTTTTTTATAATAATCTACAGAAATATTTGAAAGAATGATTCTTACAAAACCTATGCCATGTATAAACAAAGACTCCATAAACCACAATAAAAATATCACAAATGGACTACTGTGGAAAAGTATCACTAGAAGTAAAGCTATCATAAACACAATTTCAGTATAGCCTAGCCCTTCCTCTTTGCCTATCATGCTGAAGTTTCCATATTGAAATTTAATGTCAGATTGTGCAGCAACAACTAGAAGTATTTTCTCGTAATGAGTCATTTACTGGGTCTGGTCTTACACAACCACATTCAAAGTTTTAATGGGAGTAAATTATGATGACAACACATGAAACAGAAGCCCTTTCCCTGTGCTGCCGCAGCTCTCTGACATCAGTGATAGTTAACCAACCAAACACCAATAAAAGTCAGTGCAAAATAAAGGAGAGATGAAATACAGGGACCTGCTGAATGTATAAACAGGGACGTGTGAGGTAGGACTGGAATGACTGTATTATCCACATACATGGCATCAGAGGGTATATCAGGGTACACACAAGCCCTGTGACACACCTCACAGCACTGTATGCAAGCTGGCAGTGTCCTAAGCTGTTTGAGACTGGACGTGGCACTTAGTGCCATGGTCTAGCTGACATGGGGGTGTTCAGTCATAGGTTGGACTCAATCTCAGAGGTCTATTCCAAATTAATTGACACTGTGATTCTGTAAATGTGCACTGGGGTGAGGCAAGGGGTGTATCAATCCCTCCCAAGCATTTTGATTTCCTTTGAATAAAAACAGAATTGTGGTCTGCAGAAAAGGCACAGTTCAGCTCACTACATCTCACAGTCATTGGTCCCAGTATTCACGAGAGGGAAGTCCTGCTTAGCAAAACTTATTTCCTTTTATGATAAAGTAGCCCACCTAGATGATCAAGGGAAGACAGTTCATGTCTTCTTTTTGGATTTCAGTAAAGTTGTCAATACTGTCTGTCACAGGATCCTTCTGGACAAAATGTCCAGCACACAGCCGGATAAACACATCATGGGATGGGTGAGCAACTGGCTCATGGGTGGGGCATGATAAGGGGACATCAGACTGGGGACCTGTCACTAGTGGGGTTCCAAGGGCTCCATCCTTGTCCCTGTGCTCTTTAACATCTTCATAAATTATGTGGATGCAGGACTGGAAGAGCTACCGAGCAAGTCTGCAGATGATACAAAACTGGGAAGAGCTGTTGACTCTCCCGAAGGCAGACAGGCCCTGCAGAGATACCTTGACGAATGGGAGAGCTGGGCAATCATCACCCATATGAAGGGAACGTGGGAAAGTGCCAGATTCTGCAGCTGGGATGGGACAACCCCGGATGTACAGACAGACTGGGGAATGAGGTGCTGGAAAGCAGTGCCATGGAAAGGGCCCTGGGGGTGCTGGTCGATGGCAAGTTGAACATGAGTCAGCAGTGCCCTGGCAGCCAGGAGGGCCAAGCGTGTCCTGAGGGGCATCAGGCACAGCATCACCAGCCAGGCAAAGCACCAGCCCGCTCTGCTCTGCACTGGAGTGGCCTCACCTCAGATACTGTGTGCAGTTTGGGGTGCTGCAATATAGGAAGGATATAAAGCTATTAGAAAGCATCAAAAGGAGAGCAGTGAAGGTGGTGAAGGGCCTTGAGAGGAAGCGGTGTGAGGATAGGCTGAGGTCACTTGGTCTGTTCAGCCTGGAGGAGACTGAGGGGAGACCTCACTGCAGTTACAACTTCCTCATGAGGGCAAGAGGAGGGCAGGCACTGCTCTCTTCTCTGTGGTGACAGTGACAGGACCCCAGGGAAAGGCCTGAAGTTGTGTCAGGAAGGTTTAGGTTAGATATTCGGCAAAGGTTCTTCATCCAGAGGGTGTTCAGGCACTGGAACAGGCTTCCCAGGGAAGTGGTCACAGCTCCAAGCCTGACAGAGTTCAAGAGTCTGGACAAACATTCTTGGGCACATGGTGTGATTCTTGGGGATGTCACTGTGCAAGGTCAGGAGTTGAACTCCGTGATCCTTGTGGGTCCATTCCAATGTGGCATATTCTGTGATTCCGTGATCTCCAAACTGGACAACTGGAAGCCCTGTTTTGTAAAGCACACTATCCAACTAAGATGGAAATAAAACATCCATTCAGGGTGATGATCCTTTGAAAGAAATCTTGGCAAACGGTGAAGTGTTAAGAAAAGGACTGCTACCGTGCTTTTTTGTAAAAGACTAAGGAAAAATCACTTATTTGGTTCTGCCACAAAAGGATTGGGATGTGAAAGCATCTACAGATGGAGATTTCCTATTTAATTAAACCTTACTAATGAACACATGACTCACAAGAACATTACTTCAGTTGTAAGCTTGTGCAACCACATTGCTTTCTATGGAATTGGTGAAATGATGGAAAAGACAGTATTGAACCAAATCCAGACTTACTGTCTTTGATCGAAAACTACAGTAAACAAAAAGCTATTGGAGGTAAACCTGACAGTGATTAAACTCACATTAATCAGTTCACAAGTCTTCTAGTTCCTTAAAATGGTACATTGTTCAACTGTACTTTCACAACAAAACAGTAGATTACCCATCTTCTCAATAAATCTCACTTCAAATTACTCCTAAATAAAAGAGAATGTTACAGCAGCATAAGGTAATAGGAAGGTTCACACTGCAATTCACAAGACTAACAAATGCTAACAGTTTTCAACTTCTCAAGAGCATAGTTACAAAACAGATGAAAAGAAAATTTACACTGTAAACCAATCTCAAGTCTTTGATGAGGTAACTTTAAGAGTGAAAACTAAAAATATGATTTTTGACAGAATCTTTTCATTAAACATATAATCATTCATACTTAGAATAACAGAATGCCAGCTTAGAATTCACAGCATAAAATATTTTGAACATGCTGTAACTTACACAGCTTGCAAGAAGGTAATGTGATTTGGAATTTAAAGCAAAGGCTCTAGATTAAGCAATCCTGTTAACAGTCCATTAGACCATTGGACAAACAGCAAATGATTTGACTTTTCAGAAGTCCCAAGCTGCTATCTGCATAATAGTCGACATTCAGCTTCTAAAAAAGTCACATCCTTAACTTCTATACTTCATTCTTGAAGCCTGTAAATGGATACACTAATACTGTTCATACAGCTTTTGTGAGGCTGCACTTACTGTGAGCAAAGTGCTTTGAGATCTTTAGCATGAATAAAATATATTTTGCACTTAGACGTTAATTATAGAAGTAGTAATATTTGAAATAGGATTTTGTTTCAAGGCAGCAAGACTAAATCAAACATGATTATCTTGGCTTTGATTGTGATATTTTACTTACTATGCTCTATTTTTCCTTGCATTTGAAATATGCAATTTTGCTTTTCTGTTATGTAAATGAATGTTTTTCATCTAACATATCTATTTTTGGAAAAAGAATAATTTTTTTTCCTAGGCTAAGACAGAAACGGTGCAGAACACAGTTCTGAAGTCTAACTGACAGAGTACCACAAGGTCAATGCAGGTATTCAAGAGTAAAGGCAGCAAGAGATGCTAGAAGACTAGTTGAATTTATAACATTATTATGCAAATGTTTATATACACAGATATCTATCTAGAGATATAAATCACACTGTAACATTTAATATCTATAAACTAATCCTTTTGTCCATCAGTTAGGTGATCCCAGCCAATGCAGCTGCAATTACAAGCCTTTCTGAAAAGTAAAAAGAACTGGGATAAAGAGAGAAAAGAAAGTCTGCAATGGAAGTCATATGAACAATCCATTTTAAACTAAAGATTCTGTCTGGCTCTGTGTAATTCATTTTAGAGGCAAACTTCAGCAAAGGAAAAGGTTTGGACTTTATCCAAAAATACTGTCATGCAAAAGAGGTCAAGTCACCTACCCCCACAGACTTTTCTTTGAATTGTGTTTTGTGCAAAGTGTGCTGATTATATTGTTGTATGTGTACATACTACATAAATGCTGTAAATGCTGCATATCAGTAAAATTTAATAGACAGCATGTACTCTGGAAAATACATGTCATATTTATATATAATCCTATTAACACAAACAGGGTGCAGATGACTACCTGCAGATGACTTTGATTCTACAGTTTGTGTGATCAAATTACATTGCTTCAGCTTGTTTCCTGGTCTGTGAATTTCACATATTCCCATGCTGAGTAAAGAGAAAACATGTAAGATTCCTATTTCAGTTGTAGAATAAAATTGGGAATCCAAAAATTGGCAGCATTAAAGAGAACTGAAGTCAGACTTAGCAAAGTAATTTAAAAAAACATGCCCCGTGAAAAGAGATGACCCAAGAAATCAAAGGAATAAAACACCTGTTGAGAAAAAATATTATCATCTCAAAGCACTGCTGAAACACTGATATTTACCCAGACAAATGAGGTTAAGAAGCATATTCTACTCATTCAAATCTTTAAATGAAAGTAAATGCCAACCTAAAGCTCATTTTCAGCATTCTGTGATGCTTAAGAAATGCTGTCACTCACTCATTACACTCCCTCACACGGATGTAATTTCCACCCCCATCTATCGTCATCACATCTGGTTTGGTATGCAGTTTCACCAAAAAAAATCATGTAGGCAAAAAATCACATCTTTTGATAAATGCTTTAGTATGCAATTGTGTGTAATTACACACACTATTAAGTACACCTTGAAATATAAACCACCGTGGAATAATTGGAAGAAAAAACTTAGTCCAAAACCTTAATCAAGCTATAGATCATTATTAGTACACTGGGGTTTAAATCATTTTTTCAAACAGCAAAAAAAAAGACATAACACAAAACTTCACATCCCAAAGGATCATGGATAGCAGCTGAAGAGACCCCAAACAGGTAACCTTTCTGCCTGCCCCAAGGCAAGGTTTGTAGCTTTATCACTTCAATGTATGTTTGTGAAACAAACATACCTCAAGTGAGTGGGGTTTCATTGCCTACCTAATTCATATATTCCACTGCTCCCCTGTTGAAAAGCTTTCCTTAATGTTGAATCTGAAGCCAATCTATTACGGTGGGCCACCAGCCTCAGTACTGGAAAGTTTTTCAGTCTAACTCAACTTCTGATGCATTTTAAATCTTCACAAAGAGTAAATACACTCTTCTTAGAAATACATAACCCCAGCAAACCAAAAACATTGAGATGAGATCTTAGTTCCACTTAACTCATTGAAAACAGATACTGGAAGATGCTCATGGGCACTGCATACTACACATCTGGCATCCTGGAAAATACGGGTTTGCACCTAAGTTGAAATACTCTGCATGTTCAAAACCATACACGGTTCAAATACAGTGGGGAGACTTTCCTGCCCTGGCACCCAAAGACTGTTCTTCTTCTGATCACAGAATATTAATAAATAAAACTTTCCAGATAACTTCTTTCTTCAAATTAAGGAGTGAAAAAAGGCCAGAAAACTTTCCAGCCCACCTTGCACTGGCACTCATTGACGCCAAGGCCAAAAGGACTCATGCCACCTAGGCTGCTACAGGCAAAACAAACTTTTCCCCCCAAAACAGCCAAAACAAAACCAGCCAAGACACTTTCACAAGACCTGGAACATGCAAACCACCAGCGGGTAGCCCTTTGCCAGCCCACCTCCTCTCCTGCCCTGGACACACGCACCGCCTTCGCCGCCCCACAGCGCTGGGGCAGCTGCCACGGTCTCCCACCAGCGAGCCCCGTCTCTCCAGGCGCTGCCGGCCGGGACACCGAGCGAGGGGACGCGCCCCTTCAGCATCCCTGTACTCACCTTCAGAGACCTCGAACTCGGCTGCTCCGTTGAGCTGGTAGAGGCACCAGTCAGCAGCGCTCTCGCCTGGGGGGCCGCCGGCTGGGCAGGAGGAAAGGCACAGTCAGTCGGGCACGGGACGAGGGGGCACAGGGCTAAGGAAGGGACAAGGGAAAGTGGCGGCGGGGGGGAGAAGCAGAGAGTGGGGAGGAGAGATCGAGGGGGCTGAGAAGGGAACGGAGGGATGAGAGGGGACAGCGAGCGCCGGGGGAAGGAGCGCATTTCCAGATACCCTGTTTGTGGGACATGGGTGTTGCCCTCCGGAACGCGCCCACTGCTCTGAACTGTTATTTGCTTTGCTCCCAGCGCCCGTGGCTCGGGGTGCCTCCTCCTTCTCCCAGCGGAGCCGTCGCAGGCAGCCGCCGCTGCCTCGGGGCGCTCGGGGAACCGGGGGAGGGAAGACGGGAAGGAGGGAAGGCTCCGCCCGGAGCTCCCGGCGGAGGCGGCGCAGCCTCGCCAGGACCCGCCGCGCCCGGCCCAGCCGCGGCCCCAACAGGTGCGAGAGAGCTCCGGCCCCGCGGCGGGACTGGGGCTGGGGGGCCGCGCAGTCTGAGGCGAGCTCGGCCGCGGCGGCTTTGGCGAGATGCGACGCCCCATCCTGGCCTTGCCCCGGCCGGAAGAGCCCTCCCTGCTGCCCGTCCCGTTCCCGTGGGAGCTCCCTGCAGGTGCCTCTGCCTGCGGTGCGGGCAGCCTGGCGAGCAGGGGCGCGCATCCCGGCTGCCCCCAAAACCTGGCTGCACATCCCTGGGGGACACCTGCAGTTTCACCCCCAGTGCCAGTGGCACCCATGCCAGCGGCACCCATGCCAGCGACCCTAGTGCTGCTCCCGCCTCGCCACGGCTGCGTTCGCCTCACGACATCCACTTCAGTTCTCTTACCATCCCTAGGCCACTTGGGCTATCTTACTAATAAAGGCTGCAAATGCCACGTAAACTGTCGGGTCATATATACACTGCAAGGCTGGAGAGTGGTTTTCATCTGGTCCATGAGCCCTTGTGTATCCACAAACTGTCTTTACAGCATCCCTGAGAGGTTGGTAAGAAAGCAAACCTGTTACCAAGTAAGTCTAAAGTGCTCTGTGCAGGGACCTTTGCCTTCAGTGGCAAATGGTTAGGGGAATGGTGAATTATAAAACATTGAAACAGTGAGCTAGAGCAAATACATATTAATAAATGCCTTTATTCTTAGAGATTTCCACCCCAAAAACACGACAGCAGGGAAATGTAAAGGTACATTAATTTTTCTGTTCACCAGGTGACTTTCTTGGTCCTTAATTTAAGACAATTGTGACTGCTTAGCTTGTAGTTGGCAGCATCCTGCCTACGTCTTCTTATCAAGGTAACAGTGTCAGAGGCCCACGTATAGCACAGTTTGTGTCAAAGAGAGCATCCACACTTTGTATAGGCAAATGAGAAAAGCTTAAGAAAGAATAGAGGAAGACTATAATTAAGTCATACTATGAGATTAGGAGCCAACAAGAGGATAAAGTATTGATGTAGGCAGCTGTCATGGCACAATTACACTGGCTCCTCCATCTATCTTTTTGCTATTTGTGAAATGCTATGTAAATGCCAGGGAAAGATTGTTTTCGGCATAAATTCCACCTGACATACTCACATTCATCCCTCCTTGCAGCAAGTAGAGACCCTCCTGATACCTTTAGGTGTGCAAACTGTGGGCAGTTTGGTTCATTTTTTCCTAATAAAAGTATTCTGTTTAAATATTTACATTCTTCTCCACTGCATCCAAGACAGTGGCACACTGTGGCCTTTGTGAAAGAATAAGGAGGACAATTACAGTTTCTGAAGGAAATTGGTTTAAAATGGGAGTAACATTCAGCAAACGTTCCCAGCTACTTTTAGAAACAAAGCAAAACACCAATACTTAAGCTTTCCTGGGAACTTCACCTGAATTACAAAGATAATAATGCCTTCTGAGGTAAAAACACCAGTTTGTTTAGACAGTGTGTATATATATATCCCCAAGCCATATGTTTCCCGGATGTGCACTAGCATTCTTGGAACTGAAAAGATTTATGCTGATGATTTGAGGGGAAAAAAGGTATCGTAGAGCTGTATTAAAGTTAAACTTCATACAGCTGCTCATAGGGATACCAACTTCCCCTAAAAATTACCTACAAATCTTGATTGCTCTTCATGACAAGGTATTATCACAAATAAAACTAATCTTTGCATTCCAGTGTCAGCCTCTTCTTTTTGCAGAGTACTCTAAACCATCCAAATTAGCAAACAAAGGCCCTGTTCTGGAAGAATCTATTCATATTAGATTTAAGTTTTATGGAATTTGGCCATTTTATGGTGTTCAATTCGTTATCACTGGCTTACGTATAGTATTTTTCATTCTGGACTTCAATTATTTACAAACTTTATATGTTAAAAAAAATCACCAAGTTTGGTATGTAAAGCAGCACATTTTCTTCTTTCTAAAATGAGAAGATCAATACAAATTGTATTTACAGTGCATGATCCATTTCTATAGGTGTCTTGAATATTGAAATGGGTTAATTTGCACCCAAGAGCCAGCTAGTCCAGTATGAATTAATCTTTTACTTTTACCAAAATCTGCAGATGAAAACTACTAAACTATTTGTGATTGTTTCCTTCAATCACAGAGGGATGACTGATTTAGCTACGTTTGGGATCTAGTAATGCTAAATGCACACCAAACTTGAAGGTGAAAGCAGTTACCCTCCTTCATCTGATGTTCTTTACTTTTGCACTGCTGGAAATAAGTGAGGACTTTGATATGATATTTTGTGTCATTTCAGAATTGTAATGTTGTTAAAAGCATGTAATTTACTCAAACTAGAACTAAGGAAGGTAGTTGATTTATACTATAGTGTATGTATTTTAAAGAATCAAAGTTTAAAAAAACCAGTTTAATCTGTTTTGGCTTTCAATATCACAATGATTTAGTGGGCAGAAACTGGTGCAACTGCAGACAAAAACTTCTGAGGAGACTGGACTAAATTACATGATAACATTTTTTAGTTTGGGGTTGGATTTTTTCCCTTTTCACTAGGACTCTATGCAGACAGAAGCGTTTACTTTTTCAGTTCTCAGCACAGGGTCCACCTGTTCCAAGCAGCGATAAAACAGGTGATAAAACCAATTTCAATAGGATCAGAAGGTCAACCACATAAAATTTAATCCTTCTTCAATTTCAAAACTTCAAAGATGCAGAGAGTAATCCGTGATGAACTAGTATACCATGAAATAAAGTACTCGCGCTCAAGTCATAGGAATTTCCAAAAAAAAAAAAAAAAAAAAAAACCATTTATAGGTGTCCAAGATGCAGAACTCAGCCTCTCCCTGAGCAGTCCAGTGCTATCAGAAAACCAGCTCCGGAATTATCAGCAAGAGCCATCCAGGGGCTGCGGTTTCCGTCTCTCACCCCCCGCTCTGGCGACCTCACGCACCCGCAGCGCCGCTCGGGGCTAAGGCGGAGTCACCCCCTTGGGCCTCAAAACCCTCCCGCTCGAGAGGGAGCTCCTGCCCCTTACTTCATTTATTTATTTAATTCTATACCGGGAGGCGGTGCCGCGGGACGCGGAAGTGCGGCGGGAGCGCCGCAGCCGCCATGGCTCCCCCGCGCACGCTGCTCCTGCCGCTGCTCCCGCTCCTCGCCCTCCTCCCGCGGGCCGGCGGCCGCGGCGAGCTGCGGGCCTTCGTGGTCGCCCACAGCCACATGGACGTCGGCTGGGTGTACACGGTGCAGGTCGGCCGGGGCGCCGCACGGGTGGGGTGGGTTCGCTGCGGCAGGGGCTGAGCCGCCCGCGGGCTTGCAGGGCTGCCCGGAGCCGCCTAACGGGGCCGGGGCTCTGCCGGGGCTCTGCCGGGGCTCTGCCGGCTGCCGGGGCTCTGCCGGCTCCCGGCCGAACTCCTTGCGGAGAAACGCGCAAATCCTTGGCCGATGCAGCGCCTGCCCCAGTCTGGACTAGTGTGTCCTCCATCCTCTGGTGTTGCGGGATCCTCGTTTGGAGGAGGCATGGTTAGCCTAGGAGCCGTGCCCTTGAACTGTGGGTGGGTGTGTGCCTGTGTTCTGCGGGATGCTCCTGATGGATTTTTTTTTTTTTTTAAAAGAAGAGTCCTAATTCTGTTTGATGGCGCTTTGATTATGTGGCAGATTTTCGTGATCTTTATGTTTATCTTGTTACGAAGCCAAAATCCCAGGAAAATCTTCTGTCATTTCTTGAGAGAGGAGAGCAGGATCTCAGGTCCTTAATGGCTGGAGTGGGGTTGGGGCTTAGTGCCTCTGAAGTATAGTAGCAAACTAATTTTTGCTAAAAACGAGATGCAGAATTCTTCTTCATTAGTATGATTTTTTTTCATTTCTTTGTGAAAGATGCTGTAGATACTTCACTAACTAGAGTGAAATGGCATTATGCCTAACTAATGACAAAGAGCTAATGGCTCACCTAGGTATCTCTACTGTACATGTATTTTGTCTCCCCTTTTTAGGAAAGATTAATTAATTTCTCCTTTAATACTTCAAACTCATATTCAGAAATTGCGTAAGAGAACAAAACTAAAACTTAAAATCCTTAGTTAAAATTTCACATTGTATTAAGTATCTAATAATCTTGATTTTTAAAAACCCATATGAACCAATGGAAAAATAATTGAGGAAGAAATTATTTAGATAAATCCAACAGTATTTTGAGCCATTCCTGCTACACTCAAACATTTTCCTTTTTCTAATGGCATGAGCATTTTTACAAAGATGGGTAGATTTCTGTTACAGAAAGCAAAGGGTTAGGAAAAGTTAATTTCTGGTTTGGATTACCTCATCTCTGTATTTCAGGTGGTAATTTTCATGTAGGAAATTAACCTAAATTGAAACTATGGATTCATGTTTTACGTATCATGTCCATTAGTTTTTCAGTGGGGAGAGATCTATGTGTCAGCCACTTTAATCTGTACATTTTGTGGTGTGTGTTCTTAAGTACCAGTAGTTTAAGTAGATAACCGTTATGGTTAGTGTAAAATAACAACTATAACATGCAGATAACTTTGTTACAAGGAAAGACAGACATCTCAGGAAATCCTAGGATGCTGGCTGTTGTTGTTAGACACTCTCTATTACTTTAAGTAAATTTGGAAGACTGGATCTGGTCGAGGTAGGTGTACAAAAAGTATCTCTTTGCGTGCACAACTTCAAAATTTGCATGGTATTGTTAATTTGATTCTAAATCATAGGATACAACACTGTGGTAGGTTATTTGATAGATACAGCTGTCATATTTGCATTGATATAAATAAATAAAAGTCCATAGGCCTCATTCTGGAACAGAGGTGTTTGTAGGAGCAAGATAGGATAGATGCACAAAATCTCACACTTTCACTGATCTTTCTGTGTCAACAGTTGAACTCATTCTGAGATTATTTTACCAGATTTGTGTTACTCTTTCCTAAAACATCAAGTGAAGTGGAGTTATTTTTCATATTAGTATAATTTACAGTATATGTATCACTGTATTGTACTGGTAATGCACAGCCCAGAGTTATATTCACTCTGAAGAAGCAATTCTGGTAATTCAGGCTATCAAAAGAAGAGCTGGAATGGGAGAATAAACTGTGCATGTGGAGTTTTTAACTATGTTGGTGCGAAGTTTTATCATTCATGGCGTCAGTGATTTAAGGTGAGCAATGAGGACCTGGTAAGCTCTCCCTAGTGTGTCAGAAAGAAAGCCTGTGTTGGTGCTGATCTTGGGAGAAGCTACGCCTTGATCTAGTTAGGTCCACAATCAGGAGGATGTTTTCTGAAGCAGAAGGGCAAAGGCTGTATATAGTCAGAACTCAGTCTTTCTGAGGGTACAAAGGAAGTGTGCAGCAAATGTGAGGTTTTGGTATCTCTCTTTTCAAGCCCAATGAGAGTTTAAAACAGCCCTTTTAATATAGGCTAAACAGAGCTTATTTACTTTTTTTTCTTTCAGGAAAGTATGCATGCTTACGCCGCAAATGTCTACACAACTGTTATAGAAGAGCTAATGAAAGGAAAACAGCGCAAATTTATTGCAGTGGAACAGGAATTCTTTCGACTCTGGTGGGACATGGTAGCCACAGATACACAGAAGCAGCAGGTAAATTGTGCTAGAGCCATGCTTCCTGCTAACAAAGAATTCCCACTCTTTTCAGGGGACAAACAAGGGCAAAGTACTTCACCATTTGCTTTTTACCCATGTCTTGTGTAAGCTGTCTATGAATCTAGTACTTAAAGGTCCTTAACTGTAAAGGCAGTTGCAAGAGGTTAAACCCCAGCTATAGATTAGAGCAGTAGGAGGTAGTAACCTTTGCACTGAAGATTTTTTACACTTTACGGTTCTTGTTTCATTGGTGACTTACTTATCTGGGGGCATGCTACTTTAAGATGTGGGCGAATCTGAAACAGGCCGCACCAATATCTGTTAAAACATCTAACACCTAACACTGCTCACAAGAAGGAGCCTTTTGTTGTTCCCAGTTAAGTGCTGCTCAAAAACCTGCCATTTGTAAACAAGGGCAGTACATCAAAGCAGTGACTGTACATTCAATGGCAGTGATTTTTTTCTAGTAAAGTTATCCTGAAGTTTTATTTGTCGATTCTTCTTTCCTCTGACATGAAACAAACATGGTGAGTCAAAGACTGGACTGGTAGCCTAGCACCTGGTTATGTATTGCAGTGCAGATGTTTGTTTTGGATCCTAAAACCAAAGGGTGTACAGGTGCAGCTTCCCATGGGTACTTATGCACAACTTCATGGTCTGTTTTGTTACCAGGGTCCAAACAGCAGTAGCATATTATTTGCAGTTTTTTACATTTCAGTTTGTTTAAAGTTATAGATGTTTGAAGCATCATGTAAAAACAACACCTCTTGTCTGGTTTTTTGCTTTTTTAACATAGTCCTTCACTGAGTTCTGAATCTTCTGTTACGTTCAGTATTCAAATAACAGCCTGTGCACAGCTGATCTTTGCATGAGAGATTTTGCTGGATTTAGGCAGGTTTTTTGTGGGGGCACTCTGCCCATACTTGCCCGTTGTAGAACAATTTTCTTATAGATTTGTTAAATTAGAAAACTGTACTGTAAGTCGGGAGTAAAATAGCATAGGAACTGCTTTGTAGAAGGACAGGAAAGTCCTCCAGCTTTCAAAGGTGAGTTGATCTTATTTCAAGTATATTCTGCTTCTATGCTATGCTTTATATTTAAAGTCACGGCCCATGTTTCTAATATCTATTATGTGGAATCCAGAAGAATAGTGTGTGTCACATTTAACCTCAGTAGTGCAAAAATTAGAACCTATGATTCAGGCTTTAGTTTCCTTGCCTAATTATTTGTAATTGTTGCTTTCACGCATTTTATAGTCAGTTCTCTAGTTACTTTATAGTTTCTTCTCTCAAAATTAAAATGGTTAAAACTAAATTTCTCTTAAACCTCTGTGTCTAACATTGAATGTCTAATTTGCAGATAAATAATATGTTTTTAACATTAGCAAGTTGCAAATATTGGTTCCTAAAATTAGGTCACTCTGGTTACTGCCCTGCTTTTTCCACTTGAACTTTTTCCACTTTTTCCACTTGAACTCTAGCATTAATGATCTTCTGTAGCACAGGCACTCTGGTTTTAATTTTCTCCTTTTTTTTCTCCATTTAGTGGTTTACTTGGAATACAGGATTTAATTCTAGTTTGTTTTGAAGTGTCTGCTTTGGATTGGAACTATAGCATTAAAAATTGGGAAAAGCTGTGGCCTGAGTACAGAAGGTGGTTTTTCAATTCAGACAAGAGAATATGTAAGAGTGAAATGTACTGCAGCAGTATTCAGCCAGATAGGAACCTTGTAGTTCTTAGTACATGGTATTTACATGGAATTTTCTTGTGTGACCCATTCCTACCTCCTTACCCTGGGTTGATGTCTGGGTGCTTTAACTAGGGGGAAAAAAAGATGTGTTGCCAGTCCTGTCCGGTTTGTAGGCGTGAGCTGATGGTAGTATGGTCCCAAGGATCACAGATATGTTCTAACACTATAGCAGCCTGCTGCTTATAGTACCACTGCATCCTCCAATACCACCTCCAGTACCACTGTTTCCTCCAATTCTCCTTCCTTTTGACCCCTGATGATCCGAAAAAGTGCTTGTCTTTACAAATACTGTTTTCTTTTCTTCGGGAGGAGGGAGATTGGATATTATTTAAATTACTTGAATTAGTTTTCTTGTGTTTCCAGCCTCTCAGTGGTTCCACAAAACTTAAATTAAAAAAACATTTCTGTGGCCCCAAGTTTGGATCAGAGGTAAATTTTGGACATCCATCCAAATGGGGAATAATAATCACAGATTCTTTTCATGTAGGTCAGGGCCAGTTCTGTGCTGACACCAGATATCAGTTATCTGGTCTCCCAGCATGCTAATCAGTCACCACAGTCGGCTGGAACTAATTTAGGAATGCTGAGCCCCGAAGCATTTTCACAACATTGTGAAGGAGAGAAATGATTATAATCAAAATTGACAATCTGGCATCCTATCTGAGTAGACACTGAAGGTTCCTGGGAAAATAAACATAATAGCTCTAAAAATGGCATCCTACATGACAGATTTTAAAAAAAAAAAAAGTTGAGGATTAAAATACTTATTTGCATAAACTTTGCTTATTGGAAGTTTGAGATGTCTCTGAATTTCTAATGAAGTAACTAAAATAAAACCAAAAGACTCCTAACACTTTTAGAAAGGGACGTAGACTATTCCTTCCTCCCTCCAAACACCACTCCCCACTCTGTCCAGCATTTGCTGAAGGCTGTACTTGTCAGCATACCTGTTGTTTCTAGGACCTGAAATTGAACTCCCCCCCACCAAAAAGAAACCCAGCCCCCCCCCGCCCCCAGAAAGCCACCACCAAAAGTTGAGCGGGTTGTAATATATTGACAGATTTTAAACTAGGAAAAAGACAAGAAATTAAGGTTAGCAGTGGGTTATTCAGGCAGGAAAACCTGTGGAAAAACTATTTCTTAATAAAGCATTCTGTCAGTCACAAGTTGAGCAACTCTTCTGTGCCCCAAAGGCAAGTTAAATTGATACGGAGTAGAGGAGAGATGTTTGTATCCACAAACAGAGTGATGACACACTCTATCTCTCTCCTGGATCCCACAGATCTAGGTTTCCAACTAAAGGAAACTCTGGGAGCTTGAATATTACTGCTTGCCTGGGGCTCCATTGCTGCTTGCAAGGAGTTGCATATTGCTCCCTCATCCAGCCACCCAGTGCCTTCCTTAAACCAAGCTGGATGCAGCAGGAGAAAGATTTTGGGAGAAACATTAGTATCTTCTGGTTTAATCCCCCAGCTCTAGCTGCCTTGAGGCAGGATTACAGGCTGCTGCCAGTGCAGTGTGTGGTGTTCAGATGGTATAGAAAGGCACAGTAACAGCACTACTGAGAAACACCAAAAGGTCAGTGTCTACCTGGCAGTGCATCCTTTGTTCCTGTTACCTGGTTTCAGTGTAAGCTGGATAAATCAATGCACTGTGCTGCACATTGGAATGCATTTTCCCCCCTTTTTCTCCTTTAGATAGCACTTGGTACAGACAGCCTTTTATCCCACTTTTTGTCCTGGGCGCCTTCTTGTCAAATGTTTTGTCTAGGTAATGTGCTGTGGTATCAAATGAATTTGCAGCCTTTTTGGACAAGACTGAAATGGTGCTTATATTCTTGTATCTTAATTTCAATATTGTAGGTCCATCAGTTGCTTCAGGAGGGACGACTGGAATTTGTCATTGGAGGGCAAGTGATGCATGATGAAGCTGTGACACTAATTGATGATCAAATTTTACAGTTGACAGGTATGTATATTTGCATTTAACTTTTATTTTTCATTGTTATGACCTTGGAGGTTTTGTTTGATTTTCATTTTTCCACTCCAAAATTACTATAATTTTCTGACTTCTTAAGAACTGATTAAAGCATTTCTTATTTTTTACTTGCTGGTGTGTTATTCATATAAAAATCTTTGCTTAAAAAAAACCATTAGTTTTGACATGACAGTTCTGTAGCAAGCACAAAGGTTACCAAAAGCTGGTTTGTCAGGTATAAACTTGTTTGGAGCAGAGGCCTTTTGTATGTGTGTTTTTGGGAGCTAAAGTCCCTGGGAAGATAGTTATGGTGAAATTGAGGGTATGAAGCAAGAAAATACCTGGTAGCAATTCAGAGTGTGGGGAAGTTTTATTGTTTAGGCAAGGCCTTCTGCAGAATGGGGGCCATGGAATGTCACTGAGGTCAACTAAAATTAGTTGAAAGACTTCCTTGATGAAGAAACCCCCATTTGTAATCATCATCATCATCTTCTGTTAGAAAGAGGTGCATATTTCCAGGAGATGCACTATTTGCCATTTTAATCTCTTAGTTTCTGCATCTGGCTGTTTGTATGTTATACCTGTCCATCTGATGGTTTAAAGAGTCTCTTAGTACACAGGTTTGTTTGCACTGGTTAATGCAAACAGAAACAGGATAACTGATGCCAGCACTGTCCTAGAGATGTCTGTGATGTGCCACGAGGGAGTAGCAGGGAGGGGGTGTGTTAGCACCAGCTGCCGTGGCTGATAGAAACTCTGCCTGCTCCAGGGCTGTGCTCCGGGCAGCTTTCTACAAGGCACAGTAAAGGGACAGAAAACACTTCTATTATTTCCTGAATCTGACTGCACAGCACCACTGGCCTTGTTTCTTGCTTGGGATTGTTTATCAGGAGCACAGCATTAGCAGCTGCTTCTGTACCTCAGTACACTTTGTCCAAGAGGAGTAGAGGAAATGAACTTTTTTTTGCTCTCACTTGATTCCTTTAAAGGTTGCTTTATGGGCTTAGAACACTGAACCTAGGACTTCTCCAAATAAAATACTAAAAGTTATTGAAGAGTCCTTTTGTTAAACACAAACACAGCTCTTCTGTTCATTGGAATTAACTGGAAAAGACATTATTTCTAATTTAACATTTCATTCTGTGTAAAAAATAATCTTTATTAAAAAAAAAAAGAAATTTCAAGTGTGATAATTTATTCATCAGGAGCAAAAGTATTAAGGTATTTTACAATTCTTGTCTGTTTTTCCTGAAAGCATTCTGCTCAGTTTAAGTGTGAGTACATAGAAAGAAAAAGGTATCTTTGGACTGTGTGGACTTCAAGTTGAGAAGACAGAGCCAGTGCAGACATTTGGGGTCCATATTTCATGTCTTCTCTTGTCTGTCCAGGCTTCCAGTGTTTTGGAGGAGCCTAGAAAACTCTGCTTCAAATATGCCTCCATCAGAATTCTTAAACACATTGTGAATATTTTAGCTAGGGAAGATAATAACCATGAGAAAGACGAAGTGAAAAGAAGCCTGACTTATTCAAATATGATGATTTCAAAATCTGAAATGGAGTTATTCCAAACCACGGAAGATATGATTGTATTTTCAAATAGTTCTGAACATAATTCTGTAACTATGAAATAATGATCTGCAATTTTCTTTTTTTCCTTTTTTTCTTTTTTTTTTTTTTTTTTTTAAATGATAAGTATCCAAGTGCAATATACCTGAGTTCCAAATAAAATCTGCAGCTTTCCTGGTTATCTTACTTTGATTTAAATGATTTTTCTGGGTTTATTCTATTGTCTGGGCTTTCTAGTCTGAGATTTTCTTTTTTCAAAACTCATTTCTATGTTAGTAACCTTAGTAACTAAATTAGTAACATTAGTTGTAAATAACATCTTGTATCAAGATCACTATCAACCTTTGGCTCTTTTCATATGACTGATAATCATATTCATGCTAGTTTTGTTTAGTGGATGGCTTGCTTCCCTGTCCCTTTGTCATTAATATGAGACTGAAATTTTATGAGAGTGGGTTTTATGATTTGAGCAAACTTAAATTAAACTCCAGCTTGTTGTTTTCATGCAGCCTCCAACCTGGATATTAGCCTTAACCTAATCTGTACCTATGTACTTTTTCCCAGACCCGTCTCTAATCACAATTCCTTTTTGTTGTTCATCTTTTATAATGTTAATATGTTATACTTGGCATAGCAAAATAATCATTGTTAATATGAAACTTTTTGCCATGAATGATTAAATTCCTGGAACTTTGAATGCTTTGGAAAATGGCAACAAGAAGCTATCCTTTAAGTGCTTACCTGTGACACTATATGCCTATTAAATTTATGAAATTAACTTTTAAAAGTGTTCCTAACATAAACAAATTTTGCTTTGCAGAAGGTCATGGATTTTTGTATGAAACTTTTGGGTTCAGGCCTCGGTTTTCTTGGCATGTTGATCCTTTTGGAGCTTCAGCTACAACACCAACTCTTTTTGCTCTGGCTGGTTTCAATGCTCATCTTATTTCTCGTATTGACTATGATCTGAAGGCTGACATGCAGAAAAACAAGGTAAAAATACCCTTAGGAATGAAACCATTGCTGGCTTCTACTTACAGTAATCATGACATTAAGATAAGAATCCCTCTCATTTGTGCAAGAAAATGGAGGTATTTCATATCTAGAAGTGACCTGCTGATTGCATGTGGTAATGGTGAAACATTAAATCTGTGTTATTTGGTCATTTAATGTCTTCATGATTTCTGGTCAATGATAAAATGTAGTCTAGCCAGAAGAAGACACAAAATGTGAGCATATGGGCAAGTCTAAATGGACATTGAATTAGGAGTGTTTGAACTGGAGACATCTAGAAGGAGTTTCTGCTTTCCTTGAGAAAATCTTGGATCTGTTGGGTTTTATGTGAACTGTTTTAAAGTGTAACATGTATGTTTGGGCACAGTGCTGTCAGGCTTGGAACATTTATTTGTGCCTGTAAAATTAATAATACTAGGTCAGTTAAAGTGGCAACTAGTCGTAGTTTTGCTGAGTCCAGGTTTTCTTTCATGTTCTGCCTTCTCTTGCACAGTGTCCCGTTCACAGTAAATGCTTTTCATATCACAGTGTTGGACCCTGATCTGTCATCAGTTTTACTCACTACGTTATGTGAAAATAAGAGGCTTTCACAACTGTGTTCTGGGCACTAGGCAGTTTTTATGAATCTTGGGTAAAACTCAACTGTCTCTAAAGAAGACAACAGAATTCATGTTGAATTTAGTGAAGTCAGGACCTACCACCTTGTGTTGGCAATGAATTGCAGTAGTTCCTTTCTAGTAAAATCTTTTATGAGCTTTTGACAATCTTTGCCCAGCTAGTTTTTATTTTTTCTGGCCCTTAACAGTCTGAAGGCTTCCAAAACAGTCAAATTCTACTTCAGTTGGTTAAACATTGATTCACACTGACTACAGTGCAATCAGCCTGCATCTGGATCTTTTCTAGCTTATAGATGTTCAACTTCCATTGAAACAAGTGAGGTGTAATGGCTATGATAAGCCAGGCTTATCTCTGGATTTTAGTATGCTGGCAGTGTGCTGCCTCCTCTCCTTCTTCATCAGTTTTAATGAAAAGAGGCACTGATGTGGTCTCCTGTATATAGTGTGTGACCTTGCCTAGGGTACCATTGGCTGGTCTTCAGAAAAAAGCACTTAAAAGTATTAAAAGTGGTGGAAGGGAAGGTGGGAACTCTGAAGTCTTAAGTTGTTAATGATGTATTTCTGTGCTGTCATCAAGGGTAATGGGTTCTTACCTTTTTTGTTTTCCAGAAGCTTCAGTTTGTATGGCAGGGCTCTCCTTCCTTGTCTGAAAGACAGGAGATCTTCACCCATGTTATGGATCAGTACAGCTACTGTACTCCATCACAATTACCTTTTTCAAACAGGTCCGAAGATTTCCCAAATATGCAGAAATGTTGTTCACCTCTGAGAGTTTATATTATTGGGGTTTAAGCATTTTTCTTTGACTGTTTTCTTTCAACAGTATCCTACTGCTTTCTCCTGACCCATGGTAGGTCAAGAAGATGTCTAGACTCTGTAGATCTGAGTAAGGATGTTTAAGCATCCACAGCTTTCCACCATAATAAATGAATTTTGCTCAGTACTTGACAATGGAATTCTCAGAAATGACACTTACTACTGACAGGCATTAAAAATACCTCTAAATTTTGACAGACTTGAAAAATAATGTTTTGTTACACCAGGAAGCTTGAAACATGTATGGCTTTCATCTACTTATAATACAGTGACTGACTTCCAATGTCAGTCCTTATTAAAAAATAGAATAAAAATGTGAAAAAAATTAATTACTGTAAAGAGAAAATGTCCAAAGCAGGACTAGGGTCTTTTTTCTCCGGCAGTAAAGATTTAAAAGCTCCAGGAAGCTCAGTAGGGACTTTGCTATTGCTAATTGATTTTCTATGGGAGATTTTCAGCATTATCACGAGCTGAGATTGTGTATATTGTCCGTGCATAAACTAAAGCAACTAAAATTTTCCATTTATTTTGTGAAGAAATCTGAAAACTTTTGAAAACTTTATTTTGCTTACCGGCTTATCCAGTAAAGTACTCTTTGAAAATGAAGTCTCCTTGGGGGAACATCCTCATTGTTACAAAGCTTGCTGGTTTGTCCTATGATTTCTTTGTTCTATGCCAGCAAGCAGCAGGGACTTGAGAAGTTGCACTGTGTTGAAAGAAAACTGGAGAATCTTCCCCCTACCTCTACCCCCAAATAAATACTTAAACCTAAATACTAGCAATGAATATAAATTGAATTTTTTTGCCTCTTGTTCCCTGGGTATGTACGTTTTATACCAGCACCTTTTGATGTGTTTTTCCTGGTTGAGTAAATCCTGTTTACAGCTTATTGCTTTCTGCTTCTACTTAGGTCAGGATTCTTTTGGAATGGATTTGCGACTTTCCCAGATCCACCAAAAGATGGTGTTTATCCAAACATGAGTCTTCCAGTTACAGATGCTAACCTCCACCTGTATGCACAAACTATGGTGGCAAACATCAAGGAGAGAGCAGCCTGGTTCCGGACAGGGGACGTGTTGTGGCCATGGGTAAGTGTCTGATGGGCGATTGCTTTAGAAGAGGCACTACAGAGTGTAGGGTGATGGTACTTGCTGCAGTAGGAACTGCAGAAATGCTCGTACAAACCATCTGACATTGTGTTTTTCTGATAGTTGTAGTCCAGATGACTTGACTAGTAATGATATTTAAAATTTCCTTGTACGGCCTGCCAGTTGTCTATCAAGTCTTCTACCCTACTCAGTGTAGAAATAAATGTAACAAAACTGTAAAGATAACCTCTTGCAAAACTATATATTGCAGTATTGCTTCCTTTTTTCTCCCCTTGCTTTGTCTATTTAAATGATCTCCTTTTATAACTGCTTAGCCCAACATAACTCTGTGTTAACAAAAATTATAGCATTATAGGAAAGTGTATGACACATTAGGTAGCCATGGTCTCTTCTAACAGGTGTGTAATCATTTTCTTACGCAGTCTTTGTATTTTAGTTAGAACCATAAGCAAGCATATCCCAGCTTGGTCATCCAAGCACTTTTTTCAGCAATATGCTGTGTTAATTACATCCTACACGTACACATAGCACTGATGTGCTCTTGCCATTTCCAAGTCCTAAGGAAAAAATAACTTTGCCTAAACTGAACATATAGTCTGGTTTTTAATTTTGATGGATGCTGTAGGTCTCATGATTACGATGTTAAAGGATTATGTGTGTTCTTTACAGGCTATTTCACCACAATATCTGTTGTTGCAAAGAAAAACTTTTTCTGACTCATGCAGCTTTGAGTCACTGATTTGTTTTTCTCCTGTGTTTATGACACTGTTGCTTATATTGAATTTATTATTTTTGTAGAGAGTGAGAAGTAGAATATAACACTCCGTAGTTGTGCTACAGAGAAAATTATGCTGAAATGAGGAGAAGTTTTGAATAGTATTAATAAATCCCTAACATCTAGATCCAAACCCAGTTTTTCAGTGATGTAGGAAAATTTCGGTCTCTAACATCTGGGTTTCTGTGCCTGTGACAATGCTATGTAAAGAAGTAGAGAGAATACATGGTTCTAAAACTCTGTGTTTTTCATGATTTTTCGTGATTACAGACCATCTGTGCGAGTAACCCTACCCAGTCTTGACAGTTTTGTAACTAATGTCAGTTATATGGGCAGTCAAAATCAAAAGAAATACCCCTGGAACACAGAGTCGTGTTAAAAATGATCCTCCTTAATTATGTGACCCAGTCATTGAGCTGTTCTGTGTTCGGAATTTCAGGGCTGTGACAAACAGTTCTTTAATGCATCTGTCCAGTACTCTAACATGGACCTGTTGGTGGATTATATTAACAAGCATTCTGGTGAGTTTGGAGTGACTGTCCAGTATGCCACTGTCAGTGATTACTTCCAAGCGGTTTACAGCAGGAATCTTACGTGGGAAACTCGGGACTCTCAAGACTTCCTTCCATATTCAACAGGTAATTAAGTTCACAGCTGCCTAACGTCTGCCTCAAATGTACATATGTAAAACTTTAATAAGAGAAAATGATAAATAAGGAAGAAAAATGCCTTATTTTAAGATTTGTTCACTCTATGAGGTGTCACGAACAGACAAGTTTGTCCCAAGTTAGTTGTATAAAAAATATGGGTGTGTGGCCAAATAGAACAATGTCCCATTTACACTGTTTGAAAGAACTGAATTATGCATAGCTTAAACCTGGGGTGCAAAATGTGACGTTGAGTGATGTGTGAATGTCTGGAGAAGCTACAGGTAACCAAGGGACCAAGGCAATCTGGAAGCTCTTGGGGTAATTCTATGCTACTACAGTGGGATGGGGGCTCCTAAAGTGAAAGTCAATGTTGAGGATTTGATGTCCACACTCTGAGCAACTGCAGGAAATACATAATCTGGTCATGTAGACTCAAATGCCTATTAATGCATGTTGCATCCATCAGGAATCCAGTTTGTGAACTCCAAACCTAATGTTTTATATAAAGCAAAGCATACTAGGTAAGGATGACCTGATCCGAACAAAATACTAACGTAGATGAAACCGTAAAGTCTCTTGTAGAAGAAAGTCTTGCCTTTTTCATTAAAGAAAACAGTTTGAAGTTCTGGGGGAGAAAAGAATTCTCTTATAACTGCAGTCTCGAAAAGTAAAAGTACCATCAGTATTTCTGAAATTTCAGAATACAGTGTTCCAGAAGTTCTTTGCGGTTCCTTGTTGCTTACGTCTTACGTGCTGCACTAACTTAGCTTTTCAAGCAGAGCTGAAAAGTATGAGAAAAATATCAAAAAATTCATGCCATACCCAACATCCCTTTAATTTTTTTCCCCAATAAATTTGCCCTTTTGGACCTCATATCAAAGTATGCAGAGAGAAGACACAGCCAACTTCTCTATTTCTAAACGCATTAATTTATTTTCTTGCCTGGTTTATTATTAAAATATCATTGTTTTCATGAAAACACCTTTCTGCGTAATTTTAGCTACCACTACTTAATCACATTTTTTGGCTGTGTACATATATTTCAGACTGTTCTGTAATGTGTCTGTTAACTTTTCAATGAATAAAAATAACCATTGCTTCCTGTGAATCACTGCATGGACTGATCCCTGACTCCCTCACCTCCCTCTAGGGATCATGTCATACTTAACAACTTGCTGATAAAAGCATTGCCATTTCTAACTGCTAATACCTTTTACATCTGGGCTCTTTTCTTTATCTTTTGTCATAATTTACCTGCAGGAGTCAATTGCTATTAGCTTGCATAATAGCAGCACCTTCAGTGTTCCAGGTGGGTGCCCACACATAGATGTAGTTTTTTCCCCAAATGACTTTCTGTGCCTTGCAATTGCAGTATAGACTTGAGTGCACTTTCTCCCACGTACTGTTTTGCTGCTTGATGATTAATCCTCTCTTATTCTTGCTATGTCCTTTTTTATGAGTCACTTTTTGGGCTCAGTGTCACTTATGACATATGGAAACTCAAGTTTTGAGTCCCAGATAAGTATTTCCTTCTACTCTGCGTTCATTGTACTGTGCTGATATGTATGTGTAATACATACTACACATACATATCTTCTGCTTGTAATATTGAAAACTAAAATGGAATTAATTCTGTTGAAACTTCTAGCGCCTTTCAGGCCAAAAATAATTTGTCCTGATGTTTTTTGGGCAAAAGATCCTATTTTCTAATTGTTGCCTTTGATCTTGGGTTGATAGCAGATTATTACAGTCGCATGTATGCTCATTAGAAAACACTTTCTGCAATTTTTTTCTGGAAAACCTATTTATCACTAGTGTATTTTAAAAGAAATCCCCCCCAAACAAACCCCCCACATACACCACTAAGGAGAGATTTGGAGGTTTTAAAAATAAGTATTCATATTCCTAGTTCACTCTGTGGGATACTAAAACATTAACACAAACGAAATGTGAAATACTTTCCAGTAACCACTTGAGGGCATCTTTTGATGCAGTTTGAAGTGCTGCAGTAGTTTGGAGTCATCACGTCACTATTTCTACTCCATTTTAAGGAAATTAAATTTAAGCTAAATCCTTTTGGCTAAAAGGCTGATATGTAGAGTGTGTGTATCAAGCAGTTACCAAGGATTATTATCTATTTTTTTACAACTAATGATAATATATGCTTCAGTGAAACTTTGAGAATTCTTTTGTGCAGGTCCACGAGGAGGAAATTTCCGTAAACACAGGTTAACTTGGTTGGTACTGGCTTTGTATCAAACTTGCATGTTACTAGGCCTGTAGGAGAGATGATAGTTTTCCAAAGTGCATGTTCCTGGCTGGGTTTCTTTGTAGGGCTTATGACCTTTCTACTTGATGGCTGCTGTGTAAAACCCCCAGTAGGATTCATGTAGGAAGCTGAACAGTAGTAGTGTAATAAGTAACAAGTAAGTGATAAATGAAGTGGTATTTTGATGTGTGTTGGGTCTCTTCAACTCTAAACAGAGGCATTCCAAGCATGGACTGGGTTTTATACTTCTCGGAGCACATTAAAAGGAGTTGCAAGGAGAGCAAGTTCACTGCTTTATGCTGGAGAATCCTTTTTCACACAGTATGTCCGGAAACACCCAGAAGGTTCTGTTTGCAAATGTAAAGCCTTAAAGCAACTTCAGAGTCTTAGATGGGCAGTTTCAGAGGTAAAGATTGATTTATTTTCTAATTTGAATGAAAATGTTCATTTTCCAAATGTAAAGTTTGCATAAGCATTTCAGCTGTAGTGTCTCAAAGTTGCTTTTATGGTTTTGGAAATAACTTTCCCCCTTTTGCAAATCATAAGTAAAAATAAAGCAATTTTTCAAAAAGCTATCTTGAAACATGACTTTAGCCTCTTAAACATGCATTCAAGACATGGTTGCTGGCAAATGTTTGTTTCAACCAGTGAAAGAGTATGTGGTTTCAAACTTTGCATATAAAATTCCTTTTCTTAATGTTTTGTTATTTACAAAATCATTCTTAAGAGTAAATAAAAACCAAAAAAATTCCAAACAAAAATAGACCTAATTGAAAACTACTGATAATATCTACTTCTGCAGGTTGGAAGAGGAAGGACAGAGTTGTTTCTTCAAAGTTCAGCAGCTAATTGATTAGCCTCATATCATTAACCATTTACAGTCCTCAATGTTTTTGATGTCAATAATTATTTTGTCTCTTAAGGTAATGACCAGATCTTAGTAGGAAATGAAAAACCTGTCTTGTTACAGTATTTTTGCTACATTCTTGGTTTTGGTAACTTGTTCGGGTATTTTCCTCTAAGGATGGAACCACAGTATATTAAAAGAGGAATGTGTATTGAGAGAAATCTGTATGCATCTTGCCTTTGACCATTTCATGCAGTATATAGGAATTCGGAGCAGGCAAAATGTGAATCTGAATATAGCTGTCATCACTTATTATTTTAAGCTGTGTGTCTGAAGTTTAGTTGACTATTATGTTAATACAAATGCAAACCTGAAGTTGTCATCCTGTTGCACCTTGCAAATTACTTTTAAATATAAGGTCCAGCACCACGATGGTATAACAGGCACGGAGTCTCCCAAGGTGAAGGACATGTACATGAATAACTTGATGTACGGGATGTTCAATGTAAAGAAGCTAATGGCTTCCATAATCTTTGATATCAACAATGCGAAGAAAAATGGAGAGGTCTATTCTTCTGTTTACACTGAAGATTCAGGAAAACCAGGTACTTTTTGCATAGCTTTTCCAATTTTCCAGCTGCCTTGTGAAAGCTATCATGTTTTCCTCCAAAACAATCCACATACTACGTACATCTAAGTTCTGTGAACCATGACTAGAGAATCCTGTTTGCTTTATGAGATTGAGCTCTCCGATCTCGAGCATCTGAAACCAGGATTTCTTTGCTGATGTTAGACAGAACCCTACCTCAGTGCATACATTAGACCTGGCTCCCAGATTCAGACCTCAGATATAAAACAAATGGGAGGAAGAAGTGCTTGTCGGAGTAGGTGCTAAACTAACTTTACTCTGCAACAGAACATGATAAGGAGCACATTCAGAGTCAAGAAATGTTCTTGCTATAATATACTGCCAGCTTAAACCACACTGTGTAAAAAATGTAAAAGGGTTTTAAGAAGTCTGTTCTAAAGACTGTACACTCCCTTTTATCTTTACTTTGGAAACTTTTTAAACTGTCAGATGTAAGCAGTGCTGTGGGCTGTGCAACAGACCGATTTGGGATTTTACAGGTTTTTACTGTTTTTAAATTAGGCTTCTCATTTGATCTTCGGTATAACTCTGATAAAGTTAATACTGCATGACAATGAGTTGTGGTGAGCAGCTTATTTTCACTAAATGCATTTACATTCAACTCAGGTGTCATTTTCTGAATACATGGTCTTTTTTGATTGGGCAGAGAATAGAAGAATAAAGCAGAAGATGTGTTTATGAATGACTACAAAATGTTTTCCTTTTTTCAATCATGAAGTTTTACTATGGGTTTTTATGTTAAAATTTTGTAAGATGGTTGTACCTAGACAGATTTCTCAAATACTTTTTAATATCACATTTTAAAAATGCGTAATGTAGTGACTGGTAGTTTTGTTTGTTTATATGCACAAAGGCGCTACAGATGTTGACCAGTATGTTGTTGTCTATAACCCACTGGCATGGAACATCACTACCTTTGTCACGGTTCCTGTCAGCAATGAGGCAATTAGTGTTTATGATGAACTGGGACGTTCTGTACCAGCACAGGTACTTCAACTTTGTTTCTTTCTGTTACTTTTCTCTCACTTGTCAGTTTTCATTGACTGGATTCTACCTCCTGTCAAAATGGGATTTTCCTATTTGTCCCTCAAGGGTTGGTTTTACTTGCCTGTTTTCTCAACAGAGAGACTTTTTTTACTGTCCAAAAGGAGTTGCTGCTCTTAGTGTTTGGTTTGTCCTTTGCATGCCTGCTGTGTGTGTGACCTCGTGCTTCTTACCTTATTTTTCTGTTTCTAAAAAACACTGTTTCAAATAAATCCTTTTATGTTGAAGCCCTGCCTTACAATTGACAGCCTTGTTTGTACAATTGACAGATTACCTTGGGGAGGGAGAAGAAGAGAATTAATAAATATAGGTCTTGGAAACTGGTGTCAGTCAGCTGCCATTTGACAGCTCATTCTGTCATAGCCAAGCTCCAAGACACAGCCAGCTGTTCCCTGGGAGGGAAGAAAGTGGCCTCAAGTGCAAGCTAGCACTAGCCTTTCTCAGGAGCGTCTGCTGTACAGAATACATCATCATCAGTGGCTTGATAAACCTCCCGGAATCCTTCCTGCACGTAAGGCCTGATGAGGCCTGACGCAACTCCAGATGCTCCCCTCTGTCCCTGAGGTGCCAGATAGCTCAGCAAATTCTGCCAGCTGGACAGTGTTTCTATGACCTGTGGCTTATGACTGTGACCATGCATGAAGGGCACACTGTAGCCAGGTAGCGATGCACAGCAGCTGTCCCTTGTTCCTGTACATGTGATGGTGTAAACCACACTGCCTTTATCTGAAACTATCCGGCTCTTTGGGCTGGCACATGGTCATGCTTGCCTGTCAGTCACTTACCTCCTAGAAGTCGTTCTGCCTGAATTACTTCAGTCTTGTAAGATACAAAGACGAGATTGACATGTATTCAAGGCATTTATTCAGGATTTAGGATGCCCTAAAGGCAACTTGCCCTTCTTTTAAAAGAAGGCAAAACTCTCTGTACCAAGTTGATCTGTACTCTTTTTTTTGCTAGAAGTTACTCTTATATGCATGTGGATAGCCACTTAGGCTAACTAAAATCTCTTTGGCAGTTATGACAAGGTGGTTTGGGGTCATTTTAATTCCAGTATATACAGTTCAAAAGTGCATTCATATTACACACTCCTTCGTTTTGCGAGAGAGAAAACTTTAGCTTAGAACATTGATGTGAATATGTGGCTGAGAGAAACTGAAGCTTTGGCAAGTGTTTTACTGCCTTCTGCACCACATGCAGAAGTTGTATTCTGAAGGGAGAGAATGGGAGTAGACCCTGTTCATGCCACTGTTGTTAGGTTCTCTGTGGTCTAAGTGGACATATGTCAGCCCACAGTGTGAAGATACAGACAGCTTGCTTGAATTGCTTGTTAGTTGTAACTAGCCTCTTTGTCCATAGAATCTGTTCAGTATTTATCTAGTCCCATTTTCTTTCTCCAAATCAGAAGTAATACTAAAGTATATAACATTAATGGGCAGGATACATGTAATTGAAAGGTGATTAAAAACTGTTGTTTAAGGTATTTCAGTATTACATAACACTGGTGTTACTGGTCAGAAGGATGTTACGTGCTTCTACCTCCTTTCCATGTACCTTCCCTAAGGTGAGAATGCACATTGGTGCTTCCTCCTCTTGTCATGAGTTTTCTCTTTTTTTGCACTAGTCATGTCTCTTGTGTTTCAGTCTCTTTTCTTTTTGACTGATCAATTTAATTTATAATTATTTCTGCTCATATAGACATTTTGCAGTGTGATCTTAAATCTATGATTCCATGTTCACATTAAAATAACTCTTTTAATTTGCTTAGTGACTTCCTTTCCTTGACTAGAAAGGTTCAGCTTAATCCAAGTTCACCAGACTCCCAATTAAAAGCAGCATGGATCTACATTATAATTTAGAATTATAAGAGTGGCATGTTTAAAAACTTATTACTAAAGTAGAAGCTAATTTTTATAATTTAGGGCTTATAACACATGAAGGTAATTGCCTTGCTAATTAATTTTCTGTAATGAAGCATGTTTGTGTATGCTAATCTACAGGTTCAAAGCTCAGCGGAATCCCAGTCTACCTATGATCTGTATATTCTAGTTGCAATAAGTGGTCTGAGCTACAGAAAATACAATATTAAACCCCTGGATGGTAAACAGTCTGCATTTATTGGGAGATCAATCAAGTACAAGCGGAGAGACTTAACTCATGCAGATCAGCAAAGTCGACAGTTGTTTCCTGTGGTTAACAGCTGCTACCAGATCGTGTTTGACCAAAACACAAACCTAATGCACAGCATTACAGAGAGGTGGGATTGCCTACTTGTTTTAAATAATGTTTCGGATTTTGTAAAACACTTTGTAAAAATAAGTCCAAGGACTGTATTATGTGTCTTAATTCCAAGACTCAACTAACAAAATACTCTTTTTTGCAGTTCTTTTTTATCCCCACTTCACGTGCCCTTCTTTTTACAGGACACTTCAACACTAGCATAGGTGTGATTCCATACTAGTTCTGTGATGTTGCCCTGTTTAACTCTGCAGTTGGTCTAAGATGACATATCACAGTAATAACTAGTATATCAGCAGAGTTTTAGTGTACTTTAGAACAAAAGAGGGTTATGGATGTGCATTTTTATTAAAAATTACTAAGTAAGCACATACACTATGGCTATTCAATGAGCTTTAAGTGATAAAGCAAGAGCTTACTTTTACTGTGTAGTGTTTCGCAAGTCCCATATCACTCTTTCTGTGGTATAAAGCTACAAAACTATTTGAAAGGAAACTTTTAACTAGGGTATTTCCATTTAATCAGGCAGATAAAATGAAAGAATTATCAAGATTTGGGTGAGATTTGGGGTTTTCAGATGGTCTTTCTCAGCTGATGCAAATTGGCCCAATTTCTTCAGCTTCAATGCAGTTGTGCTGCTTTTTGCCTGTTCAGGATTCAGATTGTCAGCTGAATTGATGAAATATTGATGGAATATTTGACCCCCTTGACACTGGCATGGTGATGGCTAGACCTCTTTCACCTTTGAGGTTTTGTTCATAATTCTGCCTCCTAGAGCAAGAACTTGTTGTACAGTATATTTAAAATCAGATTTAAAGTATAGATGGACCTTAACTAAGAGCCCTGGAGTAAGTATTTTCTTGAAGTGCCTCCAGGTCATAACTGTCTCCAGATTCTGTAAGACATATAGTGCAGAAGAACAAAGATCTGCATTCGGATTCCAGTTTTCTCTATCTGGCTCTGGTAGGCAGCAAGAGCTGGAATTCAGCTTGTAGGAGAATATGAGATACTCACTTTCTTCACAAGCCTTCAGACAAGCTCAAAATGCTTCAGTTTCAGAAAGTTTGCAATGGTTTAATGGGAAAGATGAGGCATCACAGGTCAGAATGGAAGGAAAGGTTAAAAAAATTGGGATCTTCAACTGTGAAGCTTTCTAAGTTCAACTGCAACAGTTAGAACTGGAAGTGCCTCTTAAGAGGAGGAGTAGAAAACACTTGGATATTTTCTCCTCAGTCATTACAAATTGTGGGTAGCTGTATTAACACGAGATAAAGTGTTTGGCAGTATAAATTTATATGTTATATGAAGTGATTTTTCCTGTTTTCACAGCAGTTGCTAAAGGCAGAGCAGGTAGCTGAGAGCAGCATCTTAAGTTGCCTTCATATGACTTTCTAAAAATTGTGATAATAAGTCATGAATAGCTAAACTGTAGCTTCAGTGGAGAGAGGAGGAGATGTAGTAGGTACTGAGTGATTGTAAATGTTGCTACCCTGTTGATTTTATTGCTACCAGTGTTAAACATGGAAACTTGCATCATGCTGATTTTACCTAGCTACAAAGTTAAATGAACCAAATTATTCATTAGCGCAGTGCAGTGTACCTCATTCTTGTGAAATGGGCAGTTTTAATCCTGTAGCAACTCTCACATCAAAACAACGAGGTAATATAGATGATGTTTGATCTTAAGATGGTTCTCTTCTACAAAAATAGAAAATTACATAGAAATTCCGTTTATTTACATACTGACATATGTCTTAATGGGAAACACTTTAATTCTTTGCTGTCCTCATTTACCCAGTCTTGCCAAATCAATCAACTGTGAAGAAACAGATTTTTTTTTCCTTAAATTTCCAGTCTCGTTCCTGTTGGAGTTCAGGTTTGCATTTATCATGTACAAAATGTGTTTGTAAGTAATACAATTTTTACTCTTCTGTGGTTTCTCAGGGAGACTAACCAGACTGTCCAGTTCACCCAGGAGTTCCTTGAGTACCATGTAAATGGAGACACAACGAAAGGACCCATTTCAGATAACTACTTATTTGCTCCAAATGCTTCAGCAGTTCCAGTAGCAAAAGCAGTGGGGTTGGAAGTGATGTCTGGAAGCTTGATGACGGAGATACGGCAGTATTTCTACAGGTACAAAACCATTACAGCTTCACTTCACTGGAATGTTTAATTCTTTAGATATGTATGAGGTTACTTCTGTACAGTTACTCCTAAACAGTGAGCTCTGTGTACTGTTTAGGATTTAGACAAAAGAACTATCATACATCTGCTGAATGTACTGCTGAGGAAGCACCTCCTGTAAGTCATAGAATCATAGAATTATTTGTGTTAGAAGGACTGTAAAGATCTGGTTCCAACCTGCCTGCCATGAGCAGGGACACCTTCCACTAGACCAGATTGCTCAAAGCCCGTCCAACCTGGCCTTTAGCACCTCCAGGGATGGAGCATCCACAGTTTCTCTGCAACAGAGTCTCCCTACCCTCAGAGTAAGGAATTTCTTCCTAATATCTGATCTAAACCTACTCTTTTGCCGTTTAAAGCCATTTCCCCTTGTCCTACCACTACATGCCCTTGTCAAAAGTACCTCTCCAGCTCTCTTGTAGGTCCCCTTCAGGGACTGGAAGGCTGAAGGTCTTTCCATAAGGTCTTTCCAGAGCATTGTCTTCTCCAGGCTGAACAATCCCCGTTCTCTTAAACTGTCTTCATAGGAGAGGTGCTCCAGCATTCTGATCATCTCTGTGGCCCTCCTCTGGACTCCTTCCAACAGGTCCTTGTGCTTCCCATGTTGAAGACCCCAGAGCTGGATGCAGCACTATGGGTAGGGTCTCATGAAGGGGAAGCAGAGAGGCAGAATACCACCTCCTTGACCTGTTGGCTGTGCTGCTTTGGATGCAGCCCAGGACATTTTTGGGTTTCTGAGCTGGTAGCACACACTTGCCAGCTCATGTTAAGTTTCTCATTAACTAACACCCCCAATTCCTTCTCCTCTGAGCTGGTCTCCAGCCTTTCTCTGCCCAGCCTGTGTTTGTGCTTGGGATTGCCCTGACACGGGTGCAGGAACTTCCACTTGGTCTTGTTGAACTTCATGAGGTTCACATGGGCCCATTCCGAAGCACACATTGCTGCAGAGGGGAGGGAGGGGTGTGGAGATTGTTCAGGGTGATTTTCTGTGGTACATTTTTTAATGCAACTTCTATTGAGAAACTGGTTCTGTACAACTTAATGAATATTACAGTTAATATCTTACATTAATGGAACTTGAACATAAGGATACATTTTCATAACTGTGAATATCTTTCTTGCAAGCAAATTAGAAAAAGGAGAAATGAGTCCTACAGAAGTGGATCCTACTCTGACCCCTGATGAACTATCTACTTTTCTGTGTTAAAATTATATCAGTCTATAAACCCTTCACCTTCTTCTAAATCTGGTTGTTTGGTTGAAGTCTTTTGCTTTACATGGCAGTGTACAAGGATTGTAATTGAGAAGGACCTTTGGAAATTACTGTGGAACTTTTGCATCGAAGCTGATATCACCCAGATTGCAAAAATGCATGTATTCTGTACAATGTAAATATGTTGCTTAGGGAGTCATAATAAAGTTTAAATTTGTTGTTAATTTTGAGAAAAACAGAGCCTTTGTAGTCAAATGAAGAATCCTCTTGACACTTGCAATGTGAAGGAAACTTACAGCATATCACTTACTCTGGTTGAATATCTGTATATTTGAAAGTTAAATTGAAATTAAAAATAATTGTACATGAAATAAATAGCAAATGGGCAAGAAAGTTTTCTGTGTAGGATGACATCATGAATGCCTTGCAAGGTTTGTCATAACCAGTCAAGTGCTCCACTTTATAAACTCTGTATCCTTCCTCTCATTTTCACAGCAATGTTACTTCTCAGGATTATATATATGCAGTGTATACCAGGCTGTATTCAGTACCAGAAGGCTACGATGGAAAGCTGCTTTGCCATAGGATAGAGCAAGAATACAGTGTTGGGCCTTTGGAATTAAATCGTGAAGCAGTTCTAAGGACAAGCACAAATTTGAACACCAGACAACTTCTCTACACTGACAACAATGGATATCAGATGCAGAAAAGACCGTTCAAGGCGTATGTGAATAACACAGTGGCTCGGGTAGGCACAAAGGTGTAATTAAAAGTCAGTTGTGCCTTATCTTTATTCTCCATTACTGTTTCCTGGGTTAATATCATCTCTGCGTGGTTTGCTGTGTGTTGACAGAACTATTACCCTATGGTTCAGACTGCCTACATTGAAGATGACACCACAAGGCTGATGCTGCTTGCAGAAAGAGCTCATGGTGTATCAAGTCTAGGGAATGGACAAGTCGAGGTAACGTATAAATTTTTACTTCTTTTTCTAGGTGAGCATAATTTCATGGCTGCTGATAATACAAGTAAAGCCTGATGGCCAGTTACTGTTGTGACATTTACCTTCCCAATGCAGGTGATGCTACACAGGAGACTATGGAACAACCTTCAGTGGGACCTGAATAACAATCTCACTTTGAATGACTCTTCAGTGGTTCGCCCTGTGATTTGGCTTATTTTAGGAACCAAGGCTGTCACCAATGCTTTGTATCGGACAAGTGGACTGGCATTAGAGCATAGGCCAGTAGTAATGTTTGGAGCATTATCAGGTAATCGTTCCCTTTCCTAGGCTATCTTTAGCATCTGAAAGGCTTGTTTATGTTGCTTTGATTTATGCTGTTGAGTTTGTAAATGCAGACTTCAAGCCTCCTGTGTGGCAAAGTTAGTATACAATGAGTTAGGAGGCAGATTTAGAGCCTGCTAATTACTTTGCATTAATTTCAAACATGGTTGTTGTCCAAGTCTATGAAATGTTTCTCTTGTTATATAATTATCTCTACTTTCAGAGGAAAATAAATTTTAAAGCGTCTAATGAGAACAAAATGTTCACACAGGGAATTAGTGCAAAATAGCTAGTGCACCATATATCAGCCTCCTGGATGCTGAGTCCTTAATGACCATTGTTGAGTCATTCTTCCAAAAATATTTGTTCGCCTTATTAACTAAGACTGAAGCCTGGTAGTGAAATAGCAATTTCAAACTGCAGTGGAATTTGTTTTATGGAAAGCTCTGATACATTTTTCTAGCAGTTAAAATCATGCTGCTTTCTGCTTTGTATCTTGGAAGGCCTTGGAGGAGAAGGTATATCATCTACTTTGCCTCTGCCTTGGCAGAATAAGTAAAAAGCCCTTTACCCTTCCACAGTGCCCTAGCCAGGCTAGTGATGTGTGATGGATGTTTAATGTTTGCTTTGTTTTATTTTGCATGGAGGAGATAAACCAAAGCTACCCAGACGACTTCAGCAGAGTTCAGTCCATGATTCGTCTGTAACTGTGCCACCTAATCTTCATCTCCAGACACTGAGCATTCCAGGGTGGAAGTACAGCTCTAATCATGCAGAGCAGGTCCGCAGCATCCACGTGGGTAGGTGCCTTCAAAAAGGTGGCTGGATGTTGCACTTAAATAAGCTGGTTTTCTTTTTTTCTCTCTTCTCTGGCTTGTACTTCTATTTGTTCAAAGTGTTAAATTCCTCAATCAAGAAAGTTAATTGTGCTGTATTATTTCTCTGCTCAAATAGTAAAATATTTCTCTTGCATGAGTTTGTCATGCCTGTTAGTGATATTCTTATCAACGGTGGGAGCTGGATCTTTCTTTATATTAGTTCTCTTGCTAACTTTAAAAAATAGGAACTAAGTTCAAATGATGAGAGTTTAAAGTTTTAAAAAAAAAATTAAAGCTTGGGTTTATGTTTAAAGTAAGAAAATGTTTGCATTTTGATTTCTTTTGAAGGTAAACAGAAGCAAGGTGATGCAGATTTCAGTCGTGTCCTGCTAAGAATTAGACACTTGTATGAAGTTGGAGAGGATCCTGTGCTGTCTCAGCCTGTGATGGTAGATCTAAAGGTAAATCTAACCTTTCGAGACAGAATACCAATTGAGGTGTTTTTATTCCAGAGAGAACTGGTGGAATGACACATCCTGTGTGCTAGAAAGGCCACAGAAGATGGATACAAATGTATAACTTCAACCTCAGAGGAAAGTGAGCCTTTTTTTCTTACTCAGCTTTGCAGCCCAGAAGCTGTTACTTTAGATGAAGTTGCCATAGGCACAACATGAAGATCTGCTTAAATATGGGTAGGACTGGTTCTGTTGAGCTCTTGGTAGTATAACACTTCCTGCAGTACCTTAACCAGTGCAGAGAGTAGGATTCGGTTTTGTTGTTGTTTCTTTAGTTACAGCGAATTATACTTATAATTAATGAAACATGGACAGGATTAAAGGAAAACATTTTTTTTTTCTACAGTTTATTTCTGGGAGTTGTTCAAACTTTGTCACTTCCATCATGTACTTGCTTTTTTTCAGTTTCGTGTTTATTTGATCTTTCAGATGGAAGCAGATTACTTTATAATCCATGGCAGGGGTTTATTATTTTGATTGTCATGACAGAAACATGGGGAGCAATGTGTAGGGTTCTCTGTTTCAGTAAAAAGGAGAGTGTGAGTTTCAGCCCTTTTAATAGACTATGTACTACAGCACAGAGGAAGCTTTCAACACCTCAGCTTCTTAGTTTGAAGATTTCAAATAAATATCACCTTTATTCCCTTATTTCTGTCTAGTCTCTGTTTCCAGGTACCCATTTCAGGCATCATACTCAATCTGTATTTGACCTTGTGTTCCATGACCTTGCAGATTTTTAGTCTCTCTGCTCCACAAAACAGGCCAATGCTAGAGTTGAAAATTCTATCTGGTCTTACTGTGTACTAGGCTGGTGAGTTGATACTATTTTCTATAAACTCTTGTTTGATTCCTGGTGTTTTCTTTACTCACAGTCTTTGCTAAAAGGATTGGGATCAGTGATGGCAGTGGAAGAACGATCCCTCACAGGCACCTGGGATGTGAATACCTTGGAGCGGTGGAAGTGGAAGACTGCACAATATCCAGGCAAAAGTAGGTTGAATAAGGTGGTTGGTGTCCATATTGTTGTTGACTGTTGAAGCTTGATGATTAGTCTAATTAAAAATACTTTAAAAATTTGCAAGATTAGAAGTGTATTATGGTTTTGTGTGACAGACCTGATACCTGTCACAGCCTGCAGGTAGTAACATTTAGCTGAGATTCCTTGCAAGTACCAGGCTGTTGTATTTCTCTGATGGCTTGTTTTGCCTAGAAGTGTTAAAAATCTTGGAATCTTTCTGGAGTTTTCTTTGTCCAAACAGAAGTGGCTACTTTATGAATGCTCACTGGTGACACAGTTTGATTTTGTCAAATGCTGATGGGGTTTGTTTATCTAAGCTTAAGCCTGTGCTGCAGAAAAACAGCTGCAGTTAATCTCTGCTGTAATCAGCTTAAAGCACTCTGTGGATGTTATTCAAGTTAGGGCTGACACTCAAATCAAATGCTGTGGGTGACCTAATTTTATTTCCCATTCCAGTTAGTTGCTTGGACAATGCCCTTACTGTCACCTACATCCATACTGTGCCTTGTAAAAAGCTTGCAGAGGTTTTGGAATGGGCTAGATGAGAGTTTAGAGCCCTACTTGACCTGCAGCTTGGAGCTTGCTTGCTCTTTATTCATGATGAAGAAAAGGTGCATGACTGGGGGAGTCATTGTACATTTTCTTTGTGAGTCAGTGTGTGAAAAGATGAGAAATTGTTGTATATTTTAATATTATGAATGCGTGCATCTTAGGCTCCATACTACTTGAAGTTTTAGGGAGGAGAATCTGCTCAAACACTAGCTTTTAGGGAAGGGATGAGTTAAAACTGATGTGATAGAATAATGTGCTCATTTGAGTAAAGCTACTTTAATAAATTACCAATGCTTTTGTGTTTTACAGGATTCTTCAACAGCACAGAGGCCTCAGAAGACTATATAGTAACTGTTCACCCGAAGGAAATAAGGACTTTCTTTGTATACTTTCAGGCTCAATAATGTTTGATGATGTATTTCAGGTGAATATGTAATATCTTCGAAGTTTTGTTTCAAGATGCAAGTGATGATCTTGAAAAACATCCTACTGCTGTTAATGAAAGAAAAATTCATTTTGGAATAAACTTTGAATTTAAATGAATTGTTGGCCTGAGCTGTGGGTGTTTTTGTTGGTTAATTATTTACAACTTTTTTTTTCTGAAATTTGTTCAGTGTAAAAAAGACCTGTGTTGCAGAGTGAGCATATTGAACACTTTTTTTGCTTGCAGTTGATAATTTTAAAGTGATTGCTTCTATGATGCTTCACTGTGGAGCACTAACAGAATCATATTAGTCCTATAGTCTTTCTAAGTAATAGTGCTGCCAAGAGTCTTCTCTTAAGGTCTTTATTGTTGGGGGAGGTGACTTCCAAATCACAGAAGAGTGATTTGGCAAGTGGTGTTCTGTTCCCACATGCAAGGAGAAATTCTTTTTGTGTTTTAGCTACTTAGTCTTCTGGGCAACAACTACAAGGTTTCTGCTTTGCTGTAAACTGTATTCCTTTGCCCCAAGTTCATTTAAATTGTCTCTTTAAGGTTCAGAACTGATGAACTTTGCCTGTCAGAATCCTGGTCTTGGATTTGTGTCTTGTGCTCAGGGTAAACTGAAGCCAGTTTGACAACAGAAGGTGTCTTGTCCCATGGCCAGTAACTGGCTCATCATGTAACCTGAAGGAAGAAAACTGTTCTTGGGATGCTGTGAACTTTCCTACTTCTCACAGTCAGGGAATGTGCACAGTGGTAGCAGAAAATGTTCCAACAGCAACAAGTCAAAGTTAACTATGGAGTACTGTGTGGAGAGGTTAAACTGGCAGTGAGTGCAAATTCTAAGCAGATCTGATTGAGCAGCAGAAGGAAACTTGGATAGTGACTTACTTTCCCAATAGCTGGTATGTATTTTTGTTAAAAATAAAAGCTGCATTTTTTTCTATTTTTCTTCTTAGCTCTGGACAATGTGGAGCTATAGAATCTTATTCTGTTCACATCCCATTGGGCATCTCTACTTATTTTGCTTATTCACCAGGAAAATGCCCATAGATGAGAATCACGTCAGTCACTTCACTGCAGTAGTAATGATGAATTATGCTTGGTGCAACACTGTACAAAGCTGTATTTCCGATGAGTGAAACATAAAACTGAAAGAGAAAATAGGTTTAAAAGAGGATAATAGGTGCATTTTCAGCCAGTTAATAGTCCCAGATCTAGAATCATGTAAAAATGACATTTTACTGTGGTAATTGTTCTAATATACTTTGTCTGTTCAGCATTAATTTTCTCCACATGGAGACACTGTTTGAGAACAAAGGAAAAAGAGTGAAAAAGGCCCTTCCAGAACATCTATTGGGAAATAGTTATGCTGAAGACCTGCGCTGGTGGTCAATTTTTCTGTGCAGACAGCCTGTTTTGCATCTCATTGAAATCACTGCAGAAACTGTCACATTCAGTTACTGGATGAAGAAAGGCTTTTTCATATTTTCTGATGGTTATTTTTGGTCCTTGGCGATAAATATTTAGTGATGTGCCAATTGAACCTGTCCTGCTGTAGTGAAAGCCATTTTCCTGCAACATTAAGCCAAGAAGGGGAAGCACATAAAACCAGTAACTGTGATACAGTAAAGCATGATGGCAGCTGGTTTTAATTTTGTTTTGTGTATGTATTTGGGAAATGAAATGTGTTCAACTAGGTCATTTTCCTTGCTTGTACATCTTCCTTCATTCCCTGCTTGGTTCTGCCATGGAATATAATTGCACGGGTTACACAGGGATATGATTGCACTTCAAATTTTTGTGACTGAAGTGGTGTTCACTAATACAAGTAATGGTAACAGCAGGTCATGTTGGTAGATTATAAAAATGAACTGTCCCTTCAGTGGGCAATTGCACGGTCAGTCCTGGCCAAGCAGCAAAGGATCCTACAGCTGCTGCCTCTGGGCTCTGCTTTTGCAGATGGCAGATTGAACTAGGCCTACAAAAACCTTCTTATACAGGATAATACAAGCAGGAATACCTCATTACCAGCTGATTTATCTGTTTGAGGGAATTTCTATTTTGATTAGTGGAAGCTTTCTGATTTAAAGGAAAAAAAACAACATAAAAAGGAATATTTTATCTGGAGTTATTTCAGTGCAATTGGCCATCAGGGAATAATTTGCCAGAGTCAAATCTTGTATTGCACCGGAGGCATCCCAGACTGTGGTCTGTAAAAAGCATGGCAATCTTGCTAGAAGATGTCATTCCATATTTTGTATGTTCTTTTTCCTAAGAAGTCTCAGGCCAAGCAAATGGAAGCCTGCAGGCATTCAAATCTCAGTAGAGGGACCTGTTTACTAATGATCCTTTTTCTTCCCTCACATACATGAATTTAGTGAGGAGAAATACTGCAGTGCTACATAAAAAATTGATAGAAATCAAGCCACTCTACTTAAATACTACTTCAAACCATACATCAGACAGGACATGCGAAAGAAGGAGGGTTGATGTAATGTTATAACCAGAGGACAAAGCCACGTGATGCAGAATATTTGTGCTATGGTAAGCCTTGGTGCTGGTTTCAGTTCCACACACATTCTCCTCAGTGTTGCTATCTATTAATGAACTTTCCCAGCTGATAATAACACCTCAAAAAAGCTGCTGTCTCATTATTTCTTGTATTACAAGCTCTCAAACAAGTCTGACATATAGGTAAGGAGAAGGAAGAAGGTTTAGATCCTCTTAGTTTAAAAGTTTCAGGTAATTTTCAGTATGCATCAGCTGGTGCTCTTTGAAACTGACAGAGAAAAGTTTTGGGAAGGCAGATTGATGGAAATTGTTTGGAAGACACTGACTCTGACTGCACTGAGCAGCTGCTCTGCAATCATCTCCAGCACACAGGTGAGTAAGTTTACACATTTAGCGATTCCAAATTCATCAGTGCCATTTCCAAGGTTAAATATGATTGATTTGCAGAAAGACCCCATTAATATTTCTTTTCTTTCTGTTGTAGATGCTTTCCTGACCCACATAGTTATTTTGTGTGCTACACTTCTCCTGGAAGCAAAGGTCACTTAAGAAATTTTGACACCATATTTTTCCACCCACTCAGTAGTGTTGTGATGAGAGTTTGTGGGGTTGTGTTGTAAAATGGTACCAAGAAGTTGGTACCAGGGCTAAAAATAAACCTTTCAGCCAGCCCCTTTTTTTGTGTGCTAGTTTGTTTCATCTCTGACAGTAGATGCTTTGGACGAGAACCAAAGTATCTCTTAGAGTAAATACAAGCTGCTCTCAGCACTATGGAAAAAGCTTCACCTAGTTTCTAGATAAATTATTCTTCATGTTGAAGCTGCCAGCTGCACAACTCAACACTAAATTCACAAATGCAGTTATTTAAATACAAAATAATTTTTTTTCCTTTAGATTTACACATGCATCTTTGCATATGTAAATTTTTTAGTGCAATCTACATTTTTGATCAGTATTACTGAAGATGACATGAATGCAAGCAGAATTACTTACATAATGAAATAATATCCTTAAATTTAATTATTTGCTTTAATAAATCCTTTTATTCATTTGAATTTGAAGATATTCGTTATGTCCTCACTAATTCTAACAGATGATAACCAAGTCAGCTGGATATCATCAGAAATGGGGCTAGCCTACAGCACTTTGTGACATTTATCTTTGCGGTCTTTTTCCTTTTAATCTTACATGGCAATCTAAACCACACTGAAACTACGTCTATAAGGTAGAAACAGAGAAGCAGGTGAGCTGATGCACTGTGCTTTTATTTCTGCTAACTGGAAAGGAACAGTGCCTTAGGCTTTAAATGTGACTGTGTCATTATTACAAAATGCAGTTCAGTTGTTTCTGGGTACCTGCCCAGTGCTGCTAAAACCTGATCTTAGTTCTAGGAAATTAGTGGCTGACAGATTCTTAATCAAGTTCTTAATGTAACTGATTGATATTCTCAGCATGTCCTATTTGATTTTTTTTTTTTTTTTTTTTTTTTTTTTTTTTTTTTTTTTTTTTTTAATTCTTACATTGCAATTTTGACATTGTCCAACTGAACAGGTTTGTGTGACAATTTTGTCTGGCCTGGTAACTTTGCATTTGAAACACGGAGTAAGATGGATAAGTTAAGAAACAAATGAAATGTTTTGTTTTCCAGAGAATGTCTCTGGCCACGCGATGTAAGTGACTTCAGGATGGAGCCAAAAATCAGTGTTGGAGAATATTAAGCAGCATATAGTTACCTACATTTGCAGAAAATTTTTTAATCATTGATGGCAAATAAGTTTTACATGATGCTTAACTTGATGGTGTAACTGTAGATCCCGTTCTTTTAACCCATGCTTCTATTCTTCCTGAAATAAGCCTTAGTTGATGTACATGGCACTGGTGTTGCATTAATGCAGCTGCACCCATAGAGGTGATGGTTGATGCATTGCATGCACAGCATAAGGTCCCCAGTGATGTTGCAGGATGCTGGGGCCGCTTCAAGTGTGATCACAGAACTCAGCACTGGAGCTCTACTGCTGTTAAGGCAAAAGTACTTTTCACAGGAGAGAAGAATTTAGGCAACGTTTCAGCAAGGAGGCAATGAAATGTATGATAAAGAAAGATAGGAGCAATACTTGACTTCAGTGTAACCCATGTGCAGTCATTGTCTCTGGCTTTGGATACAATTCATCTGGTCGGCTGGAAGAGGCTGCCAACTAGCACATCCACAGCAGCTGATGAAGCCTCACCTTTACAAAGTGCTTTCAAATGAAGGATTTTAGAAGGACAATTGCAAATGCTCCCATGAAACCACATATGGAAAAGCAGTTCTTTATGTCACACCAGAAGAGAGGCTAATCTAGGTTGAACGGCAACCAGTTACAATACAGTTTAAAATTTAAAGAAGAAATTATTTAATTTCAAATAGGATGGCTGTGTTCTGAAACAGCAGTTTCACAGAGTGTAGGGAAAAATTGGGTTAAATTTAGGTTGTATCATCATCACCACATGAAGGAAGAGGAAGTTGAGCTGCGAAGTTGACATGCTTTCATTTGATATTTTGCTGATCTTCGAGCAAGGCAGCCTGATGCAAATGCTAATAATTCTGCATGATGATCATAATTTCAATGAAACTTCTTTTAACAATGTGTTCTGTCTGCTTAGGTAAGTGTTGCTTATTTTCTTTGTTTTGTTTTTAGTTAGTTGCCTGTAATTCTTGAGCTGGATTTAAAATAAACTTATGGTATATCCACTTCAAATACACATGAGACAAGGAGAATATTAACTATTTTTTCATAATGCTGAAAGCAAGATTAAAATGCATGAGAAATCAAAAAGCATTTTCACAAAGAAATTGTTTCAGGCAAAGCGTAGAGGAACAAATTGAACACTTCAACACCCAAAATGATGTTAGCTTAATGCAAGCACCATTTTTTTAGGACTCCCGATTTGAATATTTATTATGAAAAATGCTGAATGTAGAATTTCAAAAAGTCAAGGAGAATTTATTCTTGATCACATAGGCTTTTTCAGTGATATTTTTCAGAAAAACAGTGGTCACAAGATGGAAACGTAGCACAGTCAATAGCACAACTGAATGAACAGAAAAACTGAAATTAGTGATTATTTCTTTAACTTGAACAGCTTCTAGGTTGTCATTTACACACTACATCAATTGTTTCCCTTATCCTTTCTGCTGCTTATATTACCCCAATACTGTCCATATTGTTCTCTACAAGTTGTTAAGTGTTGCATTGTAAGATAGAGGTGCCTGACTCCTTTAAGTATGATGAATGTGTGGCTTTTTCTATGGGCAAAATAGAAAAGTTTATTTGAATATTTTTGATAAAACTAATCAGATGCCATTTTAAGGTGAGATATGGGGAAAATCACCTAATTAGTTAAGTGTTGCTGTGAAATGTGGCTGAGCGATAAACAGGATAAAATTTAGAAGAAAATCACACTGTTTACTCTCACTATGAGTAGTTCTTCACTTTAATATTATAAATGATAGAAAAAAGGAAATGATAATTCTTCATACAGCACATGAAACTAATTGTCTCAGCAGTCATGGGAATAGATTTTACAGGATTAGCGCTTTCGTGATGAGCATCATTGCCATTAGAATGTAAAAAGAGTTGTCTGATACCCACACAGTGGTTTCACTTCAGAAGAAAATATTTTGTACATATATTGAAAAATGTCTCATGTATCAGTCACTTTGCATGTTGACAGTCAGTGATAAGTGTATTCAAAGCAGGAAGGAATAGAAAGTTTGATTTCCTCTGATACTGTCCAAGTCAGCCTTGTCTTAAAAGCCAGACAAGAGACCTGATGAGACAACAGGGGTCTGTGTGGCATCTCTTATTAAATGAAGGAGGTGAATTTGATGCTATTAAATACTTGTCAGCAAGTATTTAATGGAAGAAGTTGAAACCAAATGAAGGAACCCACCTCTAAAATGCTGTACACCTGTCATTTGTTAGAAGCAGTGCAGGACAAGAACTCCTACGTGGGGACAAAAATTGTGGTGTCTTTTTCTTTAATCTTGATGAGTTTTTCGCTATTGACTAATGAATCATTCTGAATTGCTCCTTTTGGTCATTCTTTATCTGGCAGAGAGTGTTTAATATGCTTCAGACTCAATCTCTTTTATAAATATTTTTCTTGAAAATAAAAAATAAGTTTATCAGCAAGTATGCAGAAAATCTTCATTTATTGCACACAAACAATGATGGAGGACTTTAACACACCAGATAAAAAGTTTACTTTAGCCAGAAAGCAATTGCCATCATTCAAGGGAGAAGTGGGTAGTAATTAAGCTTAAAAATTAATGTCATAATTATGGTATTAATATTACTTTGAAGGTTTATTTTAATATTTAAACACTTCTTTATTGTTTAAATAATTTATTTTAAATATGGCTTTAATGACATGTCTTTGTTGCTTTACCTTTTAAATCTATGTATATTTCTCTACTAGCTACAGGTCCCAATAATTTAAGAATCATCCAAATACCAACAAACATAAATCTGTCAATTGGAGACTACGCTGAAATCGCCTGTATTTGGGAAAAAGCTGTTGTGAGGTGTAGAGCAAGCTGGTATTTTGTTAATAAAGTGAACATCAGTGAAATTATATCATCAAAACTCTATTCATCCAACATTATCCATGAAAACAAGGATGTGCTAGTCATCAAATCTGCCAGTGTAAATGACACTGGATTTTACTACTGTGAGATAATTATTGAAATACCTTTCTTTAAGAAACTACATGGAAATGGGACAACAGTGATTGTTGAAGAGAAAGGTAGGCTATCAAGAATATGTGTGTGCCATTTCACTCATCATCATAAAGATTCTTCAGTTTGAACCATGTTAGGCATTTCCTCCTTCTACCCTCAACACTCTGGATCGCAGGATGAAAGAGACAAACACAGAGAGGGCCTGAATGACTTTTAATGACAGTTGACTTAAACTCTGTGCCTTAATACCTCCTGTGTAGTGTTTGTTTTCCTCCATAAGGATTTGCTAATAGGAATTATTACTTAAGGTTTACAAAAATGCTGTGCGTGAGCTATGTGTTTCATGCAAGACCCAGTCCCAGTTCCTCCTCAGAGGGGATTGGTAGGATAGATGTGAGACACTGAGTGAATCTGCTGTGTGGTAATGACGGGCTAGTGTGATCACATGGTTACTCTGCTCAGTAATCTGTAACCTTTATTACTAATCTGATTTTTTTATTACAAGTTCTTAATAAAAAGTGAGAAATAAACCAATATGGACAATACAGCAGTACGGGCCCTTTATGGATTTGTGTGCATGAAATTGTGGCAAATTGTTTTATATATACTGTGTCTGCCTGTTTTACCAAAGTCATATGCTAACCTTTACAGGGGAGCAATTTAAGGTCCCAATTCTGAATTAAGCATTGAAAAGCATTAATACAATTACTATTCACACACAATTAAAATTTTCAGCAATAGGAGTGAGATCTGTTTAACCTTAAATTATTAATAGAATGTGAGACACCCAGAAGACAATTTACCTCACTTCTGTTACACAACTAACTCAAGACACTATGGATCAGTTCACTTCTGGAAGATGCTGATCTTCACCTCTCCATATACCTCTCACATGTAGAGAAAGACTAGGGGGTCTAGCTATGATTAAACCTTTAGCATTATCAAACATCTCTCACCTATTGACTGTTCAAGTCACAGGAAGCCTTTCCAATCATCCAGTTTTGGACACTACTTTATACTATGGGTCAACTGGTCCAAAGGGAGGCACAAAAATTATCAAAGATTTAGAAAACATCAGTGCAAGAGAATCAATGAAGTAGCATTAAAAATGGTGGGAAATTAATGTAGATAATTTTAACTCTCTAACAGTTTTTTAATGTCCTAAAATGAGTTAGGTGATCTTATCTCTTACTTGGTCAAGTACAAGCAGAAAATACTTGTGTTAAATACTTGGGGGAGGAGGAATGTCACTCTGCAGGAGCTGTAGGAGGTACTGGCATTACTGTCCATCAGGCATGCCTCCCTTAGGAATGGGAAAGTGACCTTGCACTTGGGTGGGGGGATGGACTGATTCACTCTTAAAGTAATTTTTAATTTTAACTGCCCTTTTTTCCCCCTACGACGTTGTTCTTTTATTTTATCTTTCAACTGTAGTTAACTTTATTTTAAAAATACAATTGCAGAAGCTCACTCACTGGAAAAGAGATACTTGGTAACTTGGGCCATCCTTCCTTTCTTAATGGCAGCAGGAAGCTTGTATCTTTGCTACAGAAAGAAACAACACTCCACGCTATCTGGTGAGTTACAATATTTCCATTAACACGTGCTGTCTAAGTTAGATGTTTGTTTTAAGATGGCTGGAGTGGTGCTCTTAAGAGGTATTTCAGTGTATGACTTTTGCTCATCTGGTCCTGGTCTGCTGAGGCATCTCGAGCTGACAGGAGGGATCAGAGGCATGGCTTGTAGTTCAAGTGAGTGTTCTTGCAGCCACTTGCTTTCATTATTTACCTTTCTGAGGAGAGTCATCACTTAAACTGAAGATCTTGACCTGACTAGGGTATTGAAGGATATCAGTTCTAATAATTTCTTGCTGATATCTCACTGAGAAAGTGAGGAGCCAGAACTTAGCCCTGCACTGTAATCTTACTTCTGGTAGTGACAACTGGAAATGACATCTGAAAGACTCAGCCTTGGACATGTAGTTCTAAGTTATGCCTTTTTTTCAAGCTGTGATTTATTTTTAATTAATTATTAATTTGGGTTGGTAAGAGATTTTGGAGGGCAGCGTTGTTTGTTCATTTGGGTTTTTTTGTTGTTTTGTTGTGTTTGGATTTGTTTGGGGTTTTTTTCAAAATCTGGAAATTTAAGAGTGGAAGAAGTCACAAGAGAAAAAAATAGTGAATGACAAGTGTACGGGACAAATATAAATGTAGAGCAGCTTCAGGCAGAGGGCACAGATTGGTGACATAACCTAAAGCAGCCTCTTAAGTAACTCTTTGGGTTGTTTTCAGCTTATTTCGTTTACAATCTGAATACCACTCTAGTGTCTGTCCTCAAGACTACTTGTACAAGAGCTCTGCACTCTTCATTTTGGTGCTTATTGAGCTCTGGTAGAGTATGGGCGTGACTGGAGATGGCAAAACCCAAGTTGCAGTCAGTGCTTGCTTACTGTCCAAGGTGATGCACAGCTTCCTGTGCTGACAGGAAGGCATGAGCAGGAGCAGATGCTCGAGGTGGAAGAACTTCACGGGAGAAATGAATCCACAAGGGAAGCAGCTGAGGAAAACACATCATGTAATTCTGCTGAATGGGTAAGTGGTTTATAAAAAGACTTCTCACTATGAGAGGACTTTCAAAATGAGGCACTGGGGAGTGGAGTGGACTGAACAGAAAGAAACAACAATCTGCTGTTCCTAGGACAGCATCTTCCTACACGTGAAAAAGGTTTAGAGAAAAAAAAACCACTCAGAAATAAGAAGAGGGATATTTATGTAGTAGCAAAGTATTGAAATCTGTTCTTACATTTAATGACACTCTAAATTTGCCTGGAGAAGAGGGCAGCAAAAAGCAGAGAATATCAATATAGAGACTGAGTGAAAGAAAGAAGTGTAGGAGAAGTAAAAAATGGCAATAAAGTCCCTTTATATATAATTGTGTACCAAGCTCAAGGGGCTTGCTCCAGCTTCAGCTCATGGAGTCAGTAGAGCAGGAAACACTTGCTGAGAGCAGGTAGCAGATTTCTGGAAAAGTCCTTTTTCCATGCAATTATTCATCTTTTAATTACATTAAAATGTAAAGTAGGCAAGGGAAAGAAGCCCTAATTTAACCCTTGCATAGGCAGGCACTGCTTCCATTGCAATCAGCTGGACAGGCTTGGGCAAGTCAAACAGAAGTGATGAGAAATGCTTAAGCCCATGGTGACAACTGCACTTACCGAGCTTACAGATTCCCAGGTTCTCCTGTAAGAGAGGCTGGCTGCAGCCTTGATTTCGTCACATCGGTACTGTGGTCATGGTGCATCAGGATGCAGGCAGTGAAACAGCAATATCTATCTTTTTAAGACCAATAGTCATTACTCTAAAAAAACCAAAATGTATACCTGGGAAAATTCATTCCCTGTAAGTAGATTGCCTCTGAAGCTAAGAGACTTGCTTTTACTGGAGATACCATAGCAGAAAATTATAAGAATACAAGTCATAATATGGTCTGGTCATAGTAATAAAATATTCTAATTACTAGCTATGAAGGGATTACTCTTCTACTTGTTAATATTTAATGAAGATGTAAGAAAACGAGGTTGGAAATGAGAAAACAAGCATCCTAGGGGGTGCTGAGTGAAAGTTCATTAGTAGACAGTTACTGCTCAGGATTTGTGTGGACAAGACACTTTCAGAGGATGTATGAATGCAATTATAAACTATCTTTTGTAGCTGCTTCGTAATTTGGCAGCTACCAGCCACAGTGATGTGTCATGACATAGGTTCAGTATTTTCCTTCATGTAACAGACCTTTTTGTTATTTTATTGGAAGCAGAAAGAGTGGTTTCATAGTGGAATCTTTTTGAATGTTAAAGCATAATTGGATGTTATAAATCATTCAAAAGATCCAGGAGGTTATTAAAGCCAGTACATACAATGTGTATGGACACCACATTTCAAACAAATTAAGCCAGTAGTGATGAGCAAATATTATGCTGTCTCTGGAACTGCACTTACTGCCTTTTAATTGTATTGCAGAATATGATCACCTTAATTTAAATTTTTTTTCTGATTGTGAAAAACTCTCTACTTACTTGGGAAAAACTAGTCTCACACTGGTTTTTAACATAACTCACACTTTTCCTTTTAAGTTTGGAAATTTGGTGAATATTCTGGGTAGATTTAGGGATCATTTCTAGAACTGTGAACATGAAGGTTCTATCTGCCTCTGCAAGGCTAATTACAGTGTCATCTTTTTTTTACAATTCTTGGAGTTGCAAAGAAAGCTATGTACAGTCTTATCCTTTTTTTTACAATTCTTGGAGTTGCAAAGGCAATCCTGTAACATAGAAATTGAATCAAGCCATGGATTTTATTCTCACCTGTATCATACGTCACAGTAACACTAAGCAATTAGGTTGGGTGACAATACATAGCTCCAAGTACCCAAGGTAACCTGAGAGTGAATATCCTCATGGCAAAGCTGGCTCCTGTAGCTGTGCTTTTACCATGTAGCACCTGTCTCTGCCTCTGGAGAATCATCCCATGTTTTCTCAGCTGAGATGCTCAGGGAGTGTTTCCTAGATGGTTCTGCCAGCTGCAGAGGAGTTTGGCCTTTGAGGGAATTCCCAGTGCAGCTGGTGATTTTTTCATGAAGTGTTGCAAGGTTCCAGCCAAAATCTAAGCACTTTTGTAGCACTAATGCAAACTTCCAGCTCATGGTAGCACACATAATGCTCACTTCTGAGGAGGGTGTTCTGGTTGTTCAAAATGCACAGAATTGTGACTCAGATTAGTTGGCCACCCCTACCATGCCTCCTGTTGGGCATTCAGCTGGTAGGAACCTCTCTGTTCTGAACATGGGTCACCAGAACAGAAACCCCCATAGCAGAGTGTAAGTGTGAAGACAAAAAGATGTTTCATGACTTCCACCCATTTATTGGTTTATGCCATCTCAACTTGAGAATTTGATTTTATGTATCTGTGAGCACAGGCCTTTGTGTACATTTCAGGCAGATCTTTAGTTCTCATGTTTTGCTAAAGGACTTACATATGTGTGTTCAGGAAATGAAAATAGGACGGCTTTGCACTGTCCAGAACAGCATGCAAATACCACAGCAGTATGCTAGTTTACTGAATCAAAACAGCATCCATCCTGAAGGAAGGGTATGATGAAGTTTTTTGGAAATATCAGAGTTAAAAGGTTAAGGGGATAAAAAAGTTTTCCATTTCAGATTTCATAGAATCTGGTCTACTCTGCAACTTGACATCTTTAGTATTCTAAAAAAGTATTTTGTGCCTGCCTAATTAACTAAGAAAATTGAATCTGAACATAGGAAGGCTTTGCCTTTCCACATTAGTACATTCCACATTCTTTCCCTCTGAAATTGTAACTTCGTGGCCTGTGTTTCTTTCTGCTTCCTGGGGATGTGCTGTGTCATGGGTAAAAGTTCATTTTACATATACTCTATGGGTAAAAGTCTTGACTGGCATTTTCTTTGCTTTTTAAGGCCGTGTCTACGCTTTATGAATCACTTGAATTTTTTTGCAATGAATCAAGAGGGAAAGATGACAAATCCACTGAGACTATTGTATCCAATGGAGCAGATGAACAAATCCCACAGACTAGGGCAGCTGAAAAGTCTAGAATGAGACAAGGATCTGCCATCTACTTTGACATTCAGAACTAAACAAAATATGGCTAAATAACCATGAAACTGAAAAATATAATTTGCTGCTGCAAGATGGATTATGTGTTTCTTGTCAAAAGCTTGTCAGTGGGACAATATACAAGAAAAATGGTTGGTTCTAAGTGGTTTTTGAATGTTTCTTCCACTAACAAAACATTCTAATGAGTCTCTGAATTTGGAGGATTTGTCATTTAGAAGACTGTCTTCAGCTCTTCCTCCAGTGTCCAGAAATAATGACCTCTGTGTTACCATACTTTGAAAAAATCTTCTGGACTGAACATTCTCCAACAACAGCATTTCTTCAGGAAGCCCATGTATGAATAGCAGAAGGTAGAGAAAAAAATGCACGGAGTCTGATCTCTGAAACTGTCATCAGTGCTGACCACATTATAGACAGAGGGGTATGCCAGAAAGGATTCTATACCTATGGAAAGGGACTGTTAGTGTTAATTCATTCACAAACTAGGACAAGTCTTCCAGAGAAAGAAGTCTCCTACGCACAATGAAATACTAGGTTTAAATGAATCCATATATATATATATATATAATGTATAATTATTGTCTAACTGGTGGAGGAGGGCTGCTTGGAGGAGATGGGGGTGGTAATGCTTGTTCCAATTTTGCCAGCTTTAAAACTTTTTTAAAAATCACTGAAGAAAAACCAAAGTTGAAAAAATTAAGGAGAGCCTGGCTTCCGAGGAATGAACAGAGGTGAAGAGTTTTGACAGCAAAGCTAATGGCAGTTGTCCAAGGGCTGCTGAATGCTGAGAGTGGATATTTGAAATGTGAATGTATTTATGTACCAGGGTTATGTCATCTTCTTTTAATGTTTTTTTAGAGCTTAGCTGGAGGTTAGAACATCTTGCCAGCAGTGCAGGTAGAAACAACCTCACTGCCTGAGATTTTTGTCCAGCTTGTACCTGGGCAGTGCAGTAGATACAAAACAGCTTTCCCAGAGCTCTTAAAAACTGTTTGTGTCATCTAAATGTGTGTCTGGCTTGCTACTAAATACTCTTAATGAAATCTCTGTGGCCATACAGCATGGCTCATGGTGTGGCTGCGTCTATGCTGTACTGACTGCAGTTCACAAAGGTACCTCTCAAAGTACTGTAACTCAGCTGTGTCTCACTCTGTGCTGTGGATCCTCTTTCCTGGGCTGTTCTGTAACCTGCCCTGAATTCCCAACTGCAATAAATATGCTGCTGTCTGAATTAGACTGTAATCACTGCTCTGTGATTATGTCTTGTATGAGAGAAACTGTTGTAATACATCTCATGGTATTTATGTGTAAATTTAATAAAGTAAAAGAATATCCTTTTTTTCTTCTTGAAGTTCAGTTATTTTAAAATCCTGATGGGTTTTGTCCTGAAACTCATTATTACAGACCCATTTCCTCTACATCATGGTGAAACTCTGTCACGTGCCATACTCCTTTGAGGATCACAGATGGGGCTCTGAATTCCTCCAAACCCTGCAACTTTGTTTGCTACACAGGAAAGTCATAATCAGTAAAATGGTAACCTTCAGCCCAGGTCCCTGTTCAAGGAAGCTCTCAGTTATGCACCAGAGCTGTAAGTGGGTCCAGTAAATTTTGGTCTTTCTATATACTGCTGGTTACTTCTCTGTTTAATCACAATGACATGTACATTGTTCAGAAAATTGTTAAGGAAAACCACTAAATTAAGAGATTGCCACTAAACCACAGCTTAATAGTTTCCAAAACCAGTTTTCATTACATTGTTGATTAAATGTGGCTCCTAACAGCAAAGACTGCTGCCTTCTGAACAGCTGCTCACATTTTGTATGTTAACATGGTCATTTCCAACACCTGGCACTAGAAGACTACACCCAATTTATCATGACCTGTTTTATCTGTGGCTGACAGTGGTGGCTATGAGCCAGCAGAGTGTTTTTAGAGCTCCTGCTTTTGACACCTCTGCCTCAAATATATTAACTTCTCTGCTTCTGTGCCACTTGGGAAGCAATAAATCCTTCTGTGTTCTAATTCTTCTTGGCTGTTTTGTTAGCTTTAAAACAAAAGAGAGCTCTGTAATTAACCTCAGGTCATGTTCTAGCATGCAGTATGATCTCAGTTTTAACTGTCTGTTTAACTGATGAGTATATAATGAGGCACCTGTCTAATAATAGAACTTGAAGAGAGTCCTGGGCCCTTGCTTTTCACCATTTTATTGGTTATTTCCTTTTGAACAAGCTGCTGAAAAATGGTGGTTCCATTCCATTTAATTTGATGTCCAAAGTCCTGTGTTAAGCACAGGTTGAAGCATGCCGATTTAGGAGCAAGTCTGGGACAATGGATTCAAAAGGCTTGTGTGTGTTCTGTGCCTTTAATGTCTCGTCAGTGTACTTGGCTTAGTCATAGTCCTACAAATGAGGCTCCCTCTCTGTTTCTGTCACACTCCTGACCCTGGTTTAGAGAGCTACTGCAGTCAACTTGAGCCTGAACTCTCACTCTTCCCAATCCATCGCAAAACCATCCAAGGACTCACATCTCATTTAGTCTACCCAGCACTTAGCACCCAGTCACTAGAGCAGCTGCCTATCTGGCTTGAACTGCACATCTCCTTTAAGCCCTGCACTGGGGTTCTTTCCTCTCATAGTATCTAAGGAAGAAGGCTATGGAGCAGGCATTCCTGGCCCCGTTACACCAAGGACCCTTGAGAGCAGGCAGGATGATGAGGTGTCCCAATCAACGTATTTGCAGAGGCGTCCTGTTTGTGTGTGGTGCTGTGGCTGATGTTCCTGTGTAACGTGGTGTGTGGGGTCGATGGACCGATGCCGCGCTTTTCCCACAGTGTCCCTCATGGAGACGCTTTGGCGGTGCCTCGCCAGCACCCACACGGGCACACAGCCTCACCCTTGTGGATGGACACAAGCAGCCACTCACACACAAAGTCTCTGGGCGTGCCGGAGATGAAGAGGCAGGAGGGATTCTCTGAGTGCAGTTTTGAGGTGTTTATTGGGGTCCGCACCACAGACCGAGAACAACCGCACTCGAAGGGAAACAGGCAAAGAACCTCGAACAATCCCGTGCACGTGGTTTTACCCCGAGGGGCACCAGGGGCGGGCAGAGCATCAGTAACCAGATCTGAGGGCTAGGGGAGGGAGATAAGGTTGAGTGAGATAACAGGGGCCAATGGAAGAGGGGAGGGGAGGGGGGAGAGGACCAGGGGCCAGTGGGGTACTGAGGGAAGGAGAACTTTCTGGCACAGAGATGTGGGGAGAGATCATTGAGTAGCAACGTGGGGAATGTAATGTGGACTTAGCCACCGCAACACCTGTGCCTGATAACGGGACTGTCAGAATAGCAGCAATGTTGTAGTTCAACCCTGTCTGGCAAATGAGCTCTGCACAGCCACTCAGTCACTCCTGCCTCCCCTACGTGGTTACAACGACAGCAGCTGTAAAGGGCTTTTCATTATCATTGTTTTTACTAAGTGCTTTGTGAACAGGAAACTGCAAATACAACCGACAAACAAATACACCAATCAAAAGAACATGAAGCCATTTCTCTAACCAAGAGAAAGGGCAGGTGATCATGTGTAAATGTTTCTTGTTTTCTACATAATGTGAAATACTGAGATGAGAGGAAGGCTTTTTATGAACTGCTACAATCTAATAAAAGGGCTTTGGCTAAGTTGCCATAGTCTGGTGCTGGGTGCTGGTGAATTTTGTTGGCTGAGAGGATGTGACAAAAATTAATTCTTTGTATTTTTTCCAGAGCAGAGTCTGTTGGCAGGGCTCAGCAGCATCTTTTACAGCCAAAGCTGCTCTTCCTAACTTTGTTTCAGGAACTGTTCAACTCCACAGAGGTGGAAGAGAATAAAAAGGGTGAGGCAGAGAGGCAACAAGTGCAGCACCTGTGTTAGGTATTATTAACAGACTTAAGACAGCAGAGATTAGAGGTATAACTAAACAACTTAAGGGTTCGAAATCGTAACAAGGAACTGGGCCTGTCAGGTGCATTTGCACTGAAATATTGTATATTCTGTTATCTGCCGATGTCCTTGTCTTGTCCTAAACTTGAATGTTCAGCTCCACAAGCTGGGAATGCTGTATCTGTAAGTTGCCGGGCCTAACACAATTGCAGTCCATGGTGAGGGCTTCTTATACTGCTGTGGAAATAAATCATGAAAGCAGGTAATAGGTGTTGCTCCCTCTTTTACTTTATAGCTTTTAATTCTGGAGAGAGGAAAGAAGCCAAAAGCTTCTCTAACAAAGACAGTAGAAAAAGGTCAGGTAGTAGGGTGACAAACACTCAAAAAATCCCACCTTTTTTTTTTTTCTCAGATAGAAAAACTCTGCTTTTTCAGTTTAGCAGCTGCACAATATTAAAAACTGTTATTTCAAGTTTCTTTTTAAATACAGATTTACCTTAATCTAACAACTCTAGATCTAATCTCAAAGAGCGGCTGCTATCAACCAAGAAAGGAAATGGAAAGAGTAGTTACCATTTAATTCAAACCAATTGCCTCTGGGTACAAAGAATTGCCACTGCTTTCTCACCTCATTCTTCCGATGTGCAGTGTGGTGGTAGAGTTATGTGAGTGGTGGGTCTAGGTGATGAGCATGAGGACATCAGACAGGTACAGGTTGTCCCTGAGACACCATAACCAGTGTCCTGTCACAGCAATGGCTACCCTGGTTAAGACACATACTAGGTAGGATATCTAGATAGGTAAAAGCACATTCAAAGGATAAATTTTGGCCAAAATAATGCAGCTCCTGTATTTGTATTCATGACCACATTTCCTCAACACAGTCAAGCATCCTTTCTTCTAGGTGAGACTCTATTCATGGTTGGATTCCCCTCTCCAACGCAAGGACTCTTCCACTTCTGTGCAAGTCATTTTTTATTTTCCTATTTGTTGAAGGTCTTCTTTTTTTTTCTGATAAGTGAAATCTGAAGTTGAACGATCTGTTACAAAAGCAGGCTCTAGCTCTATTTCCCACCCCCGCTTCCAGAATTTCTGAGCCCAGCATTTTCTGCCCTGTTAACAGTGACAGAACTGCTGAAAAAGCCCCACTCCTTATCAGTTGCACTACACTCTGTGATTGCTTTCAGGAAACTGAAAGCAGCCAGCTCTGTAAAATGTGTGCGCCTGGGGAACTTCCACTCCATCAATTTGCCTTGTAAATCTTCCTGGCGGCATCTATGGATATCACCTCACTTTACACACAGTTCTGGGATAGTAGGTCAGTCCTACCCCTATCCTCAGTGTGCACATAAATTAATATTGCAAAATGAAAAAAAAAGGGTTTTTTAAAGGGGAATGCATAGGGGTTTCTTTGATGTGTTTCCTGCATGGACGCTCAACAGCAGACAATTTTCTCTTAGGGATTCCTTCGTCTCAGGAAATGTTTTAGTATAATGAAGGAAAAAGTGTACTGCTTCATTCATGCTTAAACATAACAGCTTAACAGGGCCAAAATATTCCTCCCTGCATATGGAAGTCTCTTGAAAGCTTTCTTGGAACTGCCTTATTCATTTTTGCATGTCCTTACCTCTCTATAACAAATAGGAACTTCCTTTAAAAGATTTACTCAGTTGCTTTAAATGTTACAAAACAACCATCCTCCCTCACAGCTCTTTCTGATCCTCTCTGTTTTTTCTTTTTCTTTTCCTCTTTGTTTTTCTTTTCCTTTCACTCTTCTTTTTTTTTTCCTATTTTCTCTGACCATGCCATAGACCAACTTTTTACTATGCTTACCGCAGCTCAGCAGGATTGGCTGATAGCTGAGTGGGATTTTACATAAGTTTTAGAGAAAGTGACACTTGGACTGCTGGTGTGAGACTGGCTGAGGAATCGTGGATTTAGAAACTACAGCACTTGTGCGGACAACTTTTAGTTACCTTAGTGTGTGACCTCTTTTTCGATCATTACAACTGAAAACAAAAAGTATTCTTGGAAGACTTAATATCAAGAGCCTTAAAACTGAAGTATAAAAGAACCCTGCAAAGAATGGCATCCAGGAAGTTATTCAAACAAAGACTGAAAACTAGACAGAAGTATTTATCCTGCAAATATTAATTTATTGGCTGTAATATATTCATTGATTTTACAGTCTAATGTGGGTATGTCTCATGCACTAATAAATGTGTTTGATTAGAATCAATATGCAGTGCTGGAAGTGTGTTTCCCATGGCACAGCTTTTCCAGATGACAGTGCTATTACTGCAGCTCTCAACTCAGGATATCACAGAGCCAGGTAGCTGACTGTGCTCTTCTCCGTTTTACCCGCCTTTAAACTTCACTGAAATGGTGTGTGAGCTTATTAATTGCATTTTTGAAATACATTTTAGGGATCTTCTGAGAAGTAAATGATAATAAAACAATGAAAACCTGTCTGTCTCTAATTAACAGAAGCTATCCAGTGTGTCACTGAACAGCACACTGTCCTTGTAGGAATTTCTCTTCTGCCTGTGCCCCACCAGTGCCTGTTTACTCTGATCTTTTTTACTTTGTTTTGCAAAGCAATGTAGTAATTGCGTCATTTGTTCGCTAGACGTAAATAAATTCACCGTGTATTGCGGAAATGAAATGACCTTTAAAAACTGTTAACCAGACTCAGAGAAAATTCTGAGAAGCAGTGCAAAGTAAATGAAGTGTGTTGATATTTGAAGTTCAACAGACTATCCAGGACACCGGAACATTTGGGGGGGGTTGATAATTTTATCTCAATGTGGAAAATGAAATGTTTGTTTATTGTTCAGTTGTTATTTTCTTGCTAAGAGAAAAATTAATTGCTTTTCATACTGCTGCCAAGAAACAAGAAAAATAACAAATTCATAATTTCAGGTTATGTTTTCTTCTTCCTGTGCTTCTTCCATCCAGATGCATAACAGATTTGTGAAAATTGTCAAAAAGTCCTCAGGTAGCTTCCTGCGCCTTTAAGAATAAGATAAGCTGTAAGGGATGAAAAGCTTTAATAGAAGTTCACTGTTTCAGCCATCCCATTTCATCTATTCATCTGGCTGTGACACAAATGGGCCTTTACAATAGAATTGATAAATCTATTTATTCAGACTTTTCCAAAACAGACACTGCTGCAAAGAGCACGGAATAAAATTTATTCTCTAAGAGAATATCAGCACAGAGTCACACGACCTCATGTAAGCCTGAATGTCTGACCAAATGCCATAAACTTTGGGTACACCTGAATGGGTTTTGAAAATCATGCATGTGACAGTCCACATTTGTATCACATATATAAACTTTTTGTCCCAGTTAGGAACAGCAAGATGTAATTCTGCACAAACTCTCAGTAAAAGCTCATCCAAACTGTTGCCTGTACCATTCTTCAAAGAAAGAAACCTGAAAGAAGCAAATAATGAGTATTACTTACATTACAACTGTAATACAAAATTTTAACAAGCCCGAAGAAAATGACTTCTCTCACTGGGAAGCTGGACAGATGGGTTGGCAACAAAACACTGCCTGCTCTCCTATGTGGGCCTTCCACTTGTACTCTGTTTTGGTTTTGCAAACAACTGTAATAGTCTGTGCTGTGTGCACAAAGCTGCTATTTTTAATGACAAACAAATCATAAGAAAATATTTAAACAGTGCAGAAAGTGTGAATTGAAAACTCTGAGCAGTACTGATGTGTGTGCACATGCATGAAGACAGATAAAATACACATCAAAAATAAAGAAACCCAACCAGGCAGCACTACCGTGGTGACCTTTTAGTTAGCAGAAATTCATGTCCTGTGGTTTATTCTGTATTTTAGCACTTTTGCAGCCACATCATCAAAAATTGTGAGTCACCTATGTTTGTGGAGGAAAATGTGTGAGAACACCTTTTCCGCCAGGCTACGTGGCAGAGTTGTGGACATACTGACATATGCTGTTGACTGAAGCTGATCTTCCTCTCTGCCCTTTTGGGAACACTTCTTTTCCTTCTGCATAGCTAACACTGATGTTCGTGATTCAAAGTCATAAGAATGCATGAAATAAACATTTTATTTTTTTTTATTTTTTTGCTTTAGAGGGAGGAATTGATTTTTCTTTACTGGCCGTGTTTAATATTCATATTACAGATACATGTCAGCAAAGGACAAAGAAAAGTTCCTGGCACTCAACACACCAGTGACTGCCACTGTGTGTGTGTGCAAACACCAGATGATGTTCATAGCTTACAAGGGCCAGTTGTTTGCTCTATTCTTGTTCCTTCTTCTGAAGAAACCCCACAGGTTTCAACATGCACTTTAATGTAAAAATTTCAAACTTTACCTAAAACCCTTATCTCTGTAATGCAAATCAGTTGCAACTATGTTATAAGGTTGAAGTCAGGAACAAATAATTCTCATGAACTGTTTGAATAAAGTGTACAGCCTGAGGTGCTGCTGTGATTTTTTGGGAAATGCAAAATCACTTGTTGGAAAATGTAAGATGGAAAATCATAGGAGTTTTGTTTCAGAACGGTTCTAGATTTCCACATACATGTGATGTATAGTCTTGCTCTGAGGTACTGTTGATGTTAGAGGACAGATTTTGCCTGGGGGACAGGTGGCTATAGGCATTTGTGAGAAAGGACTTTAATTTCTGAAGTTTTGCTTAATTAAAAACCAATTTTTGCCAACTTTTTAATAGTATATTATGAGTGGAAAGTTATCTGCAAGCATATTCAAGGATGCCCAAAGACATCCAAACTCAGCTTTAATTTTGGGAATCCACAGTCAGGGTCTTCTACAGAGAACACTGCTCCCTGGGGTCCATCGACCTTATTCATGCATGATGCCCTGGTTTTGATAGGTTCCCCCAAATAATTTGTTCAGTGTGTCCATTCTACATACTCTAGATGTTACCTCAGATGGGCACCTCCAGGTCTGGTGTAGGCACCTGGAGTTTGACAGAGACCGAGTTACCCTGTGCTAGGCCAGAAAACAAAATTTGTTCAAAATTCAGCTTGGCTGTAGCTGATGAGCTTCCATCGGCTGGGTTCCCACTGTCCAGGTGCCACCCAGCTCCCAGCACAGACCCTCAAAGAGCTCTGCTCTGTGTGGGTGTGAGTCCAGCCAGTTTGGTGGACTGGCTAATGATGGGGGACCTCGGTTTACAAGCAAACCACAAAGTTCATCAGAGGCCATAGAGGAACACAGGACTTGCGAGCGACCTTTTGTTTTCATGACAAGTAATTTCATTGCAAAATTTGTACTGCATAAAGTAAATAGCAAGTTATTTTACTGCAGATGAAGATGGATTTTGATACTGGCTGTTTGTTCAAGTATCAGGTTTATTGCTTCAGGTGTCTCTACCTGAGCAGGTTCTTTGTGGAGCATCTCTGCAAGGCTCCCTTTTCTGGCCTTGGACAGATGCAGGGCTCCCTTTGCTGGCCCTGGAGAGATGCTGGTTCACAAGGCCTGTTTGTGACATCCACTACGGACTGAGCACAAGCCCAGGAGGACTGTGTCAGCTGTCTGCATGGCAGATCTCTACTTTTGATCCAGAGAATCCCATTCCAAGTGTGTGCTAGTGATCCATGTGGTCTGTAACAAGGTAGTGAGGGCAGTCCAAGTCTGCAGCCCCTCACAGTCCCTAACTACGGTGGTGAGGGAGAGGTGAGATGCTTCTCTTCCTCCTGAGCAGGCTGATACTGCATCAAAACGGTGCTGCCAACCCTCTGCTCCCATAGGGATATCTGAAAGAACGAATCTTGAGCAAACAGCCAGTAAAAAAATCTGATTTTCGTTTGTTAGTCACACTGTGTACCCTGAAGGAGAGGCTGGTTTCTACTGGTGAACAACTGGTTGTACCAGTCACACCAGGGTGATAAAGCCTGAGTTTTGAATAGGTGTTGGCACAGAGGTGTGTACTCCAGATACAGGAGTTTGCTAAGGGATAACTGTCCCCTGGGCGTGCAGCCACTGATTTCAGGGGACAGAAGCATAAAGAACCCCAGAAGCAGAGCAGGCTCCATCCTCCAAGAGAGCCCTGAGGCTGTGCCTGTTCAGGAGAAAGCCAGGCTCCAGCAGCAACATGTCTCAGCTGGAAACTGCGATGGGAATGACCATTGCTGTCTTTGACCAGTATGCAAGGACTGATGGCAACAGGCAAACCCTCAGCAAAGCAGAACTAAAGGCCCTCCTGGAAAAGGAGCTCCCGAATTTCCTTGCGGTAAGAGAACAGTGTGGCACCATTTCTGTGTAGCAGGTGCAAGAGCAGCCTGCAGAAATAGTTTTTAGTACATTTTTAGGGAAATTACATCCAAAAATATGCAAGGGTTTGTAGGAAAATACACAATTTAAGAAAAGGTTTGCACCAACTGTTTAAAACAGATTTTAATACGCAGGATTTTTCCCTGTTTGCTAAATTCATCACTTGAGTTATCAGGACAATGGCTTTGAAATAGATTGGGTTTCAACTTCAGAATTCATTTACTTCTGTTTATCCCTGGATTTATCATCTCACTTCATGTCACAACTGCAGTGAAGGTAGTTGTGCTGTCAGCAATTGAAGATCTTGATTGCAGATGGGGAATCTCTCTAAATACTCATACAGCTACCTTCTCTAAGTATTTATACCATATACTCAGTATGCTCATCAAAATGATGCATAAACCAGAGTAATAGATTAATTCAGAGCAAAGTGTTTGGCATTTGTCTTTAATAGCAAAAGAAAGACCTGGAAATATATTTTACAACATATATTTGTAAGTAATCATAAAGTGCATTTAAGTAGGTATACAAAGGGCTTTATGTGTTCTAGTAAAAGCTTTAGCTGCTAGGGAGACAAATACTTTTCATTTTCAATTGGGTTTTTTCCATTTGTTTCCCTTCACCAAAAACCAGAAGATACTTTTAAATACATTGTTCTTCCAACACTGGAGTAATGTTTCCCTATTTGTACATTTACTGTTCTTAATGGCAAAAGTCTAGAACCAAATGCTCCTTGTGTCACTGTCAATTTTTGTGTCCAGCATAGGTAAGTTTTTTAACAAATATTTCAGGGCACTGCAGCCAGGGCACTTGATACAATTTAGTATCTTTCCATGGAAGCTGTATGAATTCACCATATGAAATCCACGCCTGCTGGAGTTATGTCTCACAAATCAAAGAGATGCACCATTCAGAATAAGGGCCTGGGTGGCTCAAGAGGGGGATAGATTCCAATGTTTCTGAGAAAGCTTTGTAAGACAGATCAGTGCTTGTGACCCAACAGCAACACAGAAGGGTCCTGCTCCTGAGCACGGAGCTGTGTGGTACCCACAGCACTTCCATGGAAAGAGAAACTAAACCAACAACAAAACCACAGTTTTACAAGGCCTTGGAAATCCCCCAGACACTCCACATTTGTTCTAAATAAGGCTGGGGAGCCACTGCACTAGGCAGCTACCAAACGGGATGATGCTCAGAGGTCTGTCCTGACTGTGTTTAGTGGCCAGGCACCACCTTTCCTAGTTGCCCACAGCTGCTCTTACTGGCTCTACTTATTTCTTGCAACTGGTGGAAAACTGGAATTTTCCAGGAAGATAATTAGCCAATTGTCCCCTTATATTCCAGTCTCCATCTCCCTTTCCTGATTTACTTCTTCTAGGGGAAAAAAGAAAAAAAAAGGGCACTTTTATGCTAGTATTTTAAATAAATTTAAACAATGTTCCTTGTTCCTGTCCTGCCAGGCTGATAATTGCAAGAAAAAAACTGAGAACATAAGTCTGACTTCAGAAAAAATTGTACCTGCATTTTCCTGCCATTTATATCCATATTTTTTTATTTGCAAGAAATTCTGAGAAACAGTGTTTTTTAAACACTCATATATACTTTTGACCATAGAATTGGTTATAGCTGACAGAGCTCACAACTGCCTGGAAAGGTCTTGAATCAATCAGGGAGAAATACCACAGGACTGAAGGACTGGACTCAGTTACAAAGAGTTTCCAAAACCAATTCCCACTTGTGTATTTCAGAAATAATTCAGACGCTAAAACTAGTTCATATAGTTCACTAAATAATTTTAAATATTCATTTATGAAATTAAAACACTGTAATTTGCAAAGTGAAAATTTATAAAACCTTCCAGACACATTCGTCAGTCAAATCTAGGGAACTGGTTCAATTTTTTGTGATTTTAAAGGCACTGTATTTAAAGTGATACATTAAATTTCAGAATAAGAAATTCAGTTAATTAGATCATGATCAAAAATTGCCTTCAGATTTATGTTATTATTATTACTGTTGTTATTATTATTATAATATTTAAATTATTAATATTATTTTTAAGTAATTGTTTTTTAATTGGTGGATATTATCCAAAAGTCTGTATAATTTCTTTCTAGTATAACATCAGACTTTTTTTTTATCTTCGAGAAAAGCCACGGTTGTTTCCTAGCTTAAACAGGTCTGTACTGCCATCTCCTGTTTAACGTTAAAATTGCAGCTTCTAAAATCCCTGTAGATTATCAGAGCCAAAAATCCCCTCCTGTAAGCTACTTTAAAAAATAACTTCATATTTTTTTATACATATATTTTGGAAAAATAATTTAAAAAAAGGAAACAAGACCAAAAAAACAAATAACCACTTTTTACTCTGATGATGCATTGCTTAACATCAGCCTTGAGATGCACTTGTTCACAGAATCACAGAATATGCAGAGTCAGAAGGGACTCATGAAGATCATCGATTCAAACCTCCGGCCCTGCACAGAAACATCCCCAAGAGTCACACCATGTGCCTGAGAGCAGTGTCCAGACTCTTCTTGAACTCTGTCAGGCTTGGAGCTGTGACCACTTCCCTGGGGAGCCTGTTCCAGCACTCAACCACCCTCTGGGTGAAAAACCTTTTTCTAATATCCAACCTAAACCTCCCCTGCCACAACTTCAAGCCATTCACTGGGGTCCTGTCGGTGTGACCACAGAGAAGAGATCAGTGTCTGCCCCTCCTCTTCCCCTCTTGAGGAAGCTGTAACTGCAGTGAGGTCTCCCCTCAGTCTCCTCCAGGCTGAACAGACAAAGTGACTTCAGCCACTTCTCACACAGCTTCCCCTCAAGGCCCTTCACCACTTTGTTGCCCTTCATTGAACACTCTCTGATAGTTTAATGTCTTTTCTGTATTGTGGTGCCCAGAACTGCCCCCAGAACTCAAGGTGAGGCTGCCCCAGAGCAGAGCAGGACAATGCCCTCCCTTGCCTGGCTGGTGATGCTGTGCCTGATGCCCCTCAGGACACGCTTGGCCCTCCTGGCTGCCAGGGCACTGCTGACTCATGTTCAACTTGCCATCGACCAGCACCCCCAGGGCCCTTTCCATGGCACTGCTTTCCAGCACCTCATTCCCCACTCTGTCTGTACATCCGGGGTTGTCCCATCCCAGCTGCAGAATCCAGAGCTTTTCCTCGTTCCCTTCATATGGGTGATGATTGCCCAGCCCTCCCATTTGTCAAGGTCTCTCTGCAGGGCCTCTCTGCCTTCAACAGAGTCAGCAGCCTCTCTTGGTTTTGTATCATCTGCAGACTTGCTCAGTATCCCTTCCAGTCCCATGTCCAAGTCATTTATGAAGATGTTGAACAGCACAAGGCCGAGGATGGGACACTGTGGGACCCCACTAGTGACAAGTCCCCAGTCTGAGGTCACCCCATTCACTATAACTCTTTTTGCCCCACCCATGAGCCAGTTGCTCACCCATCCCATGATGTGTTTATCCGGCTGTGTGCCGGACATTTTGTCCAAAAGGATCCTGTGACAGAAAGCTTTACTGAAATCCAAAAAGAAGACATGAACAGTTTTCCCTTGATCAGCTAGGTGGGCTGCTTTGTCATAAAAGGAAATCAGGTTTGATAAGCAGGACTTCCCTCTCATGAAGCCATGCTGGCTGTGACTGATGACTGTGCTCAGTCATTCCATCAGATTAAAGGTAACTTAGAAGAATAATGACAACTTAGAAAAATATTTTCTCTGGTAACTCAAGCTCAGCATCCTGCAGGCTTCAGGTGGCACCTTCCCAGCCACCAGCTCCTGTGAGCAGCTTCTGCTGGGCCATAAGGCCAGTGGCAGCACTCGAAGCACTTTTGAGACTCTTTGCATCTTTTCTGGAGTGGAGGTATTCAATGAAGCTTAAATTTGACATTTGCCTCAGGAAAGCATCATTTTGCAAAACTGCAAACTGCCTGAGCTCCAGCTGAGCCTTTCCAGGGGAGTGGATAGGTAACTCATGACATTTAATTCGTCTGGGTAGTGTCCTCAGAGCTTTGCTTTACACAGCTTCAATGATGATAAATGCTGTTTTAAATGCAGCAAACATGTCTCTCTGTGACAGTGCATGACTGCAGCTCTCAGGTGTAACAAAAAACTCTTTGGGTACTTGTTGCTGCTGTGCAGAGAGTGGGAAGACACGGGATCTTAGCAAGGGCCCAGAGCCCACTCAAGAACCTTGTTTGGGGTGTGGGTGGAGATGTTGCTTCATTGGGGTTGTGCATCCTCTCCTATCAACCTGCTCTTTTTCTTCTGCAGTCTGGGAAGGACAAGGATGCTATTGATAGAGTCTTCAAGAACCTGGATGAAAATGGAGATTCCCAAGTGGACTTCAAAGAATTTGTCATCTTTGTGGCAGCTCTGACTTGCTGCTGTCACAAATATTTTGAGCAGAAAGCAGCCAAATAGTTGTCAAACTACTCACATAAACTGTCTTTGCCTGTGCTCCATATGCTAGTGATATGGATCCCTTCACTCCTTCCATGTACTGCCATGAAGTTTGCTAGCATGCTGGTAAAAATAAACCTTACTGAGCTTAATTCCGTATCCTGAATGCTAATTTCTTCTCATTTGTGGAACAGCCAGGGTTTAATGTCTCCCACTAACTCACACTGAGTAGTTTCTCCCTTTCTCTGGTTTTAAAATTCTTTTCTTAGCCAAAAGGCTCAATATTCATCCCAGTGCAGAAGCTGTACAAGAATAAGTGCTGCTGGAGCCATGAATCATCTGGAGGCTGTTTTTATACATCATCATCTCCGGGATGCAGCCCAAACCCACATGTGTGCCACCACAGCTGTACAGGACAGGCCTCACTGGCACTACCTCTGAGCCAGTTTGGCACCCTCAGCTGCGGGGTTGTTGCAGGGCTGCCTTGTAGGCTCCCTCTTGGTTAAAACATCAAAACAAGCCCAAAAACCTTTTGGGTTTTTTTCAGCATTGAGTATTCTGTGTGGTTTTGTGTGCTAGTGAGCCGTCTCACCCAGATCATATAGGTTTATTTTCTATGACACCATAAGACCTTTGTACCAATATATTGATATTACCTTAAAATAAATTTAAATACCCTCCCGTACAGCGTGCCATAGTATTTTTGCCTGAAGCAAAAATGGCAGCAATTGTTGCTTCCTTACCCGAAAAACATCTGTGTGGGGAAGTGGAAGAATTTGCTTTCAGAAGAGCAGACATCAGCTGAACTCTGCAACTGGAGCAAGACTGCGTAAAGAATCAAATCTATATTTTGAAGCACTTTGCAGGTGAGCATCCCAATGCAAACTGCAAAAACATTAAATTTAAGTTCCTGTATCTACAGAACAGTACTGCTTGGTGCTATTCCTATCCTATGCCACAAGCCACGTATTTCCCTGTCCTACTGCACGTGCAAATGTGCTATGTAGGTAGAGGTGCCACAACTCACTGCACACTCTGGAGCCCCTGAAAGATCATGAAGCACAGCAAAAGCAGGAACAAGAGCTCTGCATGGTGAAGAGCTCTGCTTTAACTCAAAAACATTCTCCCCTTCCTGCTGGAGCCTGGTACAATGAGCTGACTGACCACAGCTGCGTGCCTGGAACAAGAGCTCAGTTTCACTGTGTTTCCTGAATCTGAAGTCACACACAGGTTTGACCCATTCGTAACCCGGTACAAACATACATTGTTTAGGTGTATTCATCTTTTGGGGAACTCAATGGGAAAATTTGGTCTTATTAGTTTAGTTTAGCCTGTTTTAACCATTACAGGTGTTGTTTCATCTAGATTGCTCTGGTGCTGGATGGCTGGAGATGAATTGCGGCACATCCATTACACTTGCAGAAGTACCATCACCTGTGTTACTGACAACAGTAGTATTTTTCTGCATTACCTGAGCAAGAAGACTACTTGTCACCAAAATGTGCAAAAATCTTCCCAATCCAGGGATCCCAAATTAGCCTTTTCTTCAGAGACTGCTCCATATTATTTCCATTTTTTGAGATATCTTTACAGCAATAATCCAGCATGGCTCTGCCCTGGGGCTGCTGTGCAGCTCACCACTTGCAAGGGCAGATTCCACTAGCACATCCCTCACTATTTTGTCAAGGCTATAAATGAGCAAAATGCTCTGCTTGTTGCAGAGCAAGATAATTCTAAATACAGTCCAAATTTCCTATATTGCACATCTAGCTAGCTAGTGGTATAAACCATCCTCAGGCAAGGAAATCTTGGTGATACACACCACAAATTGATCAGTATATCCTATTTTTTTAAAATGTATTTTTACTTTAACAAGTTTAGCATTAACATCTAATGTTCCACATTGCTTCAGAATAACCATCCTCACTGAATTTTTTTTTACCACTATGTGGCACTAAATGCAGCCTTTTTAATACTCATTCAGCCTAAAAGTCCATGTATCATTATTCAGATAGAATGAAAAGAATTAGTGTTAAGATTAGGAAAAAAAATCAGAAATGTTCATAACATCGTTTTATGTCAATAAAATGGCAATTTTATGTCTGAACAAATAGGGTATGTCCCATCGAGGGCATACAGTGGAAACAGCAGGAGCTGAGGACCAGGCAGAGGCTCCATTTCTTGAGCTTTTGGAAGGGTTTAGCTGCACCAGCCCAGTCTCACCCTTGTGAAGGAGTTTCCCCTTACTTGTAATTGCAACCCCCCTGTGAAATTCATTGCAGTGTTGTTCTCCACAGCATTGAAGTTGCTTTCAAAACACAGCTCTTAAAGAGAATGTTGGTAAAAAGCGTCACCTGTCTTGTTAGTCAAGAGACTCACCTTGTTACTCCATTTTATCTATTAGATTTTTAAAACCACATTATTGAGCAGGGAAAGCTGTGACATACCCCACATTTCACTCTTATTTCTCAAACTTCCTGCCCCCAGTCCAATATCCACACCGTTTCACTCACTCATTAATGCCATTTTGTCCATTTCCCTGATAATCTGTAGGTTTTTTCAGTGCTGGAGGACTGCTCACAGCAGTCCTGGCCACAGCCACCCAAAGCTGCTTTGTAACTGCTCCACCTCCCAAAGGGGGTTCTGACTGACCGTGATGAGCTCAAGCACCTTTGTCTCCCTGAGGGAGTACCAGGGCTACCCTTCATTATTCTGGTTGTTCCTGAAACCCCCAACCCTGCAAACTCCTGCATTTGTGTCCGCTCTTGTTAGACCCCTTGGTCCCACATGAGGGGACAGACACCCGGAGAGCCCAAAGCCTGTGTCCAGAAGCACACGGATGCTGTGTACTGCTTTGCTAACCCAAGGGAGCTGTGCATGTTCAGAGCTGCATGAAGAGGGGGAATAAAAGGGGGTTTGGGTTTTTATCTTTTTCCCTACAGATTTTTCAAAAGCTGTAACTCTGTGATGAATATTCATTTCAATGTAGTACTGAAAACTCAACTTGATGACACCTCAGAGAGAAAATGATCCAGGAATAAAAGAAATTAACATATAGCTCCCACCTTACCATAGAACAAAAGTGACTTTTCAGAATATATTATTTAACCTAAAAGCATCTGAACAGAGTCACTTTAGTATCTTTCAATCCATGAATTTTCTTTACCAGTATTATTAATTTTGACTATGAACCTACAGTTTACCCAGAATATACTGTGTATTTCCTTTCCTCAGCAAACTTTTGTAATTCAAGGTTCAAGCTACAGAGATGGTAGACCTGGTTTTATACCTGCCATTTAATCTCAACTTTTAGGTCTCAACGTATTATGTACAATGAGATAATTCAAGAAACAGTATAGATAGCTGCAAGAGAAAGGAAAAGACAACATAAAAGGCAGCTTGGAATATATAAGCTAACAGCTGTGGCTCGTGCATGTTCGACTTGACTATCTGAAAGAAAAAAAAAAGAATATATTACCAGCAAATGACAATATGGGAAATCATCATTTGTGATGAGTTCCAAATTAAACAAGTCTTAAAGGCAGAGGTGAGAAAGTCAGCTAAGCAGCAAATCAGCCAATAGGTACTTTTATAGTACAGAAAAAATATAAATTCATATTAACATCAGGTCAATTCTGTAGATTAAGATACTCCAGTATCTGTAGTTGCCATTTTGAAATCTAGTGGGCTACCGTCAAGACTCTTCAATTTTTAGAAAGAGATACTGAAATCTGATTCCTGAGAGTGTATACAGGAGAAAACAGCCACAAAATTACCTAACCCTCAAGTCACTCGTGGTCACTTACACTGCAGTTTGGCTGGGAACATTCCTTGTTTTACCTTTAAGTTCACTGAGGCTCATTGAAAAAAAAAATTCAGTCAAGCACACTGTTTATCTCCCCAGTAACCCCAGTTTGGGGCTGAAAACTGGGAGATTTCTTTCCCCAAACCCTCTGAGCCTCCTACACTACAAATGTGCATTTTCAACACTTGACCTGGAGTGTCAAGATCAAGCTCTCCAAAAAATACATTTTAGCTGCTGGTTTCCTTACAAAAGGCAGGCAGGGGAGGAGGAGGAGATGTTACCTGTCTTTTATGTAACAGTCTACTGTGAAACGCTCCTGTAAGAGCTGGGAAATTGTGTTCAAACCTTTCCTTGAGTGAAACCCACCCACGCCAGCTGCATGCATCAAATAGCAGGAGGCCCAGGGCACCTGACACTGACTCCCTCTATTGTGGCAGAGGCTCGTGAGGATGAGGAGGCCCGAAGAAGGGTGCATGAGAAGCATCACATCTCTTTAGCCAGGTAGATGGAGTATATGGCCAGTCCTGTAGGTGTCCATGTCCCCAAGACACGGTAAGGGCACATTCTCTCACAGTAACTATTTAATACAAAACACACAGCTGGCATAAATGAAAAGATGTTTCTTGCCAGGTGAGTTCCCAAACCACTGAACAGTAGAAGCATGGTCACTGCTCTGGTCCTCTCTCTTGGACAATGTTCTCTGCAACAGGCTGAAAATGTGTCAGCAGAGGAGGAGAGGAAGCATCTCCTCCATCATTTTCTTCTCCTCCTTTTCCTTCTCTTCCTCTCCTTCTTACTCTCATCTTCTTCCCTGGGGGAGCATCTTCTCCTCCTGCCCTGTGAAACAGCAGGTGATGCTCAGCCCACCAGCAGCAGAGTGAAAGTACTGCTGGCACATCTCCCCTGACTTAATCACTCAGCAGTGCTCAAATAAGCTCTTAAATTAAAAAAAAAAATTAAAAAAACAACAAAAAAAGAAAAACTGACTCCTGCTCAGGTACCTGGAGGGAAGGATCAAGGTCTCTGTTTTGCTACCAGGGGTTCATGACTGCATCCCAGGGCGGGTTCAGAGCTTGCCTGGCCTCCTCTGGGCCATCACCTGTTGACTGCATCATAAAGCTCCCCAGCAGATGTGCTCATGCTTTTGGGTCCCTTGCTGGAGTGCCTCTCCCACGTGCTGGGAGCAGAGCCTTGGGGCTTAACACAGGTTTCTGCAGCCTGCTCAGATCCACCCACCTGGAAATTAGTCATTCCAGCAGCTAATTGACTATGCTTTTGTACAGCTTCTACCAGGCCATTTTCTTCCCCAGACAAATTCCTTTCTTTTCCCTTCCTAGTCAATAATTTTTTCTTAATCATGTAACAACCTCTAAACCTCTGGGTCACAGCCCCATTCTGGAAGCTGTTCATTATCTGAAAGAAGAGAAAATTCCATTTTTTAAAGGACACAGCTCTGCTACTCTCCAGCAGGTGATCAATAGATGCATACACCATATTATACTGTGGGACTAGGCACCAGAATATTTTATAAATAGATTTGAGTTTGCCTTTTAAGCCTTTCCATTGTATCCAAATAAATGTACTGATTTTCTTTTCCTCCTGATTTTATAACTTTCTATTTAGATGCAATCGCTAATAGTATTTTCTTTCGTTTTATGACAAGAAAAAGTAGGTCTCTGCAGTATTAGGTAACTATTGACTGTTGCCTTCAGAAAGAACAAAAGGTTCCTGAAAAGAAATGGATAAGAAAGCTGAGCAAAGATCTGCTATGAGAGCCAGAATCTTCCTTTCCAAGATGAAAGTACATGAACACAGAGACTGAAGCAACCTGCAGCTCACTGCTACAGTTTTAGCCTTGCTACCTAAAAGGGTTTAAGCCTGGTGAAGGCTTGAAATCCCAGGACTGTGGGTTTGTTTTGGAAGCATTTTAATGTTCAAGTATTTATTTCCCTTAGCCTGCAAAATCCTTGTTATAGTGGTTGTATCTCCTTTCTTTCTCCTCATTTCCAACCCCTACTCTGTAATTTAAGTTTGTTGACTTAAATTGACCAACCAGTTTTGGATGGAGATGTTCTGGAAGCCACCAATACATCACAAAAGTCAATTTTGCACTTCTGAATTAACTTCCTCACCTGTGCTGACCTCAGTCTCACCACACTCTCTGTGAGATTTCCTATCTATCACTGCCAAGTTAATATGTTTAAAAGACTGAGCAGTAAAATCTGCAGAACAGGCAAAAGGTCAACGACCCGGTGCCCTCTGCTGCTCTTTCTGCAGGTACTAAGAGGTCTGTCTGAAATGAATATTTAATTTTCCATGGGAAAACCAACTTCTTCCTTCCCATCACTGACTTCCCAAATGAAATGGGTGAGAGAAAGAGAAAACCCAGAGCTGCAGCTGTAAGGGAAGCAGAAAGGATCTAAAGCAGAGGAAAAATCCCAAGTAAGGCAGGGATGATGCTAGGCTTGTCTCGGAGGGCTCTATAGTTGGAGGCGAGTATGTGTGCCTTGCCTAAGGTTCAGCCTGGGACTCAGCCTGGGACTGGGGCTAGGAGTAAGGGAAAGCCCAGCCTGTAGTTTTAGGGTGCTGGAAAGCACCTTCCAGAGCTGTCTTGGGGCTGCTGCTTGAACATTCGGTCTGAATATGGAGCTGGGTGCCCAGCCATGTACTATCTTACCTTTCAAATTCACAGGGATGCTGAAAGACATGCAGTCCTTAGGCTGGTATTGTCGCCAGCCATCATCTCAGGGGCAGGGCTTTTTTAGTCTGGTTTTGGCAGGGATAAGAACAATTCCTGCAAACCTAGGTACTGCCCTACTGGTCCTTCGATAGGGAGATTCTGTCGGCTCTCCCACGTGCTGAGGCAGCAGCAGATCCTCGCTGACAGCCTGCCCCTGCTGACAGCCGCTGCGGGAACATCGCCCCAGCTCTGCCAGCTACAGAGTCAGGGGAGACAACAAAGAGCAGGATAGAGCCAAGGCAGCAGAGTGGGGTGAGGCAGACCTGCAGGACAGGACACTTCCCTGTATCCTTGTTTTTCCTTGCTTTTCATGCTTTCCTTCTTCTTTTCCTTCCTATTTTCTTCCAGCCCTAATATGAAGGAGCCTTTCAGCAGTAAGCCACTCTGTGGTTTATTCCGTAAATAACAAACCAAAGCATTTCTGTCCTGCAAAGTCCCCCAAAGACAAGCAAATGAACTGTCCTCTTCTCGACAGAGGCGGCTGCTATTTTGGCTCGCAGGCCAGCCGGCACAACGTAGTCCTTTCTGGTGAGTCCCGCCCTGCTGCATGGCAGCTCAGCCTTTCAGCCCTCAGAGAATGGGCACATTAGGAGCTGAATATAAGCGATGTTTGATTCCAATTTGCTCAGGCTATGCCAAATTACTTTATTAATGGACTGGTTTGCAGCAGGGTTCAGATAAAACAAAGCTGTGCTTTAGGCTGGGTTTTGTAGCCCTCTCAGTGTTAGAGAAATAAAAGTGAAGCAATGCCCCCTTTCTTTCTGGGGGATGTTGTCTACAGAAGCATGAGCTAAAGATCTCTCTATGGGCAGCCTGTCCTCTGCAGAGCTCAGTGCTAATGACAGCAGAAAGACAAATAATTATATTTTCCTGATACCTTTGATTAGGAAAGCTCTTCAAGGGACAGTTCAACAGTTCTAAATAGCTGTTTAATCTTTCTTTTGGGATAATAAGTGCGGTGCCAAGCAAGTCCAGGGTCCATTTGGCTTTGTCTCCTCCAGCAGTTAAGCTTTTGGACTAAGTTCTCCTCCACAGGAATGTTTCAGGTAATCAGGAAAGCTGGGGAAAGGCTTTTTAGAGAGATCCAGGGAAGCCCTGGGCCAGTTCTCTGATATTAGGAACACAGCTGCTTACAGTAACATGCAGGTAGTGACAACCACGTGCTTCGGAAAAAACTGAGCAAGGCTGCCAGCCCTGGACAGGAAGGGAAGACAAGAATCACCCTCACCACCCACCTCTCATACGAGGTCTGAGTCTGGACAGGATGACAGTAAGAGGAGGTAGGTTTACATGGGTTTCTACTATTGTAAAGAATAATTTTGGCCACGTTAGTACTTTGCCTCTTGGACATGAAAGCATCTCTGGGCTTTCACATTAACTGGGCTTGCAAATGCTTCCTGTAGAATCAGCGCAGGCAGAGCCATCTCATATGGAGCAGTAGAAGACAGAGAATCGTAGAATCACAACACTCTAGAAGGCTGCTGTCCTGAGAGATGATGTCCAGAGCCAGCTGTAAACTGGCCCCATGCCTGGACCGAGACTCAGCAGTGCTGTCCCAACTGTAACTCAAAGAGGTCATCTATAATCCAAAGGTTTTAATGGTGGTCACTAGCTGCTGCACTCTGTAGATGCTGGTATGACCTCAGCCTTTCTTCTAAATATACCTGTTCTTGGAAGGAATCATCTTCAAATTAGAATAAACCAATTATTAGTGTATTTTACCATCCTGTAGAATCTATTATTGTATTTTGGTTTTTTAAAAGTTTTTTTAGATTTCAAATTTTTAAAAATTTTAAAAAATACGATTTTTTAAAAGACTTGGGTTTTATATAGTGTTGTAAAATAAATTTAAAAAAATTTTTGAAAGTTTTTTTTTATCTCTGAAAATGTACATAGTACTGAAGCACATCTAGAAAATAATATGAGAAGAAAAACAGAAGTACAGGCCTGGTAAGTGTGCCACAACATATAACCACATGATCTTTCCAAACAGCATCAAAAGTCAGTTGTACTTGGACCAGAAGTGGTGGCTCTCCTCCTGCCTGGCTATAGGAATGCTGATATCTGGTCATCAAACTTTGGACCTTGGCATAAAGATGTGGGGATTAAGATTTTTGGTTGGAAAAGCCCTTAGTGTGTTTTGAAAAAAAGTGCTGGGTCCCCAAATCCAGTGGATAGCAGAGAGTACTAAGTTTCATAATTAGTCAACAGTATGGGGTAATAGAAGACAATTCATGATAACACACAAAAGAGCCTTAAATGCTTTGCTGTAGGACATGGTTTATTCTCTGCTTGCATAGTGCCTTTGTTTCAAAGTACAAGTGAAGGATACCAATACTGAAACAGAAAGCAATACTTGACAATGAAAGCAAACAAGTCATCAGCTCTGGATCTCAAGTGAGAACAATAGATTGGGCTTACAGAGGAAAAGGAAAGATGAAGACGGTAGGAGAAGCAGCATAAAATGAAGAAAATAGATTCCTATGACTAGATTAGATCTGAAATTGTGAATGATGAGGAAGTACATTTTTGCTGTTCTCCTTGAGGGAAGATGAAGAGACCACATCTACCTTTCTTTTAGACCTTTCCTGGTGTCCTGCTTTGCTCACCGTGGTGCCTGAGTCTACCAGACCCCATTGAAATGGATGCTGCATGTATTGGACTATATAGAGTCTGCTCACCTTGCACTGATGCTTCTGATCTGCTGAGAAGCATTGCAGTACTTAGCAAAATCATTTTACCTTTGTTTTTGTCCCTCAAATAGCTGAATTGCCCATGCCCTTTGCCCTCTCCTTCTACAAAGAGATTCTGCCTCACCCTTGTTGTTATCTACCCTCCACTAGGAGAGTTGGAACCCTTATTCTCCTCTGCATGCTCTCCCATGTGCTATCTAGTGCTTATCTGCCTCTGCTGGGCTGGGACAGTCTCAGCTGGGCTGGGAATCATGGCAGCTGATGAGGAAGGAGGACAGGAAAAGATAAGGTGGGAAAACTAAAAAGTACTCTTATAGAGAGCTTGGGGAAGGGTTGGAGATGGCAGGGTGGGGCAGGAAGAAATCACCTTTCAGAGCATTAAACCAAGCCTGAAGTTACATCTTCAGTGCAGGAAGGATGCAACCCCTTCACTGTTGTCCAAATAAAACCAGATATAACAATTTCCATAGGCCATGGGTAAAGAAATGCTATGAAGAACCAGTAGCTGAAGGACTGACAGTGGTAGCTGTGTTGTCCTGCAATCATTTCTAGCGTGATGCACCGGACAGGAGCAGACTCTGTCTTCCCTGTCCAGCCTGGGAAATCTTAAAAGCAAACATTTCAGGACATATGGAGTAATTTGGGGCCTGGAGATAAGTGAAGATTCTGCAAAAGACAGACAATGTTAGCAGACATATCATAGGCTTTGACCTTCTAAAAACCCAGGAATTAAAATTATAATTAACAGCTATGCCAACAGGTTTTGGCTCTATTTAACATGATCCTTCCAACCAAGGCTTGAGCCTTCATTTTCTTCCCAGACTGGCTTCTGCAAGATCAAGGACTATTTGCTCCAACTGGCTGGCCACTGACCTACATAGAGCAGAAAAGCTCAATTAAATAAAAGGAAAAGCCGAACTTCCTTTTTAAAAATAATCTAAGTTTAGAAACAATTTAGATGCTGATGTAGCTGTGTGACTCCAGAAGCTGCGGAGCCTAAAGCCGGTGGTTTAATCTGTACCTGGCTGTTGGCAGATCCTGTTCTGCTGCTGATTTTCCACCTAAAAAATCCCTGTTTAAGGGGTTACTAGTTCTGAGTGGCACAGACATAGATGGAGGCACAAAGAATTCATATTTCTTAACATGTAACAGTTTCTAAACATAGTATTTTATATTAATTTAAAGAGATCTTCTCTAATTTATGCATGATGCCCAGCTCAAAGGAGGTTCAAATTCCTGATATAGGCCTCCAGGCAGTATGGCAAGATAAGTAAGAAGTGTTAATAATATCTCTCATTATGTCTCTAGTTGCTTACAAGTCTTCTAACAGTTTTCAGAGCTGGGATTTTCCAAACTCCTCAGCATTGGTCTAACTCCAAGTTTGTTGCTTCAAGTGATTGGGGCATTCATTCAAAATAGATCCCAATAAGAATATATAATTTGGGACGTGGAAGCAAATTTATTTCTAGTCTTACCGAGTAATATTTTGATGCTGAAATCATATTAACTCAAAATCATATTAACTCAATCTTCTGTCACCCTTCATATAATTTATACTGGCAGATCCTATGTTCATCTTGCTGTTGCTGAAAGTGGTTGATGTTTGATGTCCCAAGCACATAGTTAATCATATAATTTTTTAATTTGTATCAGGAGATTTTAGAAGTGCAACTCATAACATATCTAAGCAAAAAAGCCCTTACGTGTGATATATTACTGGCCATCCATCCATTTTGTGATCGAACACATACAGCAAGATTAGTGATCATCTGTAGCTCAGCTGTTATTTTTACTGGGTTATCAAAGCCCTGGGGAGGATTTTGTAAAGCTATTTAGCCTGAAGGAAGGGATTAAAGAGGTTTCTCCCCATGAAACATCTGTTGCAAATGTACTTTCTAATATTTGGAGCAGAATGTTAAAATTAATCAGAAAGGGCAGGAGTCTCTTCCCTGGTCAGCAGCCGTGCTCTCTGCTCAGCCATCCCACTGCTTCTTTCCCAACCCAAACCAGAAGCTGCTCCCAGCACTATGGACCACAGGACTTCTTTGAATGCTGGGCCCCCCAGTGCCTTGATGGGATACTTCAAATTTTTCCTCAAACTCTCTTCCCATTTGTCCATTAATGAGAATATAGAACTTGAAGTGACTGTTACAGCCAGAAAGTACAACCATCCATGAGGTCCTTCCCTTCCTGCTCTAATTCTCAGACTCTACATTCATGTGTTTGTGATACATGCACTTGTACACACTTTTTTTTTCCCAAACAAAAATCTGGAACAATGTGTAATCATGCCCACTTTGAGCAACAGCTGATTATTTTCCCAATAGAGCCCATCATCTAGAATCCCCCTGTCTGATCTGTGTGATTTTAAAACCAAAACAACCACTAAAAAGAAAAGACTAGAGAATTAAACAAACTTGGATACTACCAATTCTGATACTGATATGGCCCAAAAGCTGTTGTCTCTACCTTTCTTCTCCTCATACAGAGCTCTCTCAAGCCCACTTATCTCAGCCCCAGAATAAAGCCTGAACTCCAGGGGCAAGGATAACTTTTTTCTCTAATAGCAGATAGGACTAGACTGTGCTGTGCTTTTACTGCTCATAGTACTGCTTTCTATAATGTGGAGGGGGAAAGGAAATATCTGGTAATAAGCAGGAATATTCACTACAGAGCAATATATACTGAGCAAACTCTACTGCTAGAAGAAGTTGGATAAAAGCAAATTCTCATTTTATTCTCCTGGTTTATGCAGAGGAGATTTCCAGAGAAATTGAGGAGACCCAACTTCATCTTAGTGCTTTTATTCATTATTTAGTTTAAGAAAACAGTCTGGGAAATTTTTTTAATATAAGTGGTGAAAGAATTACAAACTCGTGCTTATAAATGCTGGGCTTAATAAGCTGAAGGCTCAGGATGGTGGGGGAGTGGCTTACTGGTAGCATCACAGCAGTATCCTGTTCAGAGCCATAAGTGACAGTGATCACTCTGCATTTCTGTCCTCGGTTCGTCCAGACAAGGGAGGGACCCCTTAAAAACACAATACCTCATCAAACACAAGAACAGGAGTAGCACAGCTATGGTGGCTGTGGAATGCTTAGCAGGACATACCTGTCCTTGTCACTCCATGCCCCCAGCTCAGAGGAAAGGGACTGAAGTGCCTCATTCTCTGGGCCAAGTCCACCTGCTGCAGGTGCACTGCTGCCAACAGGTGTGAGTGCAGAAACAGTGCTGAAGCAATGATGGTGCACCTACAGTGCTTGGGCTAAGAAATAACAAAGCAAGGATACTAAGGTGACGAATCCTAAAGCTGGATGCTTGGGGAGCTCCCTGGATGGTCCTGGACCTACACTCTGTAGCCATCTGGGAATGGAAGCGAGTTTATTCTTGCAGGACCAGGTTGTGCTAACAGAAAGTAGAACAGACATTTTTAAAGGACTTGTTTTAGGCTGATACATGGAAGAGTCAGAGAGAGAATTTCCAGTGCTGAGCATGAGGACAAGGTCATAAATAAGAAGGCAAACAGTAAAGCTCCAGCAAATGTCTGTACCTACTGCTACAAATTGCAACTCAAAGATTAATTGGTATAAGTAGACCAGCCAAGCTTTTCTGCTGTGGCATGGGCTTCAAAAAGTCCTTAGGCACATCACCTGTTTGAGGGAGTACCAGAAATCCTGGTGAATACATCCTGAAATCTGAGAGGATACAATGACCAAATGACCAGGATTTCTTTCCAAGACAAGGAGGAAGGGATGACAAGCCTTTTGCCATCACTTGTAGGCACAGGCTAGGCTGTGGCGATTTGAGAATTCACCTTCAGTGCCTTTTCAGATCTTGTGGTTGAGAATAAAAAATAGTGAAATGTGAGTTCTTGCCTACTCCTAACCTGGAGTGAATCCAGAGCAATGTCACAACAGGTCATAAACCAGCCTGCAAATAACTGCTGAAAACCTGGGCTGTATTAAAACTGGTGATATGTGATTAAAAAAAGCTCTCATTCCCCTCAGCCTCTGTGCCCACAACCAGGTGACATGCTGCCCCCTCCGTGGGGATGGCTGGGATGCAGCAGTTGACTTGGCAACTGCTGCTGTAATAAAATATTTTCCCTCTGGATCAGAAGGCAATAAAAACATAGTGACAAAATGCACTCTGCATTTTTTCTCATCTAATAAATCTGCTTTTATATTTAAAGAACATGCTTTTTCTCCTGGGAGGACACAACTATGGAATCTTTCTCTCCTCATAATACACTGTAGCAGCCCAATTTCTCTGTAAAGGGGTGATGCAGAAGTGCAAAATAGGGGTTTTGTGCAGGTTGCTGCTGGTGGGGGCACAGGGTATGTTCAAGGGACATCCATGGGCTTTGCTGAAAGTTCTCCAAGGAGCAAGCCATTATACAGCTTGCAGACTCAGCTGGCTAATGCAGGACAGAGGTCTGCCTAAGCCTAGCCTACCTTGGGAAAAGGACTGTCAAAGTCTCCCAGTCTAACACGCTTCTGAGCGTAGCCCAAGGCAGGTGAGAGCACTTTTTCAAGCTGTAAGACCCTTACAGAATATGTACAGCAGTTGTGACCTGCTCTTAAAGCCTTGTGACTCAAGATATTCAGATAATAGCTTCTGTTGAGGGGTGGGTGTATGAGAAGGGAGCTAAGGCAATTTCCAGGAACACCCTGCCTTAGGGGGCTGCTGCCTGGCTTTAGAGGACATGGAGCTGTTCCCTGAAAGGGGTAACTACAAATAACTGCAATCTTACATGGCATCTGCAGCCAAGTCTCAAACAGAGATGACAAATACCTTACCTTGAATATATTCTTGGCTTTTCTATTTAGTAGAGCTATCTCTTAACTAATTATCAGCCAGGGTTATTCAGCCTTCCCAAGTACAGCTGAATCAGGATTTGTGGTGTGCATGGTAGCTGCCTCTTTTTCCTACATTTTTTACAAAATAAAGGCATGCAGTGAGGCAAGCCTCCGAAACACATTTAATTAGATAAGCTGAATCTGCAATGTAGAATTTGGAAACTGTCCAGGTTCAGGATGGATAATTCAGTAATCTGGCTTGGTGATAGTGGACTCTGCTGATCTGTGTGTGAATCAGCTAGTGCTCTTCTGGCTTTCCCCCCCAACCCAGTTATTCATTTGACCACCCCTTTTCTCTTCTACAGATTGTGGGGTTTTTCACATTGCCATGCCTCTGCCCAGAAGCACAAACACAAAACACACACACATACAGGAGTAGAGAAGTGGAAGTGAAGAGATGAACTTGCACAATATTATAATCTGGAACTCAAGGTGCCTGTGGTCCTTGCTCAGGTAACTGCACCCAAACTATGGACTGCTCACAGGTTGAAGTTAACTCACTATGATCCCAGTCACCATCTTTTAACATTGTCTGAGAAGTGTTGGAAGTGTGTCACGTCCCGTGCATGCCCATGCCTGGGGCCCGAGACAAATCCCCAGGGAGCAGAGGGCAGTGGGGAAGGGGCAAAGCTTCCAGTGAGTACAGTGATAGCTTCTGCTGCTGGAGGGAAAAGAGAGACTGGATCCTGGGGGGAACATCTTCAGTGGAGAACAGAATGCTTCAATTCTCAAAGCTGTGCAGCAGATTAAAAAGAGGAATCATTGCCTGGCATTTTCTCTCTCAACAGCAAACTGCTGGCCAGCTGCTGTGAGAGGAAACTCATCAAATTGCTTTCAGTGTCACCTGGAGATCTAAAATAATTCTTAGGTAGCTAGAAAATATTTGGGCTTAATTGACTATGGTAGTGCTGCAACCTCACGGAAAAATATAGTGAGGAAGGGGGAGACAGGGCTGAAAATGCAGGAGACGTGCTGTGTTTGCACAGCAGGCTGCTGGTCCCCGGGCAGCCTGTCATCACTCCCTGCTGCTCACAGAGCAGGTACTCGATGTGTGCCTGCAGAATACAAGAGAATAACATATCTCTGCTCCAGAGGATGCTTCAGCTTCACTGGCCTATGAGCAGGAATCAAGGCATGTCTGACAAATGAAGAATTTTTAAATGACAGATCATGTGAAGGTTGATTTCAGAGGGCTTTGTGTGCTTGGCTGGGTTATTATGTGTGTAATAAGGTGCAGGCAGTGATTGAAACATTTCCTGCAGCTCTCTCCTCCCTCGTGTGAGTTCCCTGGTACTCACTAACACATTTGCTTTCACAGTATAATCTGCCTTCCTGCGAGGAGTGCTTATTTTCATCTGCCTCCCTGAAGAAGTTTTGCAAGGCTGTGAAAGCAGACTATCTTTGAGACATCTAAGACTCGATTCCTTTTGGTTGAAAATTTTGGGGTTCCATTTTGGGAAAACATTTGTGATGTAGCTCCATTGCAGAAGACCTTTTTAAAAGCCTGATTCCTGATGTCTCTTCCAATTAATCATACTTTCCAAGAAAGTTTATTTAATATGTCAGAGTTAAACAAGAGTGCACATATGTCATGCAGATGCAAATAAATTACCTGTTCAACTCCAATAGTGTTCAAGCCTCATGAAATTCCTTTGCTGGTACCTGGACAGATTAGCTGAGAAAATTCTGCATAAGTATAGTCTCTTCAAATTACAAATAATCCCTTTTTTTTTTTTTTTTTTGGTGACAGGGCAGCAAGGAAGCCTGTGCTTTACCACCTTTAATAAAAGAACAAGAAGGAACAGTGTTTTCTTTTTCCAAGATTCTCCAGCGAGTATTTTTCACAACCAATAGATTTTCTTCTTTCAAGGTAAATACATTGCTCTTTTGCTTGTTGAAAAATGAAGCCAAAGAATCTATATTAACCTCACCATTTTAAGCTGAAAAAAAGCCACCTGTGCTCTAAGAAGCTAACAGGAATAGATGGCTGACCAGCATCAAGGTTTCCACTGTGATTTGACTCGTTGTGTGTCTGCTGTCCAGATAATTCCTGAACTACAAAAGGCCAGAGTCAAAGTGCTGCCTTTATACTGCACAAGAGCACTTCAGCTCTAAGCAGGTTTAGCTGTGGGCACATACCAACTCCATTTCTTCTAACAAAGATCTCTCCATCTGTCTCTCCAGCACATACCAGCATCTTTTCTGCAGAACAGTCACTACCACTGCTGGTCCGGCACGCAATATTCACATCTCTGCAAGACAGAGCAAGAAACTGAGGAAGTCTCAAGCCAAATTAAATGGCATAAACTCCAGGTACTGTAGGAATATGGTGAGACTGGAATAATCTAATTTACAGTTAAGAAACCCAGTTCTGGCTAATCTCAATCAAATCTGATACAGAGCTCCAGAAGTCACTGAGAACTGAGAGAGAGATGAACAAGCAGACAGAAGGTTCCCTACAAAACCACAACAAAAAAATAAATTCATACAGGGACTGCTTTGTCCTGTTAGGACTCAGCCAAGAAAACATATACTGACTTGTATGCAAATTCACAAAAGGGCAGGAAAAACTTCTTCGGCAGGTATAAAATCTTGCTGACATGCTGCCCTAAATGCATGTCTTATTGTATGCACAAATCTTTTCCAGAACACACCTTCCAGCTGTATTCCCGTTCCTATGTGGGACAGATGCTCGGCCAAAGCAGTATCTTTTGCACTAAAGTCCTATTCTCACCCCTTTGAATTTACCAAGGCTTAGAGTTCCAAAGTGTCCAGGGGTAAAGGCGGCTCAAGACTTGCTGTGGTAATATCTCTCCTTTGGATACAGCCAGCTGTACACACAGAATGGTCTTGCAATGTGCTACAGATGTTTTTTACCTTTTACACAGACAGTGTGACTTATAAAATAAACATTTAGGATTTTTACAGGTCATAAAAGGCTGGTATTAAAGACAAATGAAATATTATTGAACAGATTTTTACATTTCTTAAATCTTCCCTCAGTCTCTTCTTCACCAAGACCAGTCTAGAAGTACAAGGCCCAAAATATATCCCCCCAAAAGTGCAAAGGAAAATCCTTTTATCACATCCGATGTAAAAGTGAAATTCAGGGCAGCATGTTGTCCTAAACATTTTCAGGCACAAGCATCTCATTTACACTAAGATTCTGCTCAGTGTCTCAAGGTTGCACCTCTAGCAGTGGCATATTCATTGAGTCTGAATAGTTTAGCACGACTTTAGAGAAATCACAGAGCTTTTAAGGAATATCAGCAAACCCATATAATGATAAAGGTTGTGTGGCACAAAGAGGCAGCTGTGGAATTCAGCCTTCAGAGGATCATCCTGGCCATGGATGCAATCCAGATTTAAAGGACAATCTATAGGAGACCCAAGACCCATCAGAGTGAAATTAAAACAGATACGTACTTCAAAGGAGTGAAGAGCTTAGTTAATTTTAAAAAATGCAAATTCTAGCCTGATACCACGAAAAAAAGGATATTAAGGTGTTCAAAAGGTCTCTGTTAAGAAGTACAAAGTTGCCTTAGTTGGAGGAGCTCCAAACTAATGTGTTATTAGCAGATGGATGGTTACTATGTGCTTCCACAACAGGATAAAATAATGTTGAAAAGTTTCCAACACTGTTTACTAATAAATTAGGATGAGGTTTAGAAGGAATTATTTATTTTTATAAGCATCTGATGAAGAAACAGAGCTGCTAGTCAAGGTGATGACCAGCCCCAACTGTGTGACACTTCCTTTAGGTACCGTACCAAGACAACTTTAAGATTACAGCCTTTCCTCCCAGCTTAAAGTCCGCTGTCCAGGTGGACTGTCAGATTAGCCCTATTCCTGAGCAGATTTGCCTTTCCCTTTTAGCTCTCAGGTTTCACTACCTTCTGCCTTTTTCCATCTGATCAGATGAATTATCAAAGCATATTTTTGCTGAGCAGAAAACCCCATCACACTGCAGCATGGACAGATTGCCGAAAGAACCCAGTCTTAGTTTTGATGAACAGAGAAGATGAAGCCTTATAGTCCATGCAGAGTCCACCAGGTATTCCTGGAGATCCACTGATGTGTTTTATTGCTCTGAAAATCCTCTAGGGTTTTACTTTTTAAACTCAGGCTCCATCACTTTCACCTCTCTGTCTCCACACCTTCCTCTGCACGCTCCTGCCACCTCCTTGTCCTGAGCCTCTCGCTGACATCTGCCACCATTGCCCCACACCCCTCCTGCTCCTGCCTGGATTTCCTGCAGTCAGGGCTGGAGCCAAGCCAGGCAGCCTTGGTGCAGTTTATCAGCTGAGGATCTGCCAGCAGCAGGTCTTGAATCCCCCTGGGCCTGGCATACCCTGCCAGCAAGGTGTGCCTCTGCCGACTGAGGCAGTGCAGGCACTGAGGAGCCTCAGTGCCACCCAGAGCCAGCGGGGACCCGCAGCACCGTCCCCTCCAGCCACACCATGCTGCACCAGGAGCCTCTGTGCAAATCACTACATCTGTGCATCGTGGAGATCTGCCTGTCAAAAGCAGGGCCTCCGGTTTGCAGTGGGTATGGGGCTGCTGCTGCTCCAGGGCTAATGAGCACACTCACTCTCAGCAGGGCCAATTAGTCTGAGGAGGATGGTGGGTTAATTCAGTTGTAGCATTGGCTTGTTTTCTAGTGGTGACCTTGTTTGCCTCTAATTTGGGTACCTTTGCATGTGGTCACACTACATCCTCAGACCTGGCAGCATCCATACTACTTCAGAAATGCCACTTAGTCCTTTAGTTCATATGAGCCTTGTCACGCTCAGCAGAGCTATACATAAATACTTTTTAAACATCAGGCACCAGCACACTTCTCAGGTGTTTCAGGAATCCAGCCCACACAGCCGTTTAATGCCAACCTGAGAGTGGCTGATTGCTGCTTCATGCAAAACCTGGATTGACACATTTTTTTGCTGTATCTATCACAAAAGGAACCAAAATGCAGCATAAAATACAATAATCAAACTCAAATTCTAGTGATCACCACACTACTAGTTCACATGAGGAAGGGACAGCAAGAATGGACACCTAGAAGGCTGAAAATCCACAGGAAAATCTAAGTTTAGTGACGAGTCCTGAGAACTGATTGCATTTATTTAAAAATTGAAATTCCTCACTTGCTCTTGGAGGGAGGAAACTAACACTTAAAAGTTGTATGTAAAGCCTTCAAGTAAACATTTTAGATGAAGTGACTGTCCTCAATTTTACTTTCAAAATAAATTCCCTTACACTGGCTCAAAGTCACAAGGCTCAAGGCAGTGGTAGCAAAACATTTTAGTAGGCCTTTACCACAAAGACATAACTTAAACCAAAAAAGAGTCAAAATTAAAAAGAATTTAAAAGAGAAAAATTCTCATTATACTTGCAATAACCTGAATTATTGTACCATATCCATATTTTAATTTTACCTAGTCATCAAGGTTGAAATATCTTGTTATTGCTATAATTCTCCAGGTAGCAACTGTATTACTAAAGACAATATGAAAAAAAGAAATGGAATTTTCCTAATTAGTAGAAGCAATGTAGCAGGACAAAAAAAAAAAAAAAAAAAAAAAGGTTNAAAAAAAAAAAAAAAAAAAAAAGGTTTTATTCAGTATCTTTGAGGCATAGACAGAACCAAATTTCTGGAAAATTGTCTCTTTCATCTGTCAGAAAATTGAGCCTGTAATTATGTTTTAGATCTTGGTAGAGACTTAGTATTTCTATAATTGTTACGCAGTTCTTCTTTAGATGTATGTTAATGTGCCATTTTTTGAATTTTCATAATTTTCGTGTATAGATGATTCATTTTCAGCAGCAGTAAAGAAATCTTGAAAATTTTCATCTCTTTTTTCCACACATTTTTGCTCATAGCTCTGCACGGATGGGAGTTTGTAACCAATTATTTTCAGGCTGCATATTTACAGAAACAGCTCCGCGCTAATGCGAAGTAACCACGGAAAGCTGTGACAGGCTTCATTCTCCAGCAGCACCGAAAGGAGATACTGGAAACAAGCTGCTGTTGAGAATAACTCTGTTAAATAGCGAATACAGATGTCGTGGTTGCGCAGGGCGTGGAGCGGGGGGGCGGCAGGCTGGGGAGGCGCGATTAGCCGGGGCCCCCGGCAGGGACGGGGTTATCGCCGGCGGGGACTCCTGCCAGGTCACGGGGCTGTATTTCCCTGAAGCGGACAATCTGCAGGAGTTTAGCCATAATAAAACAGGATAAAGAGTGTTTTCGTAAAAACGGAAAGGACGCAGGCTCGCACTGCAAAAACAGCTGTGAAAACTGTCAGTGTTTCATAGTCTGACTTTATCAGCTTCAACGCTTTAGATATTTAATTCCTCATGCATTTGAACAGGAATCAGAGGCCAGGAGTAGAAATTTAAGGTCTGATTGGGGGGAAAATACTTTCAAGGAAATATGGTATTTGGGATTTTGTTTATGCAAAATCTGGTACAAACAGAAGGAATTGAGGGGGGAAAAGGAAGTAAATTTATTCATCAGACACATTTTCCCACAGAATGATCAGTGAAGCACAGACGCTTGTTTCAATTGGTGTAATATCCAGTTTATGGAAGTGCGTGAATATCACAGGGGGAGCTTCAGAATTAAATGTCAGGGTCTCTCAGACCCAGATTCTGCACTGAGTAACCAAAAGGAAAACCTCGGTCACTGCTGACACTTCCAAGATTGCATCAATAACTGTGTTGCTTCACTCATCTCATGCTTGCTGCAGGGTGGTATTTTTGTCTGCAGTTGTAATGCTGCAGCACAGTGATAACTCACTGGGAAAGTGCGTGGCGCTTCACTATGTAGTTTCATCTGTGCCTGGGCTGATCTTCCAGCCTGAGCCCTACCAGGAGCCTTGGCCTCAGGGTAGCTCTGTTTCAGACTATGTCAATGCCTTCTCTTTTTTTTGCTTATGAAAGGGTTTCCACATTTAATGCCTTAATTCCTGCTCAAATTTTAGAGACTTGTCAACAGATAAAAAAGTTGCATGTGGGCACCTTAACGTTTGATCCAGCTCTGTATCAATTGCTAGATGACTTGGGCATTGCTCATATACAGCTCAGAAAGCTTGTGCTCGCAGTCCTAGCAGTACTAGGACCATACTTCATGAGTTAAGAACAGCTCCCCATGCTCAGCCATGTTTGGCCTTGGCATGTTGCATATGACGAGGCCAGCTGTACTCGTCAGGGTCTGGACGTCTAATCAAGCAGAAAGAGCAAGCAGCTATCTCTGGCGGCCTCCCCCGTTCCCCAGCAGAACACATTTTTCCAGAGCCACTGATACCCTTGCAGCAAGTCTTACAGACTTGATTTATGACTAGTGCCCTCAGGAGCTACTGCAATGTTCCTACTTCATTTGATAGTAATAGTTACAGTAGCACAAACTGATAACATTTACAGAGGATCTTTCTGTAAATTACTTGTATTTACAGAAAAAAAATCCACTAATATTTCCTTTTCCCCCAACATTCCATTCTGTCAATACGTGTGCTCCTGCATTTGTATAAAAATATCCTCAAGATGCTCATGCTAAAACACCATTGAAACATGCACAGATATATATATAGATAGATGTACAAGAGAAATACAGTATGAGAATTAAAGAAAAGAAATACACTCAATATACTCTATCAGAGAAATGCACTAAATAAATACCTGTTTTAAATTGCCCATTCAACCCACACACAGTCCAACAACTACGTTGTGCAGTGGGAAGGTCCCCTCTGCTACTTTCAGTTGAAGTACACAAAGCTCAATTTAGCAATTAGATAAAAAGGTTCAGCTACTTTCTAATTTCCACATGTTCAAGCACATGACTCAATTAGCAGAAACATTTTGTGGATTAGCTTTTGCAAGCCCTGCTAGAGGGGCCTCATGTTCTGAGCCTTGCTGGAACTGCCCACGGATGAGCTAATGCACAGGTGAAACCTGCACGGCCCCGTGCCGCTTGCTGGAAGCACTCTGCACGTGGGGGTGGGGTCTCTTCTATTAACTCCAAATGTTTTCAACATCTCAAAGTTATTTGTTTGATAGAGGGCAGTAAAGAAAGGTGAGAAGGGCTGTCCCTTTGACCCACAGTGTGGTGTTCTGCAGCAGCACGCAGTAGCCTCTGGTGGCTTTTATGCCCAGGATTAACGGGGATTGGGAACGATGCCGAAGCAGCATGCTGAATCAAGGGTCGGAAATCGCTTTGCGGGGCAATTTTTCTGGTAAGATAAAAAACAACGATGATTTCCAAGTGCAAACAAACACCCTAATGCACTCTTTTCAGAATTTGTTTATTTAATATCAATTTTTGTCCAGTAAATGGTGCAGCTAAGACTTTGTTTGGATGACCTGACAATGCTGTGTTTCAAGCCACGGAGGTTCAGTTGCAAGTGACAAAATTATCAGAAATTTTGGGAGAACTGAATGGAAATAAGTTTGTTAGACTTTGACAGCAAACGAGAGAGAAAAGAGAACATGTTTTCAATCAGAGACATCATATTATGCCCTTTTTTTCCTTATTAGGGAAAGCAGTGCAGGATTTCTGTTCATGCTGAACTTGCTTCTGGTAGTTGTGGATACAATTACTTTAAAATATGCATTATTATTAAAAATCTGTATCTTCCAACTATGTATTGAACTTCAACAACAACAACAACAAAGAAGAATCTCTTGGATCCATTCTCAGTCAGATGGATTTCTACCTCTGGCTTTATTTTTCCCCTGATGCTCATTTTGGCCAGATGAAAAATTCAGTATTAGGGAAGGAGAAACATTTCTTTTGCTGCGAAGTCCTCCCCTCATAAAAGCATCATGCCTTTTTTTTTCCATATCCTTCATTTTCTGTGCCTTTGGTCCATTTCTTCTCTACAGTGTGCAAGCATCATAAAAGCCAAAATTCTCTTTTCCCTGGGTTTCTAATAATTATCTCTTACTTGTTTCTACAATTTTTCTTCTAATCCCCTTTAAGAAAATTGCCAACAGTCTAAAAAATGCATAATGAATAATAAAGAACTATTATTGCAGATGTAGCTGTAAGTAAACTAATGAACTGTTATTTAAGTTTGATTGAAAATGAAGATTTACACTTAACCTTGCCTCAGATATACATGTATTGAGAATATCAGTAGTATCTGTAACAGACAGAAATGTCTCCAAGTTTTCCGTGACAAGGGAAAAAATCCTGTCTTGATTTGCACTATAGCAATCTCAAGAATACGACTGTGGAATAAAAGTATTTTCTTCTTTTCCCTTAACTGAAGAACAGATCCACATTGTTCATCATGCCGAGCTAACGTATTTATGGTCCGAAGAGTTCTCCTCACACCCAGACTTCAGGCTTACAGTGGAATCCAAGGTATGTAAGGATGATATGAACATGATATACTTTACTGTAACCTGTGCTTCAGGCAGCTGTTAACGTCAGTCTAGCTTTCTGTAGTCTTCAGCCAAAGGAAAGTTGTCTGCAGCATATGTACAGCTCCAGTCCCCAGATACGTCCTGTGAAGTCAATGGCATGCTGAAGTAGACGCCACAGAAGCAAACAGCCATTTGTTGAAACTCAAGTCTCAGATGTTAACATGTATTTGGGATCATTTCCCTGCCTAAGAAAGAAATGCATTTCCTTCCTACCAAATTACAATTGCAGTAGTGTCTAAAGTCTCACACAAAGATCCAGAGACACATTCTACTAAACTTTATGGAAACACTGGGAAAGATGGTCTGGCTCCAAAGAGATAAAAGTCAAAGGCAGCAAAAAGGTGAAACACACAAAGGAGAAACCAAGAACTTCAGTGGGAAGGGAAACAGAGAGATACACTGACCTCTTCACTACTGCTGAGCAGATCAAGAACAGAAGGATTTGAACTTGGGCTGTCAGCTCCTAGTCTAGTCTTCTATCGTATGCTGCTCTTGTGACAGTCTTGGTCAGGAGGAACATGCCTTACTATTTCAATATTGCCCTAAATAATCTCTTTTTAAGTTGTTTTTGCTATGCAGACCCTTATATATCGCTAGTATACTAAATACGTTTGCAGCCATGATACTAAACTGGGAAGAGTTGTTGACTTCCTCAAAGGCAGAGAGGCCCTGCAGAGAAACCTTAACAAATGAGAGGTCTGAGCAATCACCAACCATATGAAGGGAACAAGGAAAAGTTCTGGATTCTGCACCAGGGGCACCAACACCCTGGAGGTACAGACAGCCTAGGGAATGAGATGCTGGAAAGCAGCGCCATGGAAAGGGACGTGGGGGCCCTGGTCGACAGAAAGTCAAACATGAGTCAGCAGTGCCCTGGCAGCCAGGAGGGCCAAGCGTGTCCTGAGGGGCATCAGGCACAGCATCACCAGCCAGGCAAGGGAGGGCATTGTCCTGCTCTGCTCTGCACTGGGGCAGCCTCACCTTGAGCACTGGGGGAAGTTTTGGGTGCCACAATAAAAGGAAGTCATTAAACGATTAGAGAGTGTTCAAAGGAGGGCTAAAAGATGGTGAAGGGCCTTGAGGGGAAGCCGTGTGAGGATAGGCTGAGGTCACTTTGTCTGTTCAGCCTGCAGGAGACTGAGGGGAGACCTCATTGCAGTTACAGCTTCCTCATGAAGGGAAGAGGAGGGGCAGACACTGATCTCTTCTCTGTGGTCACACCGACAGGACCCCAGTGAATGGCTTGGAGTTGTGGCAGGGGAGGTTTAGGTTGGATATTAGAAAAAGGTTTGTCACTCAGAGGCTGTTTGGGCACTGGAACAGGCTCCCCAGGGAAGTGGTCACAGCCCCAAACCTGACAGAGTTCAAGAAGCTTCTGGACAACAATCTCAGGCACATGATGTGACTCTTGGGGATAGTACTGTGAAGGGCCAGGAGTTGGACTGGATGATCCCTGTGTAGGACCCTTTCAATTCAGGATATTCTAGGATTTTATGATTATAAATTTTCAGTCCCAGTTTATGCAAGTCATGTGCTACTTGCATTAAAAGGGAGATCATCATATTTTTTAGAGAGTGCAAATGCTTTCAGTGGCATTCAGGTCAATAATACCCTACTCCCTTTGTTTATGAATATGCTACACTTATGTACATGATGTGGATCAAAAATGTGCACAGTGAGCTTCTCTGTAGCATCTGTTAGTGGTTCTGGTCCTGAACTGTCAAGGAAGGGAATCAATCAATCTTATTGCTTGTCCTTGGACTCCTGCTCTCATTGATCTGCAGAAAAAAACATGGGCAATTTTTAAGTTTAGACCTTGAGAAAACTAAGTGGTGTGGGAGGATTGGTTCTATTTACATACAGCATTTCTCCTATGACATCCTCATAGGACGTTTATTTTGTGCAGCAGTATGACATTACTTACTTATATGTGCTTTTTTTCCCTTCTATAATCTTAAAATATTTTTATACTGAACTGCTGTTAGTAAGCAATTTCCATTTCTGGATTATTAATTTTAATTTATTAACATTAAATGATGTTTATCAGTACCTAAATGTACCTCAGCTATGAAAATACCAGGTGAAAGGCTTCATTAACCTCGTCACATATACTTACAGCTTCTCCCTATACTCTTATTTATGTGCATACATTAGTGAAAATAATGGCAACACGTATTGATTCTACTGTAGACTAGATTTTAATTATCACAGCTCATAGAACAAAGACATCATTAAGTTCATGCAATACCCAACTGCTATAGGATAACTTTACCTTCTTTGCAAAATTTTCTACAAATCCTGTTCCCTATGACGAGACTAGTTTTAATCACACTGCCAGAATATAGAAATATGTTCATAATTCAGGTGCTGAACACCAAGTACATCTTCAGTATGGGGGTCTCAACAACTTTTTGGAGTGGAGGGGCATCAAGCATGCTTGCAAAGGTGGAGCTGAGGTATGGGTGCAGCTATCACCTACATCTGAATTTCTCATTTACAGAGCTGGCTCTTGAGGCTGCAATTGCACGTGCACAGTGACAGGCAGGCTTTGTGGACAAGTGAAGATAAGAAGTAGGTGCAAAGTTTGCAGCTGATCAATGTGGACAGCACAGACACGCTATTTATCTTCCCAGAGCTCCTTGGAAAGGGCTCAAGGCACCTTCAAGGGCATTTCCTTTTACAAGAGAGAAAGCGAGCTCCTCTGTGGCTAAACTCCTTAGTGATCTATGAAGGATTAATCGTAGGGGGAAACAAGAAGAACCAAAAGTTGTGGAAATGATTTTTGGCTGAGAGGAGCACTCAAAACCACCAGAGATTTCGTAGTAGCAGGCAAAACTGATTTCTTGGATCTAGTGCTGCACTGAGTTATGGAAAGGGTGTAGACAGGAAAAGATGACAGCAAGACAACAGTGCAAAAATAGAGAGTAGGAACTGGCTGCATGTTAAGAAGAGATGGAAAAGAAGGCAGAAAAGATATTATTATAAATTTTCTTTCCATAAAATCTATATATTCTACTGAATTTTTTTCAATTAGCCTACAATTTCCACAAATGGTATCTGTTCATCCCAGTAATAAATCTAACCCACAGTTTCTAAATCCCATTATTTAATGAGACTTTGGAACATTGTAATTTGATTACTTGCACATTTCTATCTGATTATTTGCACGTTTCTACTGAAGTATTTGTCTGTGTGACATTCTGACCACTACATTCACCACAAAACACACTTTGGAGTAAACGTAACAGTGGGGGTTTGCTTGCCAAAGCTTTTTAAAAATCGAAATGCAATTCCAAAACAGGACCTAACCTACATGTGTACAATTATGACACTACTTTAGCATCCTTCAAACATATTTGCAAAGAGCAAAATTAACCATTCGAGCATGCTGATCAAGGCATTGATTCTGCAAATACTTCCTACCAGGCTTAATCTCTTTGAAAGCATGGGGACTATTCACAGTCAAAAAAGCTGTGCCTGTGAGTAAACATTTGCTTCTCTCAGCCCTTGAAAGCAATTTCAGGTGGTATTTTTCTTCTGGATGGACAGTGCTCTCTTGTTGGCAGTCCACAAGTATGAAATTACATATTCTATAATTGTGAAAATTGTGCAGGACTGTCCCTAATAATAGTGTGTAGCCAGCAATTGGTTCGGTGGTGAGAGAGAAGCGCTTAGTCATTCTGTGAGAGGCAGGCAGGAAATGTCAAGATGAACTGTCGTAATTAGACACGTGTTATTAGTATTTATTAAAACACAACTAGTTACACTGGTTGTGCATATTCTGTAGGCAGAGCTTTTGCAAACCCGAGTAATCCAGCCTTAGCTGTGCAACACAGACCTTGTTTACAATAGAGTTGTGCTGACCTAACTATGTTAGTACAGTTAAAGCTGTACATCTCCAGTTTAGGAGCTGTTAAGAATAGCTTATTTTTCCTTAGCAGAAGGAAAACCAGTGGCAGTGTAAAACACCTTCATACCAGTATAAGCATACATCATTTTAAACAGTATAATTAAATGGGTTGTAAAAATTCACGCAGATGAGATAACATAGTTAATTTGGTATAAGATGTATGAAGAGACAAGACTCTCTATTCCACAAATAACTGTCAATGGATGAATCTCACTCCTCTTACATGTGAGAAGGAGAAGGAGAGAAGTGAAAATGACCAGTGTTTACAATAGAACCTTTTTTGTCTGAGCAACTTGTGACCTAACCAGCATTTGCAAACTCAGTGAAATGCAATGTATTCATCTGGCGGCTGCCTGTAAAAGTACTTGAATCAGGCTAAACTGATTCTTTGCATAGGAATGAAGAGGGAATCACCATGGCTGGATGGAGAGAAATTGCTCATTTAAGAAACAGTAAGAGATCACAGAGGGATAAATGTCTCTGGCACCTTACATTTTACTATAATGTTCCAGTTTCTAATCTTGAAAATGGAAGGGATTTTCCTTCCGTTTTTTCTTCTGTTTTCATTCTTCCAGTCACATAAAGTAATACCTATATATGAATAAGAAATGGCCTGTGTTACGGCAAAAGCTGGTTAATACTCTCTGAAGAAGATCTCTGTTTCCCAGTGATCACCGATGAGCACCATGGTGCTGGTGGACAGATGGCATAACCAGGCAGCAGAGACAGGGCTTCTGCTTGGGCCCCTGCCTCTGGCCTGCTGTAAAACCTTTGATAAATCACCTTCTCTCTCTGTGTCTCATTTTTCTCCTTCACAAAATGAGAGAAGGTCAATTTGCAAAGCAATCTGAGAAATAACTATGGCAAAAATATTAGTTGGGTGGAATTGTTACTAGCTTCTATACCTTCTTTTCTTGTGCAAGTGTCACCATCACAGACAGAAAATTCATTTTTGCTTATTAGATAATTCACTAATTTTTGATCGAAATCTGAATTCAGATTTCAAGTGAAGTTCAAAATTTCAAATTATTGACTGTTTTTTCAGTTTCATGTTAAATAAAATGCACATTTTCATATAGAATACTTCAATAAAACACATTTTATTCCTATTTATGATCACAAGTATCCAAATGGAGACAATAAATCTGCTCAGCAATGCTAGCTCTTTTTGAAGATTCCCCTCACTATGTATTTAGAGAGAAATTGATCCAAATACTTCCATTACCAAACACTACCCGTAATTCCATCAGGCTGAATCACTGAGTAACCTTGTTTCTGACACTATAACCAGATATATCACATGAAAGTAGTGAACTGAATGCATCATGCACTGGGTGGCTGCTGAGAAAGATATACTGAAAGTTAGGAAAGAGAAAATAGCACACAAATATGGAATCTGACAAACCAAGCAAGGATTTAGAGCCCATTGTTCCTTGTTGTATCTTACTAGTAAACTTACTTACAATTACATTGACAACAACAAAAAATGTTTTGATTTGCATCATTACCTGTAATGTGGCACATCTTTTACATAAACTCTAGAATATGGAAATAAAACTATTCACATGTCAAAATATTTTCAGGATCAGAACCGATATACAGTCATGAAATCATAGACTAGGTTGGGTTGGAAGGGACCCTTAAAGCTCATCTAGTCCAACCCTCCTGCAATGATCAGAGACATCTTACATGAGACCAGATTGCCCAGAGCCCTGTCCAGCCCAGCTTTGAATGTTTCCAGGGATGAGGCATCCACCGCCTCACTGAGCAACCTGTTCCCGTGTTTCACCACCCTGATCATTAAAAAATTCTCCGTTATAACTAGTCTGGATCCCCCCTCCTTTCATTTAAAACCAACAGGCCCATGGCTTTCTTCTATTGAGGACCCCAAGTGGGATGCAGTAGTCAAAGTGGAGTCTCACCAGAGTGGAGAGTACAGGGGCAGAATTACCTCCCTTGACTTGCTGCCCGCGCTGTTTTGGATGCAGCCTGGGATACTTTCTAAGCTCCAAGCACACTCTGCCAGCTCATGTCCAAATTTTCATCCACCAGTACCCCCAAGTTCTTCTCCCCAGGGCCTCACTCAATCTATTCATCCTCCAGCCTGCAATCATACCAGAGGCTGCCCCAAAGCAGGTGCAGGACCTTGCACTTGACCATGTTGAACCCCATGAGATTCCCATGTGCCCACTTCTTGAGCTTGTCCAGGTCCCTCTTGCTTAACTGAAATTGTCTCTGTTTTGGTTTTACTGTTGTCTTTATTTTGTATATACTAGCTAAATTTATGCACATTAATCACACATTTTATATTTGAAATGTTTGTTTCGATATTTTTGTTGATATAACACAGAAAATAATCTAAAGCATACATTTGAATATATTCTTTGTCACATTATTTAATCTATTTCATAATGTCCCACTCCTTTACTTTTTCATTTCCTGTGTTCGTGGTAAGTGCAAGAAATTCTCTTTATACATCATCAAATCTATGCATTATAATAATACATTATCTTCTGTAATATAGAAATTTTGTTGGTATGAAAATGGTTCATTAAACGATTCCTGGTAAATGTTTCCAATTTAAAGGTATGATCCTGAACACTGGTGACCCAGACCCCATTGGCTTTATCAATACGAATTTTTGCTGACCTGTTTGCCAGGATGCAAGCCATGAAATATGTTAATAGCTTTTGTTTTACTAATTGTCTTTTGGACATCATCCCAGCATCTTCTGGTCATTCCAAATCATGTTTGTAAGACATGGGTTTGAAGCAATTCTCCCAATTCAGTGACTTCTCAGTTCAATTAAGTTCAGAGGCAGGCTTTGATGTACTCCCTTCTCTTCCCAAGCTCTAATTCTGCTCAGATTTGTATGAAAATGGATTTGTAAACATGCATATATGGATGTCAAATGCAGTCTAGGAGCTAACTAGGCTGTATTCTTCCTGTCCTTTAGTTGTAAAGTTGTCTACCTTTCTTGTTCTAACTCAGGAAACCACTTTAACCTGTGATTAAATCCCAGTGAAATCAAGACTTCAGCATACATTTAAGGCTCAGCCTACACTCCAGTGTTTAAAGGGGCAGACTAATAACATGCATTCCTGAAAAAATATTTATCATGGTAAACCATTATTTCCCTGTGATTGGAAAACATAGGCAATCCACTAAAAGAAATCTATGAGATCACAAGACACTAAAAAATATATTAAATAACACTGAGACAGCTTAACTATTCAAATTTTGTGAGGTCTGATGTAGTAAGTTTGGTAGCTCCACCCTTTCTATACCCTGCAGGTGACTCCTGGCCCTATCTCAGTCCTCCACAACCCCCATTCCCTTATCATTCACCATCAAGAATTCAGCTGATCTCTTGAAACATGCATGGAAATGATATACACTTATACTGAGAAACGTATAAGCAGGGACGTACCATTCACCATTCCTTGCTGAAAAACCCGTATAATTTATAGACATGAACATATAGTAGCATAATCACATATATTTATGGATTTCTGCTTTCACTTTTATGCACCTCTGCAACAAAGTTTGCAACACCAGCATTTTCTTCTTTCCAGGGAAATAAGGAATTTGTGTACATTAACCAAGTAAATGTAGATTCATCTCTGTGTAGCACCTTATCTGACATTTTTCTGAACTGCAAATTGGCTGCATCAATGTTATTCTGTGCTTTCTAGAAGTCCTCAACTAAGCTGTCAGCTGAAGGTGGGAGACTATTGGAATATTCTATAAATGCTATATCCTATCGAAATATGGCAGAGCTCATACGGTCCTTCCACAGAGAACTTCCAGGTACAGGGATTTACAGGGTGCATTCTGTTCTGACAAGACCAAATGTACACCATATTGTTTAATGCAACCTAAATACTTTAACTAATGTTTAATCTTCAGAAGCAGGTTTTCCAATATCACATTAATGGAAATATTCTGTGGTGGCTTCTTGGGAAGTCCCTTATATTGTAGTGTATAAATGGCTCTTTTGATTATTTTATGACATGGAAAAAGAACTGAAAGTGAAAGAAACAACTCTAATGCAAGATGAAAGAAGCATTCACAGTTGTATTTGATAAAACCTTCCTGAAGAGATAACTTAAATTATGAAACTTATTTTTTCCACTGGCATTACATTAACCTTTTACCAAGATATTCAGCCACTGCAAACAGCAACTGATACTGTCTGCAACTATGATACACTACCATGGGTGTTGTTCCAGCCAAATACAGCCCACAAGACAATTCCAGTCATACCACCATTACCATCTTGTACAATCTTGGACTGGACATGAAAGGAAATTACTAATTCAGGAGGTGCATGAATCTCAGCAGAAGTTGCTGCTTCCACATGAAGGAGTGGTTTGCCATTGCTTGGCAAGGAGACACTAGCATGTTTGTCCAGCAGCTCAAGGGTTAATAAAGTGGGGCATGCAGGTGCATGAACCTCCATAAGTCCTTTCACCTTCTAGGAATGGGTTGCTGCTGCAATAATATTATCACAAGACCCTGTCTGTAGAGAGTTCTGCCACCGTTCCAGTGAGTGCAGAAAGGTTTTGGTACAACCTCTCTATTCAGCCCTGAGAAGTCTGAGAGCCTGGTAAGACCAGTGGAAAGACAGAGCTTTTAGCAACAGAGCAGCACCATGCTGTCCACTGTGCCAAGGATGACATACTCTTGACAGGTGATAAATCATGTCAACCTACACAGCCGCCATTATGTTTCCATTGCGGCTATATCTATGCATCTATTTATTACGATGTTTTATCTTGTGGGTTTTAAATATGATGTATTAAAACACAGTGCAGCGTAATCCAAATGCAATGAAGCAAGTAACTGTAAAAGCCAAAATTAGGAGACATTAGAGAACAATGTATTTCAAATTAAGTGGGAACAAGATTACTTGTTAGCTGAAAATAATGAGCACCTTCAGTGCCTTATGTGTATGCGAATGATAGGTGTGCCAAAGGAATATAATCTCAGACGACATTATGAAATCTACCACCGTGAAAAATAAGAGAAGTGAACTGGAGAATCTAATCATTATGGAATTAAAAGAAAATCCCCCCCCACAATCAACATCACAAGCAAAAAAGAATGTTGATTTAACATACAACTGCATGAACTCAAAACCTGCCTGCCCCCAGTGAGACACACCTCAGGTGAACTCCTGAAATAGGGTGGTAAGCAATTAAAATGTTCTCTGCATCTACAGTATGAAAAATAATTACCAAATCATGGGAGCTTGTTATCATCTGTACATCTGTATCATAACTGTACATAATTCTGTACAAAGCAGAACAGTTAATGCAAACAATCACACATTCCAAATTTGAGACCAATCACAGAAAAAATGTAAGCACTTACCATCGACTTTGGATGAGACCAGCAGCAGCAGTGAAACCAGGCAGTTATTAAATTTCAGCTGAGCTATTGCTAGGATTTTCTTTGTAAAACAAATGAGGCAGTACTTTTAATGTACATTGGAAGTACTTTCTACCACTAGCTCATGTAACAGTTTTCAAAACTCCCTTGTCACAAATAACGACAAGCAGTGACTGTCTAGAAAAGTCAGTTAACAAGTTTGCTGAAAAAAAATTGCAGCTGAATACCTCACTTTCACTGCATGATACATTAACAGGCAGTTGGTGGTGAAACTATGAAACAAGGAACATGGATTATAGTACCATATATATGGATAACTCCATTCACAGAAGGAAAACTGCACAGACACGCAGAGAATATATCAAATAAGGAGTTCAATCCAACCTATGGGAAATTACTCCTTCATTTAAAATTGGGTGACTGTAAGCAGGGAAACTGCCTTCTTTACTTTTTCCAAATGTGCATATCTTAAAGATGAGAGGGCAAAAAACATGTTTCAGTTATAATAGCCTATTTCTGCTCATTGGTCTTCCTATCAGTTTTGTAATAGCTCCAGTCTGCACGGTGTCTAAAATTCAAGAGAGCTATTCAGGTCACCTAATATCCACAGAAGAGCTTAAAATTTACTAGTTTCCATATTAGACTCCAAAATTTTCTATATAGACCCCCTCCTCCCCCCTCCCCCCAATACTTAAAAGTATCCCAAACTGAACTCTTAAAGCTATAATTGAGCAAGAAATGCCTACGTTCATCCCCAGAGAGGCCATTCCCACACCTAGCATCCATGAGTAGCTCTGAATTTAGCTCAAATTCCATTTAGTACTCCCAGCTGACATTAGCACTCTTATCCTGCCTGTGGAGTGAGCTCTTCCAGAAGACTGCTCTAACCAGCAGTGTAGAGGATACCTTAGGATGAGGTCCACATCTCCCTCCTTTCAACTCTCAGTAACTCGCTCATGAGATAGAGACAGTATTCATAGTTTGCACTGCAAAATTGGGTAAACCGCACACATATAAATGGAAACAGAGTTTGTAATCCCAAGACTTTTAGACTTGTCATTTCAAAAGAGGATCTTCTGCGACAAGATAAAGGGAGTTTGGGTCTGGGTTTATATTCTTCTTGGTTCTGTCTTTCCTTTCTGAACAATAACCTAGCTGCAACAAGAGGGATGGAGAGTAGCCTATACCCTTGGGCATTCTACCATTTCCTCATTCCTTGGGAAAATCAGAATCTGAGTTCAGCTCACTCAAGACTGAAAAGGTCCTAGACCTAGACCTAGAAAAAACATTTCTGTCTTCCAGGACAAATGCCCAAATCAACAGGTACCTTTGCACAGGACTACATAGTACCTAACTGTTAGCACAGCTGGCCAACAACAACTACCTAGCATCATCAGGAGGCAGCACAAGCCAAGAACCATCCCTGACAGGAAACCTGGATGCAGCCACACTAGTTTCGAGGAGTGGGATGAAAGAACAGTCATGTGGATGTGAAGTGGGAGCCTCTCATGGCTCCTACTTACTTGTGAAAATGCCTTGGTGTCAAGAGTTTGTTCTGGAAAAGCCAAACCTGCTGACTCTTCAGATGGTTTTCAAAAATCAGTTTTGCACTGATGAGCTCTAAGCAGTTCTCCGTTTCAGCATGTGGGAGTGCTGGATCAGCTGGCAGATGTAGGCAGTCGGAGCAGAGAAGCTGGTGCCTCACACAGGTGCCCTGAATCCCTTTTTTTACGGAGCCTTATAGTTTTTCATTGACTATGGAAGAAATGTTGTCCTAATATTTTTTGCCACAGCAATACTTCAATTCCAGATACAGAAAACACTTTTATGTGTAAGAGTGAAGCATGGAATTTTCAGCTTATTTCTTAAGGATATCATTTTCTACCTGGAAAACTTCGAAGTCAAATACTTTTCATTGTGAGAAGCACATGCATCTGTGAAAGCATGCTGCCAGGAATAAAAATCTATAAAATCAAAACATTGCAATAAGCCAGAAAGTGATGCCCTTGGCTATCAATTCTTATTCAATGCCGTGAATATTGATGTTTACATTTAGGAAGAAAATATTTATGCTGAGAAATAAACTATTCTCTTATTTGATGTTACTGCATTCATTTTACCCCTTTAACAAATAATGTTCAAGCAATCCACCTTGTAGGATTATATCCCCATCTGTGATCTGTACTTGTGGCCGAATCCTGCTATTTAATATTCTCCTCTGATATGCCACCCTGCGTAGCTTGATTACCTCGGTCTTTAGTGCCTCCTCCCTATGTTACGTGAACACAGTAGGGCCTGCAGTCAGCCTCAGAGGAAAAAAAAATTACTTTCTTAGGGGAAATGACCCCTACAAATGAATTCTCTACACCTGGAAAAGCTGGCTGGGTTTAGGCATTTAAATGTTCCTTTATTTCATGATCTCTTTAACTGCCAAAATGTGTGGGGGTTTTTTAACACCAAGACAGCAATTTTTGTTCAGCCAGTTAAAGCTATGCCTGTTTTTTTGTTTTTTCACAGCTGATACTGAAACAGCACCAAACTCAAAAGACACCCCTATTTTAACAAAAAAATCCTAATAAAACCAGAAAACAAGTAGTTTTCATCTCAACAGTGGTAACTCTCTTGAGAGAAAACACCTTTTTAGAATAAACACATAAACTGGCCTTGGAAAGTGAGGTCACTTTCTTCCCATTAACAAGTTCCAATGAGTAACTCTTTAAATGAGCATCTAAATCTAATTCAGTTAGAATTACAAGCCAAAATATCATGAAATACACTTCAGAGAGCATATCAGTGTAGTTGCAAAATATTGAAATATTAGCTACTTCTTGACAGAAAAATACCCTCTCCTTCTCTCGTGCTGCTCAAATGGTTTCTATTTCAGGCTGACAGCCCTGTAGTCAATCACACCAGCTAGAAATCTCTTCCTAGAGCAGCTACAGCTTTGGAAATGCAGATACTAGAGCTCTGCATGTACTGCCAATTTTTTTCCCCCTAATATCAAAATAGTAATATTTTTGGTTGGGATTCAATACCCTTTATAAATGCTGCTTTTGTCAAACTTGACTTTTTCCCCCATTGAATATGAACTCTTTGTAACGGCTACAGGTATCAATCAGCCACTCTTAACAGTCCTTTGATATCTATGGAATTAGTTATTTCTAATGGCTGCACTTCCCAGCCCATCAATTCTATCAGAAAGAAGCAGTGGCCATTTTTCCTTTTGCTCCCAGACAGATAAAACAGTTCACACACATAAAAGTATCAGCATTATTATTGAGAACAACAATAATAATCTTATTACAGCCTATAAGTCATGTATACAGATTCTTTTACCTGTCTCAGCTCCCAAAGGAAGTTTGGGTTTGGTTTTTTTTTCATTTTTTTAAGCATCTGAAACCATACAACCTTTTTGCTTTGCAGTTTTTTACTATGCGATCAGATAAGAAAACTTTTTGATCAGTGAAAACATAATGTCAAAGTTCCAGGACAATAAGCCGTTAATACACAAAGGAATACTTTTCTATTACCAGGGTCTGCAACAGAGTATCTTGTTAAGAAAATGCTAAGGAAAAGAATAATACCTTTAGTGCAATTGCTTTAAGAATGCAATAAAATTTCAAGTGTTTCCTTCACCTTTCATTTTATATAGGTCATTAATAAAGATGGTAGGACATTCATTCCAAAATCTGTGGCCAGATTGTCAGCTAGGAGAATGCATTCAACTCTGTTTTCAGCATTTTCACTGAGAATACAGCCAATATCTGAAAAATAAAATAAATTGGTGTAATTAGTGTAGAACAATAATTGTATTTCTGATGAACAAGGCAAGGATTGGATGCTGATGCTGCAGGCTACTCAAGGATGTTTAATTGTATTCATGAACTATTTGTAAGACAGTGAACTGCCAAAACCTCAGATATTTCCAACATGGTAATGGTAATTCTGGAATGGCTGTAGTATATACGAAAAAACAGATGTCATAATGTGTTTCATCTAGTTTAAAACTTAACATGTAATTAACTTAATAGCTTGACAATAGCTGATATAGCAACAAATATAATGCAATTAAATTCATACCTCATTATGACATCAAATTCTTCTACATATGCATTACAAAAAAAGATCAGATTTTGAGACACTGGTATATTTAGTGGTGACTAACTGCCCTTAAAATGCAATTGCATGTAACATTTGCTTTGTATTTCATCACTTGTGAAAATTATTTCATTTTTGTAACACTGTACTTCCTGTAGTCCTTTCATTACACCACAAGTGAAAGCTATTCCTTGGTGCATGGTTTCAAATGCTGTATCTGGGTACTTGGACTTTTACATTCATTATGTAGTGTAATGTTTTCATTTTCTTTATCTTTTTGTACTGCTTGGCTGTTTGTCCAAACTGCTGCAGGAAATTATCATGGATCTTTATCATCTTCTCTGAGTACTGTCTACAGTAGACCTCAGGTGGTCTGTTTTATGCACACAGCACCGTTTTGAGACAGAGTCCTGTTCATGTATTACTTTGGACTGCCCAAATGTTTCTCAAGGTATTATTAGGGTTTCCCAATTGTTAGTGCTGCAGGATGAAAAAGGGTAAGAGTAACGATGAAACAAAATAATTTAAAAAAAGGAGAGTCCTAAAGAAATGCCAACACTGAGCCCAGACACCTGTTACAGAACAGCACTGCCTGACCTGCAGTTTCTGTGACAGACTCCTATATGCAGTTTGTGTTCAAAGAAAACAAAAATACATTTTGAGGTTATAGTGATCAAGTTGCATTAAACAGAAAATAAATTTACTTTGAATTATGTAATTGATTTTTCAAGTGACTCAGATCTTCCAAGCTCAACACGCTAGTGTGTTCCTATTAAAGATATTGAAACCTCTTTGAGAGAAATCTGAAAGGAAAAAGTCGAACTGTGGCCTAATGAAAGTCCCACTCAAATTTAATGTCACGTTCCATTTACTGCAGTAGATGAGGTCCTTGATGCTGACAACAGAGTGCCCCTCTGATCCTGTGGGTATCTACAGCTTGGTTTTTCACTGCACAGGGATATTATTAGGAAAGAGGGATCAGTAAAAAAGGAATCTGAAACCTGATCTAGCGCTGAGGAATGCCTTTTGAATGTGTCATTTGAACTGAGTTATTAATTCTGGGAGGTGTGAACGTTTTTGCTCAAAACCTGAAATGGACCCTGAAAAGTACTAAAAAAGTTAGGCAAGCCTTCATAGAATTAAGAAAAGTGGTTTCAAATAGATAATTATAATTTTGAATCTGTGCATCAAGATTTCAAATAAAACTCATCATGGGTCTGTTGGATATTCCCTGTTTCAGCTTACATTAAGGTCTATCCATTTTCTAGATTTTAAAAACATATATTAATTTATGTATTTATTTAGATCCTGCATACTTAGATGATGTTTTTAGTTCTCAAACTACATGTATTCCCTCATGAATGGTACTGTATCTCCATTTCTAAAATGCTGAATGGGCAGATTGTTTTTATCAAGCGTTTCATATGAACAGTTTATGAACTGTAAACAAGAGGACTGTCTAATGATTGGTTATCATGACTTTCAAAGTTAACTGATACATAACCCCTGCTCAGGGAAAATCGGGGGATTTTTATTGCACTTACAAGGAAATTTCAGGGAATATTATAAACTTACTGATTTTAAGGAAGTAAGAGAATGGCTGACAATAAAATGCTTACAAGCTGTGGCTATGTAATACTGAACTGCTGTGCAATTTCTCCTTCAGCAGGTTCTTCAAAGGAAAAAATACTATATGATGAAATGGATACATTTTTAGAAATTTATTGGAGACCCTTTCAGCAGGGATCACAATGAAAAAGGGAAATGGTGATACTTGCTGAGGCTGACAGCTAAAGGCACAAGCCCGTCAGTCACTCAGTTGTGGTTTAGCATTCTTTTCAACACAGATCATTCAGCCTTCATTTTCCAAACAAGAAAATGTCACCTACATTGCACACCCACATAGTTGTTCTCACTGAGTGCAGGTTGTCACACAGAGGACACAAACAGGGTTCCCATCGAAAACTTCCATCTTTGATAGCACTTCAGAAAGGAAAAGCCACTGATTGCAGCTCACATGCTCTATCCCTGCGGCTTTTTGGAGGAAAAGTTCATTAGCTGCTTTGCATGCCAAGGGACCAGCTGTCCTTCAGCACACGGAGCAACTCTGATTGACCAGGAGGACAAGTGGGAAATAAGCTCACAGCAGTGCCAGCACGGCATATGGTCATGTACCAGCTGTTTCTGAAATGCTTGCCAAACGGAGCTCAGAAATGGGTTGGTTGTTAGGAAAATAAAACCCAACAAAAACCAACAAACAAACCAAAAAGTCCCACTGTCGGGATTCCTGAGATCTGACCACAAAGCCAGAACCGTCAATTTGAAATGTCACACAGCAACTACGTGAATATTTATATTAATCTGTCATTGGCCTCCATGCTCTGACTTGCTCCATTAGAACATCAATGTTCTGAGCATCTGTTCCTTCTATAAGCTTTTAGAGAAAAAAATGTTTAGAAAGGGTGAAATAAGGGAAGTGGATTCGTATTGATGATATACATTACTAATACATTGAGGATATGTACAGAAGGTTGCATGGAGATTGATTTAAATTGGTGCCAACTGTTACGACAGATAAATCCCTGGTGCCCCACATTTTAGTATATTTTATTCTACCTTGAAAAGGGGAATTCAAATTCTGAGCTCCGGAACAAAAGGAGATTTGATTGCGATTGGCACGAGTTCTGTTACAGTGGTGGTGAAATGCTTCTGATAAACCAGGGGAATGACTCAGCAGAAAACACTCAGCAGGATTTTTCCCCCAAAGCTTTTCAGTTTCAACTTTTCATAACAAGAAAATAACTTGAACAGTAATTAAATGGTTCAGACAACAATTCTGTCCTTTTATTACACGGTTTAAAGCACTACTTTCTCTTTAGATCTCTCACAAAATACTCCTGCAAGGTTTGGAGAAAGTAACTGATTAACTGCACGATCATACGACATCAATTACTGCCTCAGCAGCATTTAAGAGAACACTGGTAGTTCATGAAGCTACACAATACTGCATACTTAACTTTTGGCTAGTCTAAACCAGATTTATGACTAAATTAGGTGCTAAGTATGTTCAAAATAAGCAAACCCTAGCTAAAACAAAAATAAGAATAATGCTGCTCTGTACCAGGAAATGAGAGGCAGTGTTTGCATTCATGTTTCTTATGAGATGTACTTTTTATATACAGACTTGTTGAAAGGCCTAAAAGGGACTACATCCGGTACTGAGGGATCATCTTTTCAAAGACAATCTTGGTTCCAGTGACCGTGCACAAAAGAAGCAGTGTGAGCCAATATGGATGACATACTGTGTTTTGGAACTCCAGGAGCCACACATTGAGCAGAGAACAAAAAGAAGTAAACCTCAGGATTACACAGACAGAAGACTTACTTTGACATATTACGTAATATTGACTTTCCTTAGGCCCGTACGTGTTCATGTATTTCAGAAATGTGGGGTGGTAATGTACACCTGAAAAGGGCATCATTATTTTCCCAGTTAAGAAGCTTAATGAATACTTTGGTGTGTCTTGTCATATTTTCAGCCTTAGTGGCCCATTTTCACCCATCTACTATGCTAAAAATGTTGCCCTTTCATTACTCCACGGTTGTGTAAACAGTTGTGATTAAACTGGCATTTAATCAATTGGAACAAAATCTCCGTGGCTCTCGAGGAGCTCACCTACTAAACCCGACTTTCAATGGCACCAATCTTCTAACAGACGACTTCCCTCCCAGACGGGCTTTCATTGCGCAGTAAAATAAACTTTCATTTGCTAACCTTGCCCTCGGAGTCGTTCAGAATTTCAAAAGGACCTCATATGACAAACACCGCTACGCTCCATCATTATCCCCCACGCCCTCCCTCGCATTCCTGCCCCGGCCCTGCCTGGGTGTTCCCCTCCCCGGCGGCACAGCCCTCCCGAGGGGCGCGGGTGGTTCCGGCCGCCGGCTCTTCCGCCTCAGCGGCTGCCCCGAGGGCCGCTGCCGCTCCTGCCGCCCGCCCGGTGACTTCCGAGCGCCTCGCCCGCCACTTCCCTCCTCCGGCGCCCGGCGGACAGCGCGGCGCTCTCCCGGCGGGCGGGAGGCTGTACAACCAGGGCAAAGGGACACTTCCCCTCCTCCCCCCGCCCTTCCTGCGTCGCGGCCCCGGCATGGAGGCGGCTCGCTGGAGCCCGGGCCCTACTGACAACGACGGAGATAAAAACAGGGACGGGCACGGGACGGAGCGGTGCAGGCGTCCCTCGCATCCCGCCCACCGACGCGGTGCTCATGGACCCCCACCACCCGCTCGGCGCAACCCCACAGATCTGGGATCCGGGCCGCCCTCTGGGCGGAGGGATACGGGGCGGAGCCGGCGGCGCGATGCGCCGGGGCGCTGAGTCCCGTTGCCGGGTGACGGAGCGGCCGGCCCGGCCCCCTCCCTCCCTCCTTCCCTCCCCGTGGCGCTGGAACCGCCGCCGCCGCCGGTTTACGTAACGCCTCCCGGGGCAGGTCCCGGCTCCGTCCCGCCCGCCTCACTCGGGGACGGCAGCAGCGGGACGGAGTCCGCCGCCTCCTCCGGCTGCCAGAGGCCCCAGGGCCCCGCTCTGCGCCGCCACGGCAGGTAAATGCCCGCCGCGGACCCGGGGAGCAGAGGAAGGGGCAGGGCTGAAGGGAGGGAAGGGAGGGTGGCAGCCGCCCTGCCCGTAGAACGGGAGGACGGAGCTGGGAGGCGGTGGCGGGCGCCCTTCCCCTCCCCCGCTTCCTTCCCGCCGCTGCGTTGGGACAGGCGGCCTGGACCTCCGGGAGCGCCGGGCCGGTGGCTCGGGGCCCGGCTGGGAAGGCCCGCGCATCCCTGCCCTCTCCGCTAACAGCCCGGGAAGAGGAGGAGTTGCGGGGCCGGGCCTGATCCCTCCGGGAGGACGGTTTCCCGGGACGGCGCGTCCCGCTCCTGGGCTGCGCCTGGCTCAACGCGGCGGGAGCGTGCCGGGGGGCGCGGGAGGAAGGGGCCGGGGAGGGGGTGACAGGAGCGCCGGGGGCCGGGCGGGGGGCGGCTGCCGGCCGGCGGCGGGCAGGGCTCGGGGGCGGGGCCGGGGGCCCGGCCGGGGTGCCCCGGTCAGAGCGCTGCCCGGTAGGGGAGCTGGGCCCTCCCTGGCTGCCGCCGCCGACTCCGCGCTCTTCCATCCCGGCGGCACCTGGCGCCTGGTGAGCGGCTTGCGCCGAGGCCGGGAGGGAGGCGCCGGCCTGGAGCGGGAGCCGCGGCTCGGTGCCCTCGGGCCGGGTCACGCCCGGGAGCAGAGGAGGAGAAGGAGGGAAGGGAAGGCGGCACCCAGCACCCACCCGCTGCGGGTGCCGGCCCGTGCCGGTGTCACCCGGCGCCAGCAGACGGGAAAGCGGAGGATGCAGCGATTCGGGTCGGAGTAGGGGGATCCCGATCCGGGCAGCCCCTCGCCTGCCCCGCCTGACCCCGAGTTTGAGGTGACGGGGCTGTGCCGCTGTCGGGCCCGGCTGGTGCTCACGCCGTGACCTTTCATCCTGTGCGAGCTTTCAGAGCGCAGCAGCGGCCGCGCACCGGGGAGGGGGAGCTGGAGACGGGCTGGGGCTGATGGAAACCGCCCCGGCTGAGCCACGGCGTGACAGCGCTGCCCCGGGGGCCGATCTGGCGGGACTCGCTCCCCTCCTCTTTTTTTTTTTTTCCTTTTTTTCCCTTTCCAGCAGCATTGTCCTTTAGGGCCTATTGAAGGCAAAAGGCGGATAGGAAGGCTAGGGCTGCTGCTGTTTGAGGAGGCGGAGCTGGGCTGATGGGAGACTGACGGGAGCCGCATCCTATGGGCGCTGGGAGCCGGGCGCCGCTGGGGCGGGACCGCCGGCCGCGGCCTCTCGCGGGCGATGGGCGGGGTGGGGGACAAGGTTTGGCGAAGGTTACAGCTGAATGCAGAAGTGACACAAACTGACACTTCGCTCCAGCAAACTCGTTTCCATCTTCTCCTTGTGTCGTCTCGATTAAAAGTATACACGTATTGAGCCGTGTTATGAAACTTTGAGAAAAGCGAAAGTGTGGTGCTTTTTTTCTGTCTTGTCTTTGTTTTAATTACTCATTGCAGTACCTGATGCTGATCTGAAGGGTGAAAATAGTATGATTTGCTTGTCCTTCCTTTCAAATAAAACACATTCCTGTATTCTGATGTTTTCTGTATATAAGTGATTTGGGTTGTAATTTATAAGCTTGGGATCAGAGGCCGCTGTGGTACGTGTAGTTGATTTTCCTCATTCAAGCAGTTTTAAATGTTTCTGGTTTCTGTTGTACACCGTATATTTCTTCCGTGTTCTTGGGATGAAGTGGGAATTGCTGATCGACTTTGATTTCTTAGCTGTCAAAAGTGAACTCGTGATGATTCAGTAGATAATTGTGTAAAACAAAGTACTTCACTGCAGTGCTTAAACCCTACGTATTGCAGGCTCCTCACAACCCATAGGAGTCTGTAACTGACATTTTTCTTTATTATTTAAGACAAAAATATGCCTTATAGAAGTAAATTATGTGCAACTTGATTGTTACTTGACATGTAACTGTACAGATTTTATTTTGTACTAATCCTCCATCTGCTGTTTCTTGTTAGTATGGATTGCTAAAATGGTAGAGTACAATCATTCTCTTCCAGTCAATAAAGCATATCATATAGGTATCAAAATCTTCTCTTCTGATCATTTAGATATAAGAGGCGATGTAGGTGATTTGAGTAAAATGAGTAGTATGGTATATGTTCATAATGTTATTTATTTTCAAAGACTTGACAGTTATAGGGGAAATCCTGACACAGTCCGTTGAAAGCATCAGCAGTTTGTATCTCCACCGTGTTGTGCTTGACAGATATTAACACATGTACAGTGACACAACCTTATCGGTGTGTTTGGGGCACCATTGGGATAAAGATCCTTTGAGTCCACAGATTCTGCAAATTTGGGTTGGGTAAATGACCCTCCAGCTTTTCTGCTCATGAGCAGTGGAATCGGAAGAAAAGTAAGGGTCAAACAGATCTCTGTGTGACCCAAGAAGAAAAAATGGAGGCCTTGAACTTCTTTTATGTAATATTCCTATTTCATAGGCATATTTCAGCATTCCCCACTGCTTTTGTTGTTGCTATTTGTTGCTCTTCCAAGTAAGAGAAATTCCATAGGGGTAAAATGATGTCAGCATTTTCCTTTGCTCATTTGCTGTGCATTCTAGCAGGAATAGGGACAGAGGAAGATCTACATACTGCTCAAAACTTCATTGTTTGTCCATCTTGAGCATTGTGTTTCTAGGTGAAGAGGGGGAATGAAGCAACCAAGAGGTTGCACAGGTGCATATTCTTGAGGGATTTTATTGGGTTTTAGGCATAGTGTTGTAGAGTCAGACATTTTATAAACTCAGCTAGAATCCTAGCAAAATCATGTCTCAGTTTGCTGCTTCTTTAAGCAATAGCTAATAACTAAAAGTAGAAATTTAGTACTGTAATAGGATAGGCAACAATGTCTGGTAAAGCAGAATGTGGGGAAGGCAGTAAAACTTAGAATTCCTGTAGAGTTGGAGAGGTAGCAAGAAATATTCCAGTTATCTGCATTGCTAATGGAGCTTGGAATACAAATGATCTTCTAGAAGCTATTTAATACGTTCTGTTTATTTAGATATTCTGGTTTTTGGATATTCTTCTGTCTTGTGGAACAGAGATTGGAATCCTTCATTTTTGTCCAAGAAAAGTGACAGACTGGTTGGATAATTTGCAAATGTAGTTGTAGAAATGAGTTGTTATGTTGTCCATCCCCGTAGTCCCGCCCCAAGAATTTTTTCTGACTAAAGTCAATTGCGTGATACAAAATAAAAATGTTCAAATGAGTATTGGCATGTTTAGTTACATTTCTTTACACAGACAAAAGGAAAATTGTCTAATTGGAAGAAAAGTTACGGTTTTTTATTAATTTGGAAATAATTTACTAGATTTTTCTAGTCAGAAGTACCATGTAACTGCAGGACTGTCAGTGTTTTAGTAGAAAAAGATCTAGATGATCTAGTTATAGTATTTTTACTAAAAAGCATCTTGCTCTACTTTCCTGAAAGTTGATTGGGTTCATTTTTAATGGCTGTTAAGAGTTCGAATGTGTATTTTATTGGCCCACAGAGGTGGTTAGGGGTCCGAGGAAGGATTGAGTAGCTTAAACATTCAGTACAAAGATTATTCTTTCACAGACATCTTACTAGCAGCTATTTCTGTAGCTTTATTGGAAGCTACTGAATATTTTAAATTTTTAATCATCTACTTCCTTTATAATTTCATGTGCAGGATGTTTCAATCTACCTGCATAATACTATACATTGTTTGTTTCTACATATAAATTCTGTTCATAACTTTGGTATTAAAGAAGACATACAGAACCTGTCTTTCCAAGAGATTTATTTCTGAGGCAATAGTATAGAAATTTAAATAATGAAGTATTTAAATTCATTTTTCACTCTTGTGATATTACATATAATAGTTTAATTATATTAGTGTGGAAATTTAAATTATGAACTATTTAAATTCATTTTTTCAGTTCTGATATTGCATGTAATAGTTTAATTATATCCTGCAAAGTCTGTGCTCCGGCTTGCTACAGTGGTTTTCATTTTTAATATAATTTGGGGAATGTTTAACTTTCTGGGCTTTACTGTATTGAGGAAGAAATTTCAAATATGCAGTCCATGCTAATGTCACTTGTGTCTGTAACTTTCTAGGCCTTATTCTGGAAAGGATAGCATGTGAAAATTTATACTCTGTGCAAAAAAGTCTGTTAATAAGTAAATTATAACAGGGATGAAATCTGAATAATTTTGTATGTTTTTTACAGCTTTTAAAAATCTTTCCCTAGTTACTACTAAATTTACCAAAGGAACAAGATCTGCTGGGTAGAGTGCTGGGCTAGGATTGAGAAAAGAGACCTGTAGTTTTCTATCAGCTCTGCCACTAAGTGAATTCAAGTGAAATTTCGTTTTACTGTGCTTGTGTTTAAGGTGCTGTATGGAAAGGAGTAGCTGTTACCCCTTTTGTAGGTTGTGAAATTGTGTGAGTTTGTTTTTATGGTTTGGTTAGATGGACTAGCTTGGTTGTAGAAGAATTCTGAAGGGAGACATGGTTGCATTGCAGATGAGATTTTGCATATATAGACTGTGGAAGAAAGTACAGAGAGGGAGAGATAAGGCAGTAAGAGACTAGGGTAGCTGAAGGCCAGAAAAAATAAAGCAGCCTGTCATAAGATGGTACAGTTTTAACATCAGAGCAGCAGAGTGGGGTTGCAAGATCTGTATTCTCTGGAGGATTATTCCAGGTAGTGTTAGCTTAGTCAGGACTTAGACTGAGATAATAATCAACAGTAAAGTGGGGAAACATGCTAAAACATACACAGATTGATTCAAGAAGTTATTTTGATAATTTAGCATGTGTCATATGTACTTTTTAAGAAAATAAAGTGTTTTATTAGCCTAAAGGAAAAAAGGTCTGCTTGAAGAATCACTAATGAAGAAATCAGTAATGCATACTGCTGCCACTGGATGAGTAATTAATTCTCACTGGATCCTTGTGCCACTGTGTTATTATGAACTTGAAACAAATTTGAAGACTGTGGCTGAGAGGAAGTGCAACTTTAAAACATAACATTGTATTTAAGACACTGGAATATCCTGAAAGAAATAGAGCCAGATTCCAGTTATTTGTTGGCTTGATAGCTTTACTTTTAAAACTGCAGGAAAAAATTTTACTGTTTCATGATATTTGATTCTGCTCTCTGAAGATTTTGAGCTAATTACTGTTACTAATTAGCTAAAGACTGCTGTTCAGTGAATTCCTCTCCTGGTTCTGTCTTCTGGGGTAGAAGTTCACTCTGCTGCGCATTTGACTCTTGCCTTTGACAATGAAACTGAGTTACCTTTAGTAATTTTTCTTTTATTGATATTTTTATAGCTGTTTTGATGAAAGTCATGTTGAATTGCGTGAGGTGACACAAAAGTTTTAGAATGTCTCTGTAAGTTCAGATATTAGTTTGTCATATGTAGATGATTTTCTCACCAGCCTCTCTGAACTGAATATCTTACTGACTTCAGAGAAACCTCAGAGTTCCAGTTTTTAGTAACTTTGTTCTTGAATTGTGAAAGAAATGCCTTGGTTAACAGTACAGTAACTTCCTTGAAGAGAATTAATGTAATGCTGACCTGCTCTTTTTGTAAGAGGTTCTCTGGTTGCATTGTAGTAAAATGACCTTTTCAGCTGTCACTTGAAGTATCAGGCAGCAAATGTATTATTTTAAGAGCAATATTAAACTGTCCTACTGATGCCTTAGGTTTTAACTTTTGTATTTTTAAATCCTGTACTGCTTAGAGTGTAACTCTGAAGTTCCTTGTAGCCTGTAATTCCTGCTCTCTCGTACTGGGTAGACATAACAAAGCCTCTCCAGGCTTTGCCTTCAAGGACAACCAGGCTGTTTTTAGGCCCAAAATGTGTAAACTAAAGATTCTAAGGGGGGCAAGCTGAGGGGCGTTACATCGCTAAAACTGGGGCTTTAATTGGAGAATTAACCCTGATATGCAAATGGTCCAAACCTATAAAAGTGTGAAGAACTCGTGACCTGTCGTCCATCTTGGGGTCCAATTTTGGAAGCAGCCTCTGGCTCCCCCAGGGTGTACCTTGAAGGCCCTTCAAATAAATACCTATCTTTATTCTCTTACTCTTGTCTAGTCTCTGTTTCTAGGTGGCTGGAGGAGGCATCACTACCTATTCAGTTAGTAATAATTTTTTTTTAATAAATAGTGTTTTTAGGCAACATACTTAATCATAAAAGTGGAGATATGGTAACAAATATCACCACTGTGTTTATGGAAAAAGACAGCCTGGCAGCCTTACAACATAAACTAAACAATCAATGCCTATGCAAATTCATTACAATGTTAAAATATGAATTATTTCATATGACTTGCTATTCTCTTCAAAATTGAAGAGTATCCTACTTCAGATCTCAATTTCATAAATAGATAGAAGTTCATTTACTAATATTTTGGAATAAAAATTAGAGGTGGTAGAGGGGCAGGGGAAAAGTATTTGAAACAATTTCCTTTGTAGGCCTGCCACCTTTTATGTACTGTAAAGTCAGTAACTTCTCTGGTTAAGTTGTAGATATTGCAAATTCAACTTGCCAGAACTCTGCATTTACTGATCCTCCTGTGACTGGCACGTCTTGTAAGTTTTTACACAGTTATTAATGAAAATATTGTCTATATGTGGCTTCCAACTTAATTTATGGTAACCTTTTTCTTAAATTAAATAACTGTTGAAGAAACTATGTAGTTAGGTGAAGTTATATTTGTTTTTAAACTCTTCATGAGTCTATTTAAAGCTTTTCAACAAGATAGTAATTAACTCCCTGAACTGCAGACCAAGTATAAAAAACATCAATAGTAAGTATTCAGAAAAGACCTTCATGAAAATTAAAGAAATTAATAAACCAGAGTAAAATGTACAGTGTGGTCTTTAACTAGTTAGCTGTTTGTATACAGCTGGATTATTAACCTTGGAAGTATAAATAGCAGGACAAATATCACAGCCTTTAAATGAACACTGGTGGTTGGATCGTTGGCATTCATAATTCATTCTCCTTTTCCTTGCCTGACTGAAAGATGCAGTGTGTGCCTAAGAGTAAATTGTATATTAATTGAAATAAACCTTGTATGGTTGCACTGGATTCCGGCTGATATGAAGAGCACTGAATATTTTATCAGGGTGGCCCCACTGGTGGCCTGGGGTATGATTCCACCTGTTGGCTGCCTGTGCCTTGAAGGCGTCTACAACACGTGTTGGGGCACACAGGTGCCTGTGTCTACTCACTGAGGTGTTCAGAACCAGAGTCACGTCTGTTTTAATGCACACACATGTAATTTGGTGCTTGGGCCTCCAAGCATTAGCATCCCACTTGGGAATGGAGTTCAAACAGGCAAGTACCTGTTGGTAACTGATAGTTTGAACTGCTCTAAAAGTTGAGTAAATAAAGGACATCAGGAGGGAAGGAAGGAAAACGATCAAATGGTCAAGAGCATATATCTGGTCTTTCCATTGCTTGACTGCATCCTGTGTTGTGTTTTTAAGTCCTGCATATATTCTAGGTGATACTAAGGCTAGTAAATATAGTGAGACACAAGTAGTAGAAAGCTTACAGATTTTACATGCCAAAAATCGTGAAGATAAATGTCTTGGTGAACTTAAAATATGTGCATCTGTGTGGTTATAGTTCTGTTTGGTCTTGGTGTCTATTAACTCAATTTATGTTTCCCTAAATCTGAGAAAGTGTTATTGAAGTATGATGATGGTAGTCAATGATGTGTGGTCTGTTGCTTGTGTACATAGTGAAAGGTACTGCTTTTGATAAATAGTGAAGATTCTCGTGGGACTGAACAGAAAAGACTGTAGCTATCTCCTTCTTGAAGTTGCATCTAGAAAAAGTTGCATCTGTTTCTCCCCAGGATCTCTCAGGCCCAGCTGCCCATCCAGGCAATCCCTGTGTAATAGACTTGAGGTAAACAGGGGAGAGCAAGATGCTTGTCTCTGGCATTGCTCTGGTACACTGATTAGATCTGCAAATTTAAACTGAAAAACTTGAATCGTATCACTGTCTTCAATAATAAAAGAAATGTGGCAGAAAGGTCTGAAAGCTGATGTCAGTGGTACTGAAATTACACTGATGGTTGGAGAGTATAAGGTGAGGCAATGCCTCAGTGTTTCTGAGGTCTACGTATGCTGCCTTCTGCACTACGACACGTTCTCCTGGGTTCTCCACACTTGGGTGATCTGTCCTATTCTTGGTTAGTTACAGTGCAACACCTGCCTCTCTCAGCAAATCTGAAGCAACTAGTAATTTGTCATTGTCAGGCTGAATCTGCCCAATGCTACAAGTACAGGGTATGGTTGCATAGGTGCCTAGGGAATTTCTGTAAAAATATTGGAAGTAAATATCATACCTGCTGAAGTACCTGGACTGGCTTCCACACTTCAAGTTCCTAAGAATAATCCTTGTCTGAAAGACTTGGATTTGAATTAGCTAAAATGTAGTTTCTGCATTCTGCCTTCCTAATGTTTTCTTGTTATTCTTAAGTGGATCTAATAGTGGGTTGCTGCTGAAAGGGGCAACCCCACTTACTCTCTTAAGCCAGATGTAGATATTTCGTGGTGAGAGAGTGAGTTGATCACAGATTTGTATTTTTTGAAGACTGGATTACCAAAAATGAAATCTTTCCATTTGGAACAAAAAACTGATGCAGTGCATCCCTGCAACCACACAGTGGATGTGTTAAGTACAAGGACAAGAGGGTGGGAACATGGAGGGGAGAATGAGAGAAACAGTAGAATGTCTTGTCCTCTCTTGGTGGCAATGTGCAGTGGCGGTGCAGTTCCTGTTACACTAACTCACCTTTAAGTCATCCACACAGGTTTCTCTGTCAAAATGCTGCTGCTGTTGTTCGCTTCAAAGTTAGTTACTGCTGCTATAAAAATGATCACTTACGGTTTTTGCAAACTGGTACCAGTGCTGGCAGCAGTAGTAATTCCTTCAAGTTTTTGTGTGACATTGTTTTAATTAATTTTTAATGTGAAAAATGTTTACCTAAATTCTTTGTCATTAGGTACTGATTTGTATTTTTAAACTTCTAAAAAGTGATCATACATCTGTGTTATGCTAAATGTGTACATTTTTCTTTTTTCTGGTAAGATTTTTTGAAAAAGTAGTCATGTTTAAACAAAGTAAAATTTGGTTCAAACACCAGGGTACACAGTAACAAACTAAATTGGAAAAAAAAAAATTCATGTCAGTTTATGTTGTTTTTTAAGGATAGAATGGAATTATTAGGATTCTACTGATAGCTGGATAACCTTTAGGACAAATTCTTACTTAAATAATGTAATTGTTGCCATTGTTAATGGCAGCTGGGCATTTGAAAATAGCGAAGCAGCATTTCACTTCTCTAGATTCAGACAATCTTTCCATTTCTTAAATGTGATCAGTGCAGGTGTTTTTAACAGTTTGAAGTCCTTCTTAAATAGCAAAATTTTGGAGATATAATACTTTGAGTTGAGGTGGTTGCAGGTTACAGATGTGCTGCACTTAAACTTACCTGGTGGAGCTGCATAATCTGTGGTAGCAGAGATTGTTTTATTTGTCATGTTTTATTTTGTCAGAAGTGCTCTGAGCTCCACTGTTTATTGAAACAGAAATGGTGTCTATGTGCTGCATAATGAAGTACTTGCTTTTGGGTTTTTTTCAATGCAGCTTTAATATTGAGTTGACCTCCTGAAACAGTTTCTTGAGTGATGCTATGAAATAAAAATACTTCCATCTTGAAGGTAAAATTTGCTTCTTAAATTGTCAAGACTCCCACTGAACCATGATCTGCAAAACTTGCCAACTATTAGGCTTATTAATGAATTTTTTTAAGTCGTATTAGATGTACTGAAGGACCGCTTCATAAGTCTCCACTCTGCAGAGATGATTCTTTACAAGTCTGCTGTATGTAATGAGAACCTTTCCAAAAGAGTTACGTTTGCACATTCAAACCTTGCAGTTCTATGAAATGATGAAGTTTTGGGGTGTACACAAGTGTCTGCAGGTTTTTCCCCTTTCTGTCTTGCCTTTTTTTTCTTAGCTTAAAAGTTTTACATTTTCCAGCTTATATATATTTGTTTTGCAGAAGTGAAAAATACACAGATTAAAAGAATTTGGGGTCTTTGATATGGAACTGACCTCCTAGTGCAAATGTCTCCCCTGCTAATTCTGTGGTCCATTAGCAGTTGTTTCCCTTAGCTCAGTTTTTGCTCCCTGACAGAATTGGTGTTTTGACATCTTGTAACAACGTTCTTGTATGTTAATAACGTGCAACCCTGTGGGTGGATCAGCTTATTGAACTTCTCCAGCAACTGTTTTTCAAAGTGTTGTTCTTGTATGATGGTAAACATAAATGTTTTATAAAAACAGCTGTACTAGTTCAGACAAAGGCTTTGACAAACCCAGTACTTGTCTGCAACATCATCTGTAAAGGAGCAGTTAGGGACAAAAAAAGAACAGGGAGAGTGATACCTCTCCTAAGTACTCCCTTAGCCATACACTATTTTCAGCCTAGGGGATTTCCTGACCCTGATACGGTTTGTCTAGTTGGAAACTCTCAAAGGATCTCTCTTATTCAATTTCTATTGAAGGCCATCTAATTTCAATTTTTTTTTGAGCCTTCAGGATCTTTTGCCAAGGAATTCTAGTAGCTGTTGTGTGACGTTTTGTATGTAGATCATACTACCTCATTAGTACTCTCTGTTAACAAAAAATAGACGTTGACCAGTCAGTCTCTATCCATGGAGAGACATGGATTAATAGCTCACAACTCATTGATTTATGCATGAATAGCATCAGGTGGTTATTGCCCCATTTCACGTTTACCTATGCTGAATTTTGTTTGCCTTTTTATTGCCCAATCCAGTTTCATAATGTCCTTCTGCATTTTTTCAGTTACTCTGTAGTCACTATCCTTGATCGCTTGCTGTCCTTTGGTAGCTTCTTAACTGTGTCACCCATCTCATCTTCCAGGCCACTTAGGAATTTATCAGATAATGCAGGTCCCAGTGCAGAATCCTTCAGAACTGTGCTGGTGACTTCCCCTGGTATCATCTTGATTATATCTGTTCTTTTTCTTTGCTAACCTGAGTAACTGAGGCTTATATGGTAGCTCTTGAATCCTTTGAGTAATTCCATTAAGCTTTTATACGGGATTAGCAGCTTCAGATTTTCATTTGGATAAGTGTTATGAAAATAAGCTTGCAGATTTGCGAGGAAAAAAATCCTGCAGTAACACCCACACACTGCTTTCTGTCTCCCCTGTGGGTTCTCTGACTTGAGTTACACTAGAACTGTAAGCCCAGCCTCGTTAGACATCAGTCCCCTATAAAACATAAACCCATTACAAATAAGACTGTATCACACTTGCACCTCTTGGTAATGCTTCTTAAAAAAGATAATTCTGTGTATATTTAAAGTTGATTCACAGAGCTGCTTTTATGCTTCTGACCACTTTTGGTGCTTCGATTCCAGCCAGGTGTTTCTCATGGCAAGACAATATTTCTGAAATTTTGAATCGGGAGTTGTCTGAATTGAGATGGAGAGAGAGCCATAAGCATTATAATTTTTTTTTGTTTTACAGTAGTGTTTCGGTGCCTTGGTCATGAATCAAGCCCCTGCTCTTGCTATAACAATAACATCAAACATCACCAGTACATAAAAAAGTTGTCCTTGCTCTGAAGACTACACAGCCAAATTTCTTAGGTTATCAAGGAATGTGGTTAAAAAATAACAACTTCTCTTACTTCTGAATTCACATGTCTTTTAAATACCATGTGAAATTTATTAAGCACACAGATTCCATTGTTTGCTAGATTTTAAATAGGCTTTGTTTTTGGGCTTTGACAGTGCCATCCCCAGTGTGTGGCTGCTTGGTTTGTATGTTAAGGATTTGTTCTGTTTTTTCATGGAAAGAAACGAAAGAAATTTGGGTAAAAATGCAGAATCTTCCATAATACATAAGAAAAATTTGAAATTCTCTTGCCATCATATAATGTGGTCATGCTTTTGACTATCAATCTTCTAAGGAGGACTGAACTTTACTGCACTGTGTATGTGATTTTAGTATGCTGTGGACTAAACTTGATAAAATTTTTACTTTGTTTTATACTAATTAGGATTTGCATATTTCTTCCCTACCTGTAGTTGCCAGAGAGAGGACAGATTGTTTGCTTTTAATAAAACCATTTTGTGAAAAAACACTACATTGAAAAACATTTTCCTGGTTAAAAAATGTGGACATTTCTATTCACATTAAAAAAAAAAAACTTAAGGCATGTATGATCTTTTTTTTTTTTCTCTATTCACTGAATAATTGTCATATGCTGTCAAAGTGGAGAAAAAGAACTTTTGGAATGAGAGCTGTTCATTTAAACTGTAATGTACTGATGCATTTCAAAGAATGATGGAGGAAACTTTGTATAAAACAGCAGTTTCGACTTAACTGTTGTGTGGCAATGTGTTTGGTCTAATTGTTAACATGTAGCAGTAGGGAGAATGAAATACTGGAAACAGATGTTTTCCCTTTTGGGACTTGGAGGAAGGAAAAGTAGCATCTATAGCTTTATCCAAGAGATTGGCTTCTCTGTAGTAATGTATCAAAATGTGTAAAGAGTAAATTTGAGTTTTGAGAGACTCACTTGCAGATTATGCAAGTAAACAGCATATTCGTTTTCAACCTCTTTCAATATGCAATCCAGTAACATTTTTTTTTCTACTGATGGTATAGACCCCAGTGTAGTGAATTTAAGCCTGCAGACAATTTGCTTTCTTTTCAAGTTACATTTTATTATCTCCAGGACATCGTCTGTGGACTTTTAGTTTACCTGTACCTATACAATTGTAAGGGGTATAGTTTTTATTCTCTTATTCCAAATCTTCTAGTACTTTTAAAGTTGATATTTAAGAAAACTTGAAAGCTTGTTAAATCATTGGATTGTTTTGAGGTTTTTAATTTACAAAAAATGTTGGTTTACGACCTTGCTGTGTGGATACACTATTTTCAGAGGCCTCTTAGTGCTGATAAAGTAGAGATGAGGTTACCTTAGATTAATTCAGTGGGTTTTGTGGTTTGGGTTTGGTTACTGTTTTCTAACAGTATGAAAGAGAATATGGAGGAAAAAAGCTGTTAAAGGCATGGAATTGTCTTGTTTGGCATGAACTTTTAGTTAATCTTTCTGTTGACGATCCATACATTAGCACTTTCTTGGTGTGCTTGTATTGAGCTTCATTGAAGAGTGATTTAATTACACTTTTCTTTTACTGTGCTCTTTGGTAATCTCTGATTTTATGCTGTCATCCTGTATTCCATGGACAGCAACTGCCATAAGAAGCTGTTTGTGTTGCTTTCATTATTGTAGTTCCAAGACACTTTAAAAAAAAAAAAGTTCTGTGTATTTGTTATGACAATACCCATATTTGAGTTATTATATGGGGAAGACTACATTACTTTGTCTTCAAAAAAGGTTATTTACCGTGAAAGAGAAACTGCGTTGTAGGGAGCAAACCTAGAGTGCTCCAGCTTCACTTTCTGTACCATCGATCTCCTTTCTGTTGATTGCTATAGGTTATTTAAAGTTGTTGCTTTGCCATAGTTAGATCTTAGAAGACTAAAGCTTAGTTATTTTCTTCTGCTGTCTATTGTAGATCAAAAGAGTATTTAGTGTCTATCACGCTGAATAGAATTTAGAGAAATACATGTATTCTAGGACAGTATAAGTTGAAAAATCTGAGTGCTTACACAATATCGTGTTCTCATTCCTTTACAAGACACTTCATAAATTGGCTCTTGTGCCTCTAGTGGTTAAGCTGCTGACAGTTTATCTGGTGTGACCTTGTTAAGGTCATTGATTAGTATTGCAAAAACTGAAGGTTACTTAAAAGGAAAAGATACACTAAGAAGTGGAGTAAGGAGAAATTATTTTGAAATAATTTAAACATGTATTTTTTACTTTGTAAATAAAAAGTAGTTTTCACAAAATATTGACACAGATGTTTAAATTTTTATTTGGTAATTCTTGTTATAAGGCATATCCATCTGTCATATTTTATAGCTGGAAATAAAGAATTCTTTCTGACTTAGTTAAAATAACTGGCCTTCCACTAATTATTTAGGCTGTAATGTGCTCCCTCTATTCAGATTAGCCCTGGCCTTGTGAGGATGGAAAAATTATTTTTACCGAGACAGCGTGAAATAGATATAAGAGGGATAATAACTATTTTTCAGAAAGTGTTACCTCTAAAATCAGACTTCACATCTATCAGTAGAAATGTTTGCTCTTCGAGTGACTTGTATTAATTTGATATGAAAAGTCTCTCTAGTACTGGAATGGGAATATACTCTGTGTGAAATTTTGTAAATTCTAAAACATAAATGGACATGTTTAGGACCATCTGTGAAACAAAGTACTTGAGAGTTGTAAAATGAGAACTCTTAAATAATATTTAAGAAAGTTGTTTAGATTTCCAGTTTTTATATCATGTAACTGAATGTTAAAAGAGGTAATAGAAGATGATATTCAAAAAAACTGAACTGCAATACAAATTACAAAAATTCTGTTGTCTGATTTCATAATTTCTCTTACAATCTGTCTCTCTCTTGCTGTCTCTTCCCTCTCCTCCGCATCTAATAAAAGCAAGACACACTTTAACTGGTCAGCTGAAGTCAATCAAATTTTGTTAGCCTAGATCTCAAGAACTGAATTTCTCAAATGCTTCTCTTAGATAAGTGTTAAGATAGAAAAGGGAGGCCACATTATCGTCTCGTTCAGGGAAAAGTTGAAGCATAAACTCGGTCATTACTAGGTGCTAAGGACCTAAACAATGTGTCAAAGTTTTGATTTAAGTGACTCAGTATCCAGCAGCTTTGCCATATAGAACCAGAACGGTTTGAGTTGAAAGGAAGCTTTAAGGATCATCAACATTCACTTCTGTGAGCGGGAACATCTTTCATTAGATATGGTTGCTCAAAACCCTGCCCAGCCTGACCTTAAATACTTGGAATAGATCATGCACAACTTCTCTGGACAAGTTGTTAATTGTCTCACCCTTTCAATGTGAAAAATATCTTCCTTATGTCCGGTCTAAATCTACCAGATTTTAGTTTAAAACCCTGTCATTACAGACCCTCATAAAAGGTCCGTCCCCATTTTTCTTCCAAGCCCCTTTTAAATTCCTGCAGGACCTGGGGATGCATTTCATCAGATTCCATGGACTCATGTACCTTCAGGTTCCTTAGATGGTCTCAAATCTGACCTTGTCCTGCAGGGGGCAGTTCTTCATTCTCCCAGTCCTCACATTTGCCTCCTGCAAGTGGGGCAGTGTGTCTGGAGCACTTGCTAGTGAAGACCTTGATAAAAAAATCATTAAATACCCCAGCCTTGTCCATGTCCTGGGTCTCCTTTGAGACACAGCCCCTTTTATCACTGATATACCTATAGAAGCTTTTTCTTGTATAGAAGCTTCTTCTTGTATAGAAGCTTCAACAAGCTTGATGTTCCTGGCCAGATTTAATTCTATCAGGGCTTTACCTTATGTAACCTGATTCCTGGCTGCTTGGACAATTTCTCTGTATTCCTCTCAAGTTGCCTGTCCTTGCTTCCACCCTCTGTAGGCTTCCTTTTTCTGCTTGTATTTGTCCAGGAGTTCCTTGTTTAACCATGCAAGTGCCTGGTGTTTTGCATGACTTCCTTTGGTAGGCATGCATCACTCTTGAGCCCGGAGGAGATGATCCTTGAATATTTACCAGTTTTCTTAGGCCCTTCCCTCCAGGGATTCTACCAAGCAGATCCCTGAGAAGGCTAAACTGTTCTCTCCTAAAGTCCAGGACAGTGGGCTTCCTGTGCACCCTTGCTGCCCTAAGGATCTTGAACTCCACCATTTCATGGTCACCGTGGCCCAGGCTGCCCTTGAGCTTCACATTCCCCAGCAGCCCCAATGTTTTGGTGCGAACAAGACCCAGCATAGCACCTCTCCTTGCTAGCTTCTCTAACTCGGGGAAGAAAGGTATCATCATCACATTCCAGGCAGCTCCTGGTCCTGTATTGCTTATGCTCTGCTGTGTTGTCCCTCTAATAGATATGGGGGTGGTTGAAGTCCCCCATGAGGACCAGGCCATGTGAGTGTGAGGCTGCTCCTGTCTGTCTATAGAGGGCTTCATAGGTCTTCCTGGGCGGAGTGCCTGTAGCAGACCCCCAGTATAACATAACCTGACCCTGCCCTCTCTTTGATCCTGACCCATAGCCTCTCAGTCGGCTGCTCTCTGATTCTAGGGCAGAGCTCTGTGCACTCCAGGTGATCACTGACACAGAGAGTAGCACCCCCTCCTTGTCTGCCATACCTGTCCTTCCTAAACACCCTATATCCTTCCATTCCAACCCTCCAGCACTCCAGTCGTAGGAGTCATCCCACCATGTCTCAGTGATGCCAGTAAGATGATAGCCATGCAGGTGTGTATATGTCTCTAACTTTTTTTTTAAATTGCCTTTGCTATGTGCGTTTCCATAGAGGCATTTAAGCTGGGCTCCCAATGAAGCCAACTTACAGGCTGGAGTGGCAGGAATTCCTTTGTGCTGCTCTTCAGATGCTTTCCTGCTGATCCCTTCCCAGGATCTGAGCATCTTTTGTTGGCTCTGGCATCAAACTGGTAGCAGTGGAATGAACTGAGGCTCCTGTTCCCTTGAACCTTTAGGTAGTTCTGCACCATGTCTCAGGAAAGAAAAATGAAGAGTGTCAGTTTTCCCGTATCTATGAAATAGGGGATGTGGGGGCTGACAAGGGACTGTGGCATTGACTTAGGGAGAACATTCATCACATGCTGTACTGTGGAGAGCCAACAGGACTAAACAGATCTTCTGGAATGTTGTTCTTCAGCAATTAAGATAATATGGACTTCTTAAGAGTTTGGACCTGTGGCTTTTGGATTTGGACTACCTTGGGTCATAACATCAGACTTTTCTTATACTTTCTGTTCTCTAATTATGTGATGAAGCACTAACCTCCAGTGCCTTGCAGCATGTTTTTATCTACTGTTATTTGTGCTTACTTAAAAGATTCTGACTAATTGAAACATGTTGCTGAGAAAGATTGAATAATATTGTGTTATACCCTTTCTCAAAATGAACACTGCCACCAGAGCAGTAAGGTCACTTTAGGAGAGGGTAGGGTTTTGTGAACTCTGTAGCAACTGATCATAATGGGTTTTCTTTTTGGTGATGTGGCAACTGAGTCAGTAAAATCTGGAATATACAGTTGTACCTGGGTGGTGGTGCAAAGAAAGCTCCTAAAAACTCTCATCTTCTGTTATGTTGATGTGTATCAACTTTCAGTTTTGTTCGGCCACAAAACACATGCTGCCCACATGAAATGCTGCTCCCAGTACATAGTTCAGATAGTTGTATTAGGTGATGTTTGTTGTAGGTGTGTTGGTTGTCTTGCAGTGGGGTTGAAACAAAACAGTAGATTTTGCTTAGTCATTTGAGTCTATTTTGTTTCCTTTCAGTGAAGGGATATTTCCTGCTTGGATTTGAGCTTTGTTTTCTCCTGCTAAGAAGCTGGAGAGGAGAGAGAAGGCCTACACAAATGCCAGATTGGCATGTGGTTGATAAGTAGACCAATCCAAAAATGCCTTTTTTGGATTAAAAAAATAGCTTTTTTGGGCTAACATCTTCTGCGTTCAAGAGCAGAATGCTGACGTGTGTGGTGCTTGCACCTTCTGCCCCTTGCATATCAAGATTGATTTGTGATTGTGGGTGGTATAAGTCTTAGGATAGTTTGTCTATTTTAAGATACGGTTTAGAGTTTAAGCTCTCAGGTAAGACAGGTGTATGCTTTGTGTAAAGAGGGTTAAATGTTATTTTTTGGCACAGATAAATTATGTTCTGCTCAAATTTTTGAAGTTATTCCAGGGATTTACATTTTTGTAAGGACAGATTTTGGATGATAAAATGTTTTACTGTCCTGATACAAGGCAAATAATTGAAACTAAAAAAAAACCACCCAAAAAGCCACCACCACCAAAAAACCTGAACCTGAAGATAGTAGTAACTCTTTCGTAGTAGGATTTATGAAACTTCTGGTCAGATGAATTTCATTAATTCAGTGTTTTATAAACAAAATACTTTTTTTCTATTCCAGAAATGGGTATCACTGCAAAACAGTAGGATTATATTGTCTTCTAGTGATGCAAAATATGCGGTCAGTCTTTATTCAAACTAACACCGTTTTTTTTTTTTTTTTTATGAAAGTAGGTTTTTTTCAGCTGATAGTAAAAGTAATAAAATCTCAACTTTCCCATAAAGCTAGGTCAGACTTATATTTCAATTGACAGATTAATTGTGAAGTCTTTGATGAAAGAGTCTCTCTTCCTGCAGTAATAAGTATCTTTTCTAAAAGTCACCTTGAAACTTGGAATAATTCTTATCACTCTTCAAAATGGCACTGAGTAGATGTACTATATGTTTGGAGTAAGCAGTATGTAAATGACTGCTTTCTACTTTGGATGGTTTTTTTCACTGTTTAATATTTTTCATGTATGGATACATATTATCACAACTTATCATTTTTTCCTCTTTATAGGTCCTGCTGGGGACTTGCATCTGGCCTCAATGTGAAATTAAGGTAGAAAAACACATCTACATATGTGTTTGCTATTAGGATTTAGTTTATTCACTGGTCATGCCTGAAGAGTGATGTTCGTCTGTAGTCGGCTAACAGCCAGGAAATATAAATGATTGTCCTAGAAGTCAAGCCTCTCTCCTATTTACTGGAGTGAAAATCACCTCCAGATATCGACGGAAAATCAACTACAGAAAATGCTTCACGTTATAAGGATGCCAACCACCTAGATTCATGCGCCCTATCTGTACAGTTGTTGTGGATGGTTTGCCATCTGAAAGCTCCTCAAGCTCTTATCCAGGCCCTGTATCTGTTTCTGAAATGTCTCTGCTACATGCTTTGGGTCCAGTGCAGACCTGGCTGGGACAAGAGCTAGAGAAGTGTGGCATTGATGCCATGATTTATACTCGGTATGTCCTCAGTCTTCTGCTGCATGATAGCTATGACTACGACCTGCAGGAACAGGTATTTACATATTTTAGATGTTGTCCAGTGAAAGTGAGTTTTTGTACCAGTTATGTTTTGTGTATTATACCTGGGTATGCCTCAGTTGGGGGGGTGGTTGTCTTTAAGTGTGTGGGTGGAAGGAGGGTATGAACCACGCAGGAGTCAGATTTGATGGGTGAACTCAGATTAAAGTAGATAGGTTGCTGTATGAGCAGTTACATTAAACAATGTTTTCACATGGCTACAATTGATATCAGAATTGTTAACACTAGAATATTCTGTGTCATAAATGCAGACTATCACTACTTGTGATTATAAGCTTAATTTAATATTGGAACATTAGTAAACTAATGTAATTCTTGTAAACTGTGTGTCAAATTGCCCAGCTCCACAGTAGTTCGTAGACCTCCTCCCTCACTTCTCACAGATTTCATGTTGTGCTATTTTCAGTAAGGAACGAACACCCCCCCAAATATTTTTTAGTATTCAGGTATTTGGAATACATTGTTATACATACATTATTCATCTCCTCTAAAGTAATGTTAATGCTGAATGCTGATAAAAAGCATGCAAGAGAGTTGTGACCTTAGAAAATACTGTTCTGTCTCTATACAGTTTTTCTTTTTTTAAAATTTTTTTTTAATTCCCCTGCATCATGAACCTGTATCGAAATACTTTTAATAGTGGAGTTTTATGAATTCAGGACTCGGGAAAATTACAGTTTTCAAAAAGGGGTGATGATGCTGTTAAACAGAGACTGTCTCAGAACGTGGCTGTGGTGACAGTGGGAAGGAAGGAAAGCAAATACCTATTATTTGATAGCTTAATTATTAGTTCTTTTTCATTGCTGTTGTTTTGGTTATACTTCAAACATTGCTACCTAACTGCTTCAGAACTTCCATGGTCACTTAGTTTATCTTTTAAAAATCCAGCAAGAGCAGAGCAGGTTATTGTGAGATAGATATAAATGTAACTGAAGCAGAAAAAATTCATGTCAGATGCTGCCAGTTTTTGAACTTGTAGCAACCATTATTGTGCATAAAAGCCTTCATGCTTCCCTTGTGCAAACCAGAAAACTTGTATCTGTAAAAGGTTTTTTTGTTTCTTTTTGTTCAACAGTGTATCTGGCAGGAGTAGATGTCATCAGCAACACCCCCATGATTAATAATAATAATTAAAAAAACCTAGTGTAAGCGCTTTCTGAAATGTACCTTAACATATAGGTCTTGGTCAGACATGAATAGCTGTATTTTAGAAGGGGGCAGAAAAAGGTTCCAAAACCTGTTTGAAAGGAGCATGTGGGTTGAGGACATTAGAAATGAAACCAATTGAAACCACATGAGAACTTGAGGAGCTTTAGAGATAGGCCAGTAGCATTGGGGAAAATGAAGACGTGTTTCTTTTCAGTCCATTTCAGACCACAGTCATAACTTTGAAGTTGCTACTGTGGTATTTCAAGTTATTGAAGTACCAAAATTAGTTTTCTTTTTATCAGGCTTTGCAAGAAGCAGGGTAACTATATTATGAAAATCTCATTCAGTTTATTTCTCATTTTGATACCTTAACTGGATCCTTTGTGGGTTTGATAACAGAGCTTTAAGGAATGTGTCTGTTCCTTTTCCAAGTTGTATATCTAAACCTAATGAGCCAAAGGGAGAAGAATACCACGTGCTGACAGGGTAGCCAAAACCTGTGTTGCTGAGCGGGTGCTGTGGTAGCAATGTACAGGACGTCTTCTGAACAACACTGGGCTTTGAAGCTGGAAGATTCTTTTCCACCTCCACCAATTTGATCCTGTTTATAGCATACTTTTACTGCATTTGTTCGCCCTACTTCAAGTGACCATTTTCAAAGTTTTGAGACCTAATATCAATTTATTTTTGGAATTATATTGTGTAATAATGATTAGATGCACCTGTTACGAAACATACTGCTCCCTAATTCCTTTTTCAAATAGCTTAGTCTTTAAAGCTTGCATGTACAAATTTCTTACATAGAAAATTGAGGAAATCTTTAAACACACATGCTTGTTTTGTTATTTATTTTATTATTTATTTTAAAGTTTCTTTTTATTTTACTTATTGCTTACTGGTTCTTTGTATCACCTGACATTTTAAATTAGTTTTAGTTTAGCAAAGTTATTCAGAAACAAGAAAATCTTTACTCTAAAACATGTATTTACATATAAGCAATTTCAGTCCAATTTTGGTGATGGGTGCAATTTTAAGACAAAGGGGACAAACATACTAGTGTTGTTTACAAATAGAAGTCAAGGAGGAGAACAGGAATTAAATCTCTAAATGAGAAGTAATTTAGGAGTGAAATACTTGGAGCTGCTGAGCTTCTTTAACCCAGATTAATTCCCCTTGAAGATTTGGTCCTTGGCATCTCAGGAATTTTTTCACCCATGTGATTCCTTTAATTTTTAAGAAAGATGAGAGAATTTCCAGGGAAAGAACTCTTGTCAATAGTGTGCTTATTGCAGTGATTTCTGTCCATCTTAGAGGACAGCTATAAAAAGGACTGAAGCACTCTATTAACATGGAGAAGACAAGGGACATGTTGCACTGGGTGCAGTTTCATCTTGATACGAGAATTTTTTTCTTTTTTCTTATAGTAAGAACAGTTATTCACTGGAACAACCTCCTCAGGAATGTGATAGAGTCCCAGTTGCTGGAGGTTTTTGAGACACAGTAGGGTGCTAGATAGTCTTGTTTAGGCTCCTTTTCCCTTGGAAGGGTAGACCACAGGATTTTTTGAGGTCCCTTCCAGCCTGAGCTGTTCTATGATTCTATGATTCTTTGCTTTTACAACTCTCTTTTTGGGGATAGTCAGTAGCCATCCCTTTTTCTTCAAAATACAGCAGTGACTTCTATTTTGAGCAGGTTAGAAGGAATGTATGGTCTTATAATAGGATTATGTGTAGGAACAATCCATTGCAGTTTGTTTTTTCGGGAGGTGGGAGTGAAGAGGACTAATTGAGGAAGTCTTAATTGTATGGATATTGTCATCTTCATTAGAAATGTTACAGACTGAAGTTAAGATGGTCATTGAGATCTTTCCACCTCAGAATGTTGATGGCATCATTAGCACTGTTTTAGTTGCTTCAGGGAGCCTCCTTCAGTGCTTTCTTTATAGTTTTCTGGTGTCATCAAGTGTAGCAGGGAAATGGAACTCTGAAGTCTGGACTGAGGTTCTGTCAGGTAAGTACAAAAAGATCTAGCATCAAAACTAAGTAAAAAAAAACATTCCCAACTTACTAGGCATACACAGCTGTTTAAGGTATCAGTGTTGTCATGTTATCAGTCACTTCTGTTTACAGTTAAGAATTTCAAAAGAATATGGGAGTCTTGATTGACTATGGGAGTCTTGATTGATTAGATCTTCAGGGTTATTTTTGAGAATAAGCAGGATGTTCCCTTCTGCTCAGTTAGTAATATTTAATATGTGGATTTTGGTCTTGATTCTGACTCAGACTTCTGTGGGTTTCTCCAGTGTTAGTCTGATGCAGATTTGTGTGGCTTTCTCCAATATTATCTGTTTTTGTACTGTGAGCTAGTTTAATATCTGGATAGAAGATTAGGATGTGTGTGTGTGTTGGGGGTTGTGTTGATTTTCCTTCCCCTTTTTTTGTATGTGTGTGAGTGGGATTTTTTTTTGTTTGTGTTTTGTTTGGATTTGTTACTGGTGTTAATTCTATGCCTTGCCCAATTAAAATCATTTGTGTTGGGTATTGTTACATAGATTCAGGCTCAGTATGACAAAATGTTAGATTGGTAACTCATGGGTTTCCAGAGAGTTCATAGCAGATTTTTGCAAGTACAGGTGAAAGTAAAACCCTAATACACTGCAACCAAATTTTACTGGAATGTTTGCAGTTTCTATTCTGACTCATTGGCTTAAACTGAAATAGCTATTCAAGTATTGGGAAAATTTATAAGCCAGTATGTTTTACCAAGCTGTATTTCAAAGGACTAGAGAACTTCCAAGAAAGGAATCTTGTTTATGCAAAATTGTACTGTGGTACCAGGGTCTTCAGGACTGCTCTAGTTACGCATATGTTATACGTACCTATCAAGAATTACTGAAAAATCCTCTAAATATACACACTATAAATGTATGTTTGTTCGTTTGTTTTGTTTTTAAATACTCAAGTACTGAAGGTAACTTAGTTATTGTTGGCACCTAGAGCACGATTCTTATCCAAGCCATACTTGCTACTTTTGGAAATGAGTCCAAAAGCTTAAGATGTAAGAGTTCTTAAGAAGTCCAAAAGTCCTTCATTCTTACTGTGGACTCTTTTTTTTTTTAAATTTCCCTCCCCTCAGGAAAGGGAATGGCAGCAATGATATTGCTGGTGGGAGGGTTTAAGCGGGAAGAAGGAGGAGGCTCTTTGGGATATTTTTCCCCAGTGTCGACTGATGGAAAATACAAAAAGATAGTACAAAGAAAATACAAAGATAGTATGAATTGGGTTTGCACGTTTTCCTTGATTCCTCTGATACAGTTCATAGAAGTAGTTTTGGGGGTTTTGTGGCTAGTTGAGGTTTGTCATATCAGAAGACGAGTAAGGATTTCAGTAGTAGACTTGCCCTTTTTTTTTCCTACAGAGATGTTGCTTCCTTCAGTCTTTCTAGAGAACACAATTCTCAAATTGATTTACACATATATTAGATGTCTACATGGCCTAAAGATTATTAAAGAAATCTCTTGAACCGTGTTATATAAGATATTCATTATTTAGGCGTGTTAGGGGTTTTTTTTTTGTTTGGTTTTTTTTAAGGTTTGAGGTTTATCAATGGTCTCTCTTCACAATGTTTGGAAATCACTGGTATTTTGTGCTGAAGTAAATGAATTTTTAGTCGCTTTTGGTCCACTAAGGAAAACCTCATAAAATTTGTATGGATTTACAGACTGTCTCATGTAAGTAAAGTGCAGAATGTTTCTGCCGAGTATACGTGCTTTCGTCATTTGCATTTTATTACTGAATTTACTTACTTTGGAATAAATGATAAACTAAGCAGAAAATCATGGGATTGCTGTCAAGTTTTTAACTTTTGGGGACCCACAGAATTGCTGTTGGTGGAGTTCTGAACATTATCAGACAGCCTTTTGACTTCACACTCGACTGATTTTTTTAGTCAGAATACCTTGCTCTTAGTTTCCTAGTGGCAAATCAACTAGGTGCTTTTAAGATATGATTGTTGTTTAAGTGTTAATTAAAAGTATATTTGTGGATGCATGTGTTCTCAAACCAGTTTGTGATACAGTAAATACTGCATTAAGATAGGGTAATCTGTGTGAAGCAGAAGGCATTGCCTTAAAATATACTTTGTGTGAAACATTATTTCATTGATCTTTCTTTGTACAATGTTAAAATCAGTGTTCTGTGTTGTATCTTTCATATACTATTTGTAAGCCTAGCTGGTTTTGAATATAACAAATTTGTGGTTTAAAGCTGTAGACTTGTTCCTGTAGACTGTTCTCCCTTCTGAAGGGATAGAGCCTTTATTTAAAAAAACCCGAAACCTAACCCCAACAGCTAGACATTCTGTGAGATAAAGGCTTTGTTTGTAAGCCTTTGGTCATGCAGCAGGAAGATTGAAATGCATTTGCTGTGCATACTTTCCATATCAAGTGTCTTCTGTTGCTTTTGATCTACTTCTTTCAACTCATTTTTGGAAGTTTACAGGTTTTTTTCTGACCCGCAAAAGTAAAATCCTTTTTATTTTTTTTTAAAGATAATGTTTTCCTAACTCTCAGAATTAATTGGCTATTGCACTGTAAATTATGTACTTCTGTGTCCAGGATGATATTTTTGCTTTGGTTTTTTCATTTTTTAGTAGGGAGGCTTTTATGCTGGAAGACTGATTATTTGTAGACTGATTTGAAGTAGTTCCATTCAGGTAATCTTTTATATGGAGGCATAAAAAGTCTTCAGAATGATACTTACACTTCTGCTGACTCTGATCATAATTTTTTATTCTTGCTTTTTCATCATTTTCACTTACATATTTAAAGTCCAAAATGTAGTTTTCTTTTTTACTTTAAGAGAAGAAGAGAGCAGTGGAAGAGACACCTCAGCCCACATGTGATATATTTTAGGGCTTCACCTTGTGGTTTTAACTCCATAAATGATTTTGGACTATCCCTTTGCCCTGGGATGGGGATATCCTTGCCAACTTTAGTCTATGTTTGGCTTGCATGTTCTAATGACAAAAGACACTTTGGTGACTGAACTTGGGATGCACTTGCTAGGTTCCCAGATCCAGTGGAATGTGGGCTGTTTGTTCTCTTGCCATCCCATACAAACCCAGTAGAGGGACCTGATGTCTGGATTTATATTCTAGTAATAGATATTTGTTTTTCACATGTATATTTTGGGGGAAAGAGGATGTGGGGTTTTGTATGTGTTTTGTATGTCTCATCCATAACCTAAAGAGAGGAGGAGAAATGAGGATGTAGTCCTCTGTACTCCATGAACCCTGTGTTAAATGTTAATCTGGCTGGTATGCCTATTTGACAAAAATAACAGTGCTGCTTCTAGTGTAATTACACCTATTCTTTTATCGTCCCTAAGAAATACTTTTGGGTCATTCAAACACATTTTTTCTTAACGCATTACGATACGCAGAGTGGGTTCAGCTACAGCAGGGAAATGCTGTGTGACTGCTGCACACAAGTGTCAGTAAATTTCAAACTTCACCAGCAACATATAGAAATAAATTTCTCTAATGCAAAGCATTTTCAGTTAAGTTTATATTTATGTGACTGCTTATTAAGCTGTATTACAATCCTGTAGGAACAATTTCTTAAATTATCAGACCAGTTTTTTAGTCATTGTCCCAACTAAGTGTGTAAAGGTCAAGTCGTGGAAATCAGTGTATGAAGAAAAGAATAGGTAGGAAGGGGAACTGTGAGACCAAGACTTTTAGCTGTACTTTCTTATATGACTAATTTAAAATCCTTAGATTACTCAAATGTATATGTTTGCAGCATTGGGTATAACCCTTTTTCCCATACATGTAAACTGAAGAAAGGACCAATTAATCGTATTTAGAAAATTGTACTATATATCGAAATCATTATGCCCCTTAAGCTTATTAATACAAAAGTTAAACTACCTTCTGGAAGCTCAGATAACTGAGTTTAAAAGTTCACAGAGGAAAACTTAGCTGTGGTCCTGCCCTCCATCCCTTTATAGGAAGTGGGGGACTATAGCTGAGGACTATAGAATTCAAATTTTGGGAAGTAATTTTTTTGTGTACAGTATTAAGTTTTTTGAGAAAAATTAGGTGATATGGATTCCTCTTCAGTTAAGCAATGGGAGATCGATGAAATGTCTTTGCTGTAAAAGCATTTGGCTCAGGAAACTTATTTACTGATTTTTAGTTGACATTTGTCTAGTCAATTGTGCTATAACTGATCTGTTCTATATTTCTCTGTCTGGTGACTGTTAGACGTGGGACAGGTTTGGAGTATCATGGACTATGAGTCTGTATTCTCTGTTCCATTTTAGGGGTGGGAATTGTGGTGGCAGGGATTGGAGCTCAGCAGTAGGCTAATGCAAACTGTACAGGATTGCAGAATCTTCAGCTTGTGTGTTAGTGCAAACGAAAAGCATTGGTTCTCAAGGACTGTGGTTACCTGAGAAACTATTTCCAAGCTGTCATCTGCGTTTGTATTGGTGTGAGTGATCATGTTGAACTGCTCATTCCTTTTTTATTGTTAAGTTGTGACTACTAATGTATTCTCACAAAGGCTTACGTAATGCAAATCAGAGATGGAAGCTCAAGTGCCAGGTTGATGAGTTCTCGTAACAGTCAGGATTTATTTGCAGCCGTCTCTGTGCTGATACAATTGTACTGTTTGGAATTCTGGAGATAACTGCGGTACTTCCTTCGTGTTCTTTAGGTATAGACCATTGCATGACAGTACACGTGCCACATTTCTCCAAGCATAGATGTATGCTGCCTATATTCTCTGAAATCAGTGATCTGTGGTGATTGCTAGACAACTTTATTTCTAAATCCAAGAAAGCAACCATAAATGCTATGAAATAACTTCTCCAGTCATGACATGCCCCTTTCAGACACCCTGACTCTATAGTGACAGCTTCTGTTGAGCTCCTGGCTTTCTTTTTGCAGCGCAAGTCAAACCTGTAAGTAAAACGATGTATTTATAGCTGTAGCTATAGTCTTGTTAAATTTTCTTCTTCTCTGCTTTTACTTTAATGGGAGAAGTCTAAAGGCAGCCTGCTCAACAAACATAAGATTTCAACAGATGCAGCATTTGCATGTTCTCTCATTCTTTGGAGTGGGTGTGACAAATTTCTTCTGCTTAGTTTTAGCCTAGAAGTAACTTCTAATTAGTGAACATCACATAGACTGCCCTTTCAAACTGGTTGGATTATAAGCAAAAGTTTATAATTGACAGCAACTCAGATTAGAGGCTTTTATACTTGGATTGATTAGTTTTGATAGGTAGAGTTTTTCCCTGCCTGCCATCAGTCCCAAATACCCTGAAGTCATAGCAGTGCATGTTGTAATTTGATACATTATCAGCTGTTTTGTTACAGCCAGGCTCCACAGGGTTGTAATGTTCTGGTTGTGGCAACTGGGAAGGAGGTGCCTGTAGTGACTAGATAGATGGTTTCCTGTTTTTTTCACTGAAAGTCTAAGATTAATTCTTTCCCTGGTAATACCTGAATTTGGAGTTATTATCTAAAATTAAAGAATGTTTTCCAGTCCTCTCTGTTCTGTGTTAGCAATGGTTTTTTGTCATGGAGAAAACTTATGCTGCTCTCGGAAGTGTACTCTTTGTCTGCATTTCCTTTGGGGCATATTAGTTGAATTTGAGCCAAAGTTCTTATGTTTTTTTCTGAACTGTCTCACCTATGTATTGTCTCTTTATCTTTGTCTCAGTCTGAGGCAGCCTGTAAGGAATGTCTAAGCTGATTCTGGCCCATCAGACCTTTCTCAGTAATTATAATAAATTTTATTATGAAAAGATAGCCATTGCTGTGGCTTTAAGCAATCTATGGGAGTTTCCTGAATCTCAGTTTAGTGGAAGTGTTTTTTCAGTCAAGATCACAGAAGGTCTTTATACATTGTTGAATAATCTCAAAGGTGACGTACACTTGTGATCTGTTGCAGTTTTCCCCAAATTCTCAATTGTGAAATCCTTGTAGAGGCAGTGAGGACCTATTCCATTTTGGATGGAATTTGTCATGGAACTATTGAATGATTTGGTTTGGAAGGGACCTTAAAGACCATCTAGTTCCTAGCCCTCTGCCATGGGCAGGGATTCCTTCCACTAGACCAGGTTTCTCAGAGCGCCATCTAGCCTGGCCTTGAACACTTCCAGGGAAGGGGCATCCACAACTTCTCTGGGCAACCTTTCAAGTGTCTTATAACCCTCAGAGTAAAGAACTTCTTTCTAATATCTGACCTAAACCTGCCCTCCTTCAGTTTAAAGACATTCCCCCTTGTGCTGTCACGCCATGCTCTCGTCAAAAGTCCCTTCTGAGCTCTTCTGTAGGCCCTTCAGGTACTGGAGGGTGCTCTAAGGTCTTCCTGGAGCCTCCTCTTCTCTAGGCTGAACGGCCTCAACTCTCTCAGCCTGTCTTCATAGTAGAGGTGCTCCAGCTCTCTTGTGGCCCTTCTCTGGACTCACTTCTACAGGTCCAAGTCTCTCTCATGCTGGGAGCAGACCTGGGATGCAGTACTGTGGGTGGGGTCTCATGAGAGTGGACAGAGGGCCAGAATCACCTTCTTTGGCCTACTGGCCACACTGCTTTGGATGCAGCCCGGGACACAGTTGTCCTTCTGGGCTGTGAGTGCACACTGCCAGCTCATGTTCAACTTCCCATCAACCAACAGCCCTAAGTCCTTTCCCTTGGGGCTTCTCTTGATCCTTTCTCTGCCCAGCCTGGATTTGTTTGGAATTGCCCCAACTTGGGTGGAGTACCTTGCGCTTGACCTTGTTGAACTTCATGAGGTTCACACGGGCCCACCTCTCAAGCTTTTCAAGGTCCCTCTGGATGGCATCCCTTCCTTCTAGTGTGTCAACCACACCACACAGTTTGGTGTCATTGGCAAACTTGCTGAGGGAGCTCTTGATCCCACTGTCCATGTCGCTGACAAAGGTGTTAAACAACATCGGTACCAATACAGACCCAGAGAAACGTTTGTCACTGGTATTCACTTGGACATCAAGCCATTGACCACAAGTCTTTGAGTGCGACCATCCCAACCAACTCCTTATCCATTGAGTGGTCCATCTGTCAAATCCTTGTCTTTCCAGAGGCAAGGACAGTGTCACAAGCTTTGCACAGGTCCCAGTAGTTGACATCATTTACTCTTCTCTTACCCACCAAAGCTGTTATCCTGTCATAGAAGGCCACCAAATTTGTCAGGCATGATCTGCCCCCAGTGAAGCCATGTTGGCTGTCACCAATCGCCTCCTTATTTTCTATGTGTTTTAGTATATTTTCCAGGAGGATGTGTGCCATGATCTTGCCAGGCATAGAAGTGACACTGACTGGCCTGTAGTTCCCCGAGTCTTCCTTTTTTCCCTTTTTCAACAACAGGTTATGTTTCCCTTTCTAATGTTGCCATTTATGTGGATTATGAGCTTCATAATGTTTTTATTTCAGTCTTATCACAAGGCGTCACATTTGTTTTCTTACGGATTGTAGATATTTCTCTCTGCAGCAAATGAAAGGAGAATCACTACCAAACTTGCTTTTTTTTTTTTGCTTCTCCGGTTTCTTGGTAGCTGAGAGAGAAGTGGTAGAATCGCTGCTTTTGCATAGTTGAATAGAATAAACCATTTCAAAATCTTTCTAAAATTTGTGCCTATATCTTAATTTAAGATTGAATTAAGCACTCAAAATACTGGATTTCTTGAGGCATCATTAATGTGAAGAATACAGCTACCTAATCAGTGGTTTTTTAGCCATATTTATAGTTGTTAAGTTATTCTTGTCATGAAACTTTGCACTTTCAGTGTCTCCATGATTGAAGATCTCTAATGAAATTATCTAGTTAAGTTGCAGGTAGGGGATAGTAGGACTCTAAGGAGCAGATGTTTAAATAGCAGTTTAGATATACAAACTTGGGGTCTTTTCAGTATCCAGAGGGTGTTGGCTTTCTCTTGATATCTCTTTAATATTGGAAGGTCATCTCTTAAAAAATTAGGTAGTGGTAGTCTGTTTTAAGTATTAGAATTCTGTAAACCAAATTTTCGTTTTTCTTCTGTGTATATGCACACTTTTAAAATCTGTAAGTTTGGAGTGGCATTGATTTTGTGAAATATTCAGTGTAGAGCTCTTGCACTAAAATGAGCATTATCTTGTGATCTCTAGTTCTGTTAGGAAACAAGGCATCTAGTAGGCGATCAGAAGTCCTTGGTTATTCTTTCCCTCCTTTCCACGTGGAAGGAAGTAGTTTACTTATCTTCATGCATACAGAATATTTTGCTGAGCTGCTTTCTTTCCTGTTTGTTAAGGACTTATACTTTTCAGTCTAAGGAGTAAACCTACTGGTGGGCTTCTGACCACTGAAGACAGAAAAAGAGAAGAAAAAAAAATTAAGGGACTAATTTAAGTAATTTCAGCCATGTGGAACTACTGAGTTGTCTTCCTTTTTTTTTCTTTTTTTGTCAATTTAGTCATCATAAAAGAAGAAGATCACTCTGTTCGTGTTTAAAACTCACTCACTAGGGTGAATTACATTTTCTTGTTTCTCAGGCATTTTACTGTAATATTGGGGTTTGAAATTTTTTTTTGCATTTGATGCAGAATGGTTTTGATACACAAGAATTATGCCTAAGGATTTTTTTTTCTTCACTGTTCTGTAGTGTTTAATGGGTGTGGTGTTTGCTTTGTGTACAGAAGGTGCAAGATTCTCAGTAACTTAGGCTATGTCGAATACATATATAGTGCTGATAAATACTGTAGTTTAGATGAGGATTTTAAACTGCAAAATTTTGCATGGAATAACTGTAAGCCGTGGTATTTGTTAGTCTTGTAAAAGCTGAGGCTATAAAATTTATGAGTTTTACCAGGAAAAAAAATCTGAAACCAAGTTTTAAACTTGGCGGCCAGGTGTGACTGAAAGCCATGTGTCCAGAAAAAATTTTTGTGTGTATTGTATAAAGAGGTAGAAAGAAAATGAGGATTCTCTGTCCTCAATTGCTGCATCATGAGAGACAAGCCATGTTGTTCCTAGAGTGCACAAACAACTCACTCTGGAAGGAGGGGTGAGACCGTGATACCACAGCTCTGGGGTGGAGGCCTGAGAGAGAATTCTGTTTAGCCTCCCTTCCCCCTTTAATAAAATTGGATATCTCTTAATAGAGATTTTTCAGTTTTAAAGGTTGAAAACTTTCAAAGTTTGTAGACAAGTGTCAGGTATTTTTCAAATTACGTGTGTGAAGAACTGAATGAAATACTTTATAGATTTCCGTGAGCATGAAGGTTCTTGCTGCTCTGCTGACACGTAGTTGGAAAAGCTATGATGTACCAGTACAAAGCAAAGCTTTGTCGGCATAGAGAAAAACAGTAATACATAGCATTTTGGGAATATTTTCCTACTGTAGATCTTGTCTGAATGAACTTCCCACTTAAAATCAGAATAAATGAAGTTAACCCAAATTTGTTGGTGTATCTGAATTTTCACCCACACGAATGGGTCTGTATTTTTTCATTTGCAGCTGTGCCCATGTGAATAAGCCGGAGGGATTTTGGGTGCTGGTGGTGGGTGGGTGGTACTCATTAGTTTGTTTTCTTTCACATGAGTATTGGGAAGAGTTAAGAGTGCTCTACAGCCTCGTGGTATAAAGAAATATATAAACTGCAATTTTGGAAAAGACTTAAAATCTTATTTTTTAAAAATTGATTGTAGATATGCACAGTCTATTAAATCTATTTTCTGTTAATTTTTTCTTACTTTTTTCTATTATTTCTTTCTGTCAGTCCTTCTGATAACAGTACAGTAGCCTGTTCAAATCTTTTGTTTTAAATTAATCACTGGCACCTTGCACAAGTGCTAGGAAAAACAGAGTGACTGGTAGCTTTTTGTTCTTTCAGCACTAAATGCAATTCTCCAGTTTTGGTGCTCAAATAAGACTTCAAACAGTAAATCCAGAAAAATGCTGTGCTCCTTCATGAAGGACTCTGTCATGTGAAGTCACAATTAGCAGCCCTTTGTGGCTGCTTCTGAAGATGATTGGTCTCTCTTGGCCTCCTTTTTTTCCCATCTCATTCTATAATTGCACAGGGACAATTATTTTCACTGACAACTTGTTTTTACTTTGTTTTGAAACCATGGGAAATTAGGAGTTCTTTTAAATGAGGGTAGACCTTACCCTGATTTTCTTTGGAAGCAGTAACAGATACATTGAAAGGGTTCAGACAGGTAGGCTGAAAAGCATCAGGTGTTTGTGGATCTCTCTGAGGAAGATGACTTTAGACACGCATACGTTATAAGATGCTAAAGACTGTTTTACTGATAGCCAAAATATTTCTTTCATGAGATGAAGATGGGAAGTCATATATATATATATGTGAACAGACAGTGAAGAACAAGCAAGTCCGGTAGTAAATTTTCTAAATTCTGAAAAGCCATATAAAAGGGATGCTACATATCTTCAGATGATTGCATATAATACAATAGCATTCTACTTGGATTTTGTTGTTCTTCATTATTCTTACATGTATGAGAACCCAACCCCACCTACTCACCCTCACTTCTCAGTTATCTGAATTTTCTTCTGAAATAGTTCAGGTTTATTTTATGATAGGTACTGCTATTTCTAGCTGTAATCATGTTCATTGTAACACTGAGTTGAAGGCTTCAGGATTAACATTGCATTTTCTTGTTTTGACTTGCTTAACTTTCTCTTAAGTTTGAACTTAACTCAGAACTACTTGCTTTTCATTCTTATTATTTCAGAGATCAGTGAAACTTTCTAACATATTTTGTGTAAATTCCAGTAATACATTCAACCATAAGTTGGCCATAAAATTGCCTTTGTGGATATGCTTTGCAATTGGAAAATATTGCAATGAAGTGTGAGTTGCCTCCATGTCCTGTGAAAAATGCATGTGCTTTTCTGAATAGTAAGTGCAAGTTTTATGTAATCAAACTAATTTTGTATTTGGCAAAAAGTAGTTTTTAGCAGATAGAAAGGGGTTGGTTTTATTTTGAACAGTACATTATTTGTAGTCCTGTTCTGCTATAGTACTGAGATATTACTGTATTTCAAATAATGTGATTTCTTTATTTTGATTTCAGGAGAATGACATCTTCCTGGGCTGGGAAAAGGGAGCTTACAAGAAATGGGGAAAGAGTAAGAAAAAGTGCTCTGATCTAACACTAGAGGAAATGAAAAAACAGGCTGCTGTCCAGTGTCTTCGCTCTGCTTCTGATGAAGTAAGTTTGGACTATTTAATAGATTCTTAAGGCTTCATGTCCTTCTTTGCGCTGGATATATTTAGCTTGCAATGCTTATCTTTTAATTTGTGGCTTCTTAAAATGCTAGTTCGCCGAGAGTTCTCCAAGAAGTTTTTTTTTTTCTGTAGGAAATTATGAAATCTGTGTATGGTAGAATGATTTCACAAGAGATTCTGTACTATGTTGTGTCATGCTTTCCTTTCTGTAAACCCTTGCCTGTTCTTGTCAGGGGCAGTTGCAATGCACCAGTTTGAGTTGAAATTACCACAGAGCTTTGCATAAAGGTAATTCTAAAAATTTTAAATTGATTTTGTGTTCTGTGTAAATAGAAAGGACTGGAATATTTGGGCAGAAAGCCATCTTGCGCTGTGCGTGCTACATGTGTAATCCAGAATTCCTAACTAAAAGCCATGTATAGTAGCAAATGTTTACTTTCCAGATTACATGATTGAGTGGAAGTGGAGTTGAAGTGCACTGACTGGAGGAGGTGAGGAGAGGTGAAGGCAGCAGTTGAAGGAAGCTAACAGAGGCAGCAGATATCATGTAGTTGAGCAGAAAACTGGACAAAGGGAGAGGCAGTTGAAGGCAATGTTTAAAAAGAAAAAACGATCCATAACACAAATCAAAGGAAGCTCTCCAAGGAGATTTTTCAGACAGCAAAAACGAGAAATTCTGTTTTTTAGTTTACGGAGCCATAAATACTCTGATCTGTCACTGCTGTAAGAAGAAACTACCCCACCTATGCAGCTTGGTTGTATTATTGCTCTACACGCCTTCCTAATCATAGCTTGTGCTTGCACAAGCATTTGGGTGGTTATGTGGAGAACTGGTTTGGGAAAGTGAATCAGTTTCCTGAGATTAACCTGTTTGGGGCAGAGGAAGTGTTAACCCAGAGAGGTTTCCTGGTCAGATTTGTGGCACAGACACTTGTGCCAGCAAGGCTGTGGAAGAATAATCAAGGAAGTGGGGATGATTTGGTGGTTATTCCCACCACCTTCAGCAGCATTACCGTCATGTTCTGGCTCACTGTTTGTGGGTTGTTGTTACTTGAGTATTCGTTCAGTTACTATATTGCTGACTGACTAACTGGGAGATTGCTGAACTCCCATTTTCCCATTACTTATTATCCTAACAAAGTGATGCAAAGTACAGTTTTGTTGGTAATTTGCTGTGCTCTCTGTAGTGGTTTAGTTCGCATTTCTTACTTTCTGTGAGACAGGAGCTTTGAAGAAATGCAAAGCAGGCTCAAACTTAAAGAATATGAAAGAAAGTTTATTACTAACAGAGTTAAGAGTAAAATGAAGTAAGAGATTAAGACAAAAACCCCCTTTTTCTCCAGCACCCCCCTCCTACTTCCTCCAGCACAAATAATAACAAAACATGGGATTTGGTCAGCATTCACAATTCTTAAAAGTCTCTCTCTATTATTTGAGGAAATAGAGCTCTCTTTTGCGTCTCATGCTTTTCCCAAACTGCACCAGCTAACAGCCCCCACCTGGAAGATCTGCTGCAGTAAAAATACATCTCTCTCACGGGAAAGAAATCACAATCTCTTCCACACTGTCCCATGAGCCACACATGGGGTATTCTTGTTTCAGGATAGACAAAATTCCAGCCTGAAAACAACAACTCTCTTCTTTGCAAGAAATTTTGAAAGTCTCTCACAACCTCTCACAGCTCCTGGGTAACCTGGTGTGGTCACCTTTGTTTCTCTCACAGGCTGCACACGGAATTCTCATCCCCCCATGTCTTTAAATGGATTAAGGAGGAAAACAGTTTGTGATATTACAGTCTTTACCACGGTCTGCAAAAAGCAGGTTTAAGCTGTACGCTGAAAACGCTACTCTGCCCTCTGTTCCCCGCTGCCATCTTCAGCTCCACTCACTTTCTCTTTCTCTCTGACCCTGAAGACGCCATGATGATGAATAATCTTCGTTCGGGCTTTACGATGGAGAAAGCCTCGCTCCCTTTATGCTGCTCGTTACTTGATGTTATTTTACAGTTCAATATAGGCTGAGGTGGTTGCAGTAAAGCTCCATCAGCTCCCGCCGCCTTCTCGCGGCCACGTGGCAGGGGTGGGTTCCTCAGCAGTCGCCCCAGGCGGACTTGGCCATGCAGTCATCACGGCTGCCCCCAAGCTGCCCGCGACCCTGAGGGGACTCTCCACAGGCACCTGGGGAGGCCCGGGGCCGCTCCGAAGAGTGAAACCCGGCCAAATTCCCCCCCTCCCTGCCGGGAGGTTCCAGCCGAAAAAAGGGACACTTCTTGTGTCTCCACTGGCTTAAATATGTAAATTTCGGGAAGCACCATTGGTTGAAAGATCTGTCTGTAACTCAGGTTCAACCTATGACACTCTCATAGTTACAGAATATTGAGGTCAGCACTCTTAACTACCATAGAAGTTAATTTAAATATGAAACAAATACGGAGGAATAATTGCAAGAAGTAATGTCTTTCTTGAGGATATGTTTGTATACTCATTTTATGAACAATAAAATGTAGGTCTCATATGTAGACCACAGGAATACTGATGTTTGATTCTTAACTTTAGAAATTACTCTCTTGATGTGTCTCCACGTAGCTGAAAATCAAGGATCACTTAGAGCTAAATTTATATTCTATAGAGAAATCTAGTTGCAGAGCAAAAGGAAGGAGGTGAATTTATTAATAACCTATAACAGAGAAGGGAAGAAACTATTCAACTACAGTTTTGAAAGAATAAAAATACATGGGGTCTGAAAGGTTGAAAAATAACTTCACCTTTGACCTCTGTCACCTTGTCAAATTTTTAGTGTTCAACATTAACTTACAATCTGCAACCTGTAGACTTGAGTTATTTCAGAGCTATTTTGACTTCTGTTGCCTGCTCAGACAATTAAACTTGCACATTTGTTGTCATTAATGAAATTGCTGGTCATCATTTTTATGATGTATTTTCAAACACAGAATTGAACCTTTAACCCTTTTAAAAAAAGTTGTTACTTAAAGCTGCTTTGTTGGTAGTTTAACACATGCACTGCATGAAAGAAATACAGACATTTTATTTTTTCCCCTAGAGCTAAAGGGAAGGGTGAACCTGCTTAAATGCTAGTAATACTTTAAAGTAATTTGTAAGATATCTTTTATTTCTGCTTTTTCAAACACATTTCTCATGTTGTTGGGTTTTTGTATTTAACTTTGTGTGCTGATCTGATGGGAATAATCAGTAGATTTTAGACCATGAAAGATTGTGTTAAAATACTGTTTCTGCTGAGGCATTCAAGCTGCACCAAACAGTGTTCATGGTTTCATCTCTACAAAAAAATAAAAAATACTCTGTGAACTGTAGTTGAAATTGTAGATCAGTTGTGTATAAGGAATATTTATAAAAATAGTTGAGATACAAATAATACTTTTTTTCTGGTGCCACTTGAATTTTTTTAAATAGTTTTCTGAATCATCTGAAAAATGCTTACCTGTGATTTTTTTTTTGTTGTCAGATGAGGTAGATGTGTTCATTAGGATGTACTCTTTTTGCAAGTGGCCTGATAAATAGTCCACATGGGCAGTTGTGGAGCTTTTTTATAGTTCTGCCGTCCTTCTGTGTGATCCCTTTTTAAAGTAGGTGGATACAGAAATGCCAATCTGCTCACATGGATATGGAACACTTGTTCTTCCAGCCTAACCTCTTCTTTCAACCTTAGTATTAGAGCAAAGCAAGCAACTTTGAGCCCCTTTATTGGGAGTAATTGGGAAAAAAGTGTATTTCAACTTAAATATATTTAAATGAAATTATATTTAAGTGAAGTGATTATAGTGTTTACCCTGTGTATGTCTGTAGACAGAGTATATATACACACGTGTGTACAGGCACACACAAACACACACAAAAGAGCTGAAACAGAGACGGTTCAGTGAAGACTTTGAGATTTTGCAGCCTGATCTGTTTTAGAGAGAAAAGCGTGCAGAACATGAAGAGGTGATGAGGATCAGTAGTAACTTTTCTAACTCTCGTAGGAAATTACAGAGATTCGGGTAATGTAATTTTGAATTTTGCACTTAATTATTTAAACCAATAATGTGTTGAGAAATGACAGTCAGTCTGCCTCCTCCTCCTAATAGTAATCAAAAGCCGTAAAATTGGGTGATCGCTTCAAAAAGGTGCTTGATGGAGAGAGGAAGTTGTAAAATAGATTATATGAAAATTGGCTTGATAGCAGTTAATTACTGTTTTGTCAGACTTTCATTTAGTGGTTGAAACAAATATTTCGAAACCACCTCTTACGGATTTTCATTTCCACAGTATTCATTCTTAGGGTGTACTTCATTTGGTAGCTTAGTTTTGCTTGAATTCAGTTTTTCCTCTCTTATTAAAAAGAGTAATGCTGTAAAACACTAATCTGAGACAAAAATCCAAGGTTCTAGTTTTAATTTCGTGGTGCTGAAAACAAACATTTGACTTCAAGAAGCCTACAATTTGGTGTTTATTTCAAAAACATTTCCTATGTTATGGAGAATGATGAGACAGAGAATCTGCTCTGCCTCACTGTGTCTCTGCCGTGGCAGAACCTGTTGTGGACTAAATGTGTTTGTGAGAGGAGGCCTAATTTTGGCAGATACCATCTGGTATATGCAAGAATGCAAATTGTTAATGTATGTACGTTCTGAGGACAGTATATTTTGTGTGACAAGCATTCTGGTGTCTCAAATTGTCTATATTCATATGAATGAGTCTTTGGCTGCAGATGCTCTTGATGCAGTCAGGAGCAGAGGAAATACAAGTACATTGCAACTTGCCAGAAAATGGAGACAGAATGATGGTGAGAAGAACTTTTAAGCCAACTACTTTAATGTAGCAATCAATTGCTATTCTTACTGTAGTTCTAAAGTTTATTTTTTCTGAAACACTTGAATAAATAGCAGTTTAAAGACATGCTGAAGAATTGCTCAAATTTTAAAAAGCTCGTTAATATTGACCTTGAGTAGAGATTTTATCTTAATTTTTATCCTGCCGAAGTCTGGAAGAAATTTTAAAATGTTGGTTTGCAATTAACTGGTCACGTAGGGATATCCATTCTAATGAAATGTTGGGTAAAAAACCCTGATGTTTAGAACCGGGGAATTTTTATATAAAAGTCCTCTGATGAAAATAAGAAATTTTATCCTTAAATTACTGTCTCAAATTTTAAGTAAAAACAGCTGATCTGTCAACATTAAATAACTTGATGATTAGTTTTGTTTTTGTTGTTTATAATTCCTATCTGAAACAGGTCAGTTTGTTCATGTGCAATTTGAGATTTTTTTTAAACCTCCTAATTCTGAAAGTCTAAATTATTTTGTATTTGAATAATGAAAGTTGTCATTACTTGTCGTGTTACTGTCAGTAAAAAGACAGAAAGCAGCATCTTTGAGACTCAGAAATTTATTAAACGAGTTTAGAAATTCATGTGTGTTACTTTTTACAAGGTGGACACTGTGAGCAAGGTTGGAATTAGAGAGCTTGGAATTACTTATGGAGACTGATACATGTAAGACTTTTCAACAGGTATATTTCCTAGTAATAATATTGAAATTGCTTATGTGTCTGTCCATTGGTCATAAATCCAAGCTTAATTAGTTTTTGCCTGACTACTTTTCTGCTAAAATTTGCATTGCTCCATAGAGTGAGCAGGTCTCCAGCTGTGCTATTGTGGCTCCTATGGAGTGCAGTTAATTCACTGAATACCTGCAGTGTGACACATGAAGCTGCACCCCAGGATGGTGCCAGAGTTTCAGTTAAAGCAGTATCTGTGTCCTTCTGTTGAAATGTGTGAGGGCTTTTTAAGAATGAGGAAAGGAGACAGCTTCCTGTGGATCTTATTTCAGCACTGATGAAACCAGTGCTCCAAGACTCTTTCCTTCTCCCATTGTAGGTGGCCACTTTTCCTAAGCTCCTGAGACATTCCTAGTGTCTGTGCTGCTGATCTCCCAAGGCCTGTCATAATGGGGTTCAGGCAGTGTGGTCCATTCTGAGCTAACCAAGCTGTCAAAGTCTGCTAACTGCCACATGAAACTGTGTGCAACATGTTAAAGCTAGAGCTAGTCTTGGTTGATAGATTCCGTGATGAATTTTGAAAGAGAACTGCTCTAATGTATTTGACAAGAACACACAGTGCCTTCCATCCCACTATTCTAAGAAATTACTGCTTGAGGGTAACATGGAAACATAATTGGTGAAACTTCATAACAGTAATTTCTTTTAAATGTAGTCAGGTGTGGGCATGCTAACAGCATAGAGCACTGGCTTTGCTTACTTTGAGTTATGAGGGGGGAATATAACTCTTCTGATACTTGTGTTATCATATGGGAGCACATAGAGGAACAAGTGTGGCTCTAGTGAACAGTTTTGCTAAAAATTTTAAATGGTAATTTTATTCCCAAATGTGCCTTGCTTTCAGCACAAACTTGAAATGTGTCTAAAATAAGATTTTGTTGAAATTTTCTTAGCATTTGTCATCTTTCTTACTCAAAGTGCAGAACTGTCAAACTTTCATAGAATCCTAGAATCCTAGAATGGTCTGGGTTAGAAGGAACCTTAAAGATCATCTCATTCCAACCTCCTGCCATGGGCAGGGACACCTCCCAGTAGACCAGTTTTCTCACAGCCCCATCCAACCTGGCCTTGAACATTAGCAGGGGTGGGGCATCCATGCAGTTACTACAGTTCTGCACATAAACCTTATTTGTAGAAATAATCTCCTAATCAGGCCAAATGAATCAATTGGTTATGATTGCACATCTGAGCATGTTTTTTATTGATGGGTTACTCTGGCTGACTATTGCTGTCTCCAGAGATTATGGTATCTGTGTGCCAGTTAGACCAAGGCCCTGTCACATAATCTGCCTTGCACTTTGCAATATGATAGGCAAGAACTGAAGGAAAAGGACTTCTGGAGTTTATGGCGAGGGAACTGTCTTTCTTGCTAAGTAGAGTGGCACCTTAACTAGATGATTTAAAATTCATTTTAATCACTGATTTATTCCTGCTGCTCCCTGCTTCTCTAATGTAAGCCAATATTAATTAGGTAATACAAACTGACCACTACACTGGGATAACAAGGAATCAGGTTGTGAACTTTAGGTGGTTTCTTAAGTGATTTAAATTACACATCTTCATATAACTAGAAGTGACATGAACAAGAGTGTTAATGTAAAGATACAGGACAGCACAAGAATAAATCAAATTGTGTAAAAGCCACCTTAACAAATCAGAAAGGGGAAGTGCATGTTGAAAATTTTTAATTTATTAAAGTAAAAAAATGAAGTTAAGGTTACAAACCAGCCTTAATAGTTCTTGAAGCGTATATCCGGACTAGCTCAGTAGTAAGCATTTCTGTGTGTCTGAGGGTGATTGTTCAGAGTCTTTTACCAGAAAATCCTGAAACACTTCACAAATTCAATGAATGTTATCTTTCTTTTGGGTTGTATCCAGTTGTCCTTATGGAAAGGGATATACTAGCTGTTTCCAGAATATGTAGCGTTATTTAGGAAAGAATTTTAAAAATAACTTCAGATACCATATAGGAAATGAAAGTCATTTGTCTTGCCAAGGTAACCATTACAGAATAAATTAATTACAATAAATCAATTCCTTTTTCTTCATTATTTTGGCATTAAACAGATATTCATAGTACCACGTATCTGATTTATCATGTTACTGAAGCCACTTCGCTGTCTGTAATAGTAACATTAATTGAAGTTGACAACAGTTTAAATTATTCCAATTTTTGTATGCGTTTTCTTAATATAGGAAAAGTACATATTGAATTGGAGAAATTCTTTGTGGGAGCTTAGTCTACACAAAAGTTGCTTCATAGCATTAAATATTTCCCATAGTAGAGATAACTGTCTTGGAAGCTGGAAGTAGGTGTTCAGTGTGATTGAAAGTTATTTCACCTTGTATGTACTTTAAATGAAAATGGGAGAAAACTGGGGCAAGGCAGATCTGTCCTTGCAGCAGCTTCTCTGATAAGCTTGGGACAGAAGGGAAGTTGGTGTATGCATTTCTTGGATGGAGGTCTTTGAGGAACACAGGTGTGGCCAGGAAAATGCCAGAAGAGCTGCTCACAGAGCTCTCCTGAATAATGCCTTGTGTTCCATCACAGAGCAGTGTTATTAGATTATAATTTTCCTTAATGTAGAACAATCATTTTCACCAAAAATTTGAGTGGGAGTCCATTATGAATTCTTACCATACACACAAGCAAACTTGAATGAATCTGGCAGAGCACCTGCTGAGGAAAATTCAAGTGTCCTTTCTGCATTTCAATTAGTGCAGAAAAGAGCTTTTGCATAATTGATGGGAACTCACTTTAAAAGTTTCTCCCATTTCATTGATAATACAGATAAGAACATTTTAGCATAGGCAAGCTGAAGTATTGTGATTAAGTGAAATCTCACAGCAGCACTGCTTACAAGGATAGCAAGTCTGTTTTGGCTTTGAAGTCGGCATGTTTGTTTCTAAGTGATGAATAATAATCAGGAAGAATAGTTTCTAGTGAGGAATTATCCTTTCTTGGGGGGATAACTTCTATTTCAGTGTAGCCTGCTATGGGAGGGAGCTAAAAGAATTAAGTTTTAAATAACAGAAGTCAGATTAGCTGCTCTAGTAACCTACATTTAGGGATAGCATCTTCATTTGAAGTTAATTTGAGGTGGCAGATGATCTCTTTTATCTAGAATTAGTAAATAACATGTGCTATTTATTATCTCTCTCTTTTAGAGGGTGTTGTGTGAAGTGGTGAATTACAGTTCTGAAATCTGAGCCTGATCCTAGCTATGTGCTAGATACGTAATTTACCTTTCATAATGTTGTTTTAATACCAAAGACAAGATTAAGAGAGTTGCAAGGAAGTATTTTTATTTCCTTGTTGGAGAGCTATTGCTCTCATATTTCTTAAAATGGCTTGCATTTATGTGATATTAAGTCAGTTTGCTTGGAAATTGATATTCTGAGGTCACACATTTATTAAAGATTACTTTGGATCAAGTATTCATGAGCCCCAAAAAGAGAAGTTAATAAATAGAATCTGTTTTTCTGACTGGTCCAATATCCTTGTTATAAATCATTACGTATTCAAGTGAACAGATAAAGATTGAATTGTGTTCTTAGTTCTAAAGGGTCAAAAAGTTTGTACAAGTACATAGTCTTAAATGTTTCTTAGTGTCATCTACCTTACTATGATGGAGGAAAATTCCATAATGCAAGCTGGAACCTTATTTTAATCCTTTGAACTCACCTGGATTGAACACCCCAGGAAAGCTGCTGTTTTAATGGATTGATGTATTTATTCATTTATTCGCATAGTACTGATCTTGGGCCAAGATTTTTTTTTAGCCTGTCTTGAGCACCTCTTGTGAGAGTACTTGTAATCAGATGAATTATACTGTGTCAGAGTGTTAAAAAATGAAAACCTAGACTTTTAACTTTCTCTCATCATCCTACAAAATCTAGAAATAGATATGTGGTTGCAGTGAATCACATTTTGTGCCTTACTCAGTTCACGTGGCTTAACAGCTGATTCATATAGAAAAGCTATCTAATCCTGCACTTGGTGACAGGAGACATGCCAAGAGAACAGTCCTGGTACAGTCAGAGTACCATCTTCTCTGGAGAGCCCTGTGGCCTGTAAAATGAACGATTTGAAACTATGAATATAGCGATTTACTTTAATTTCTAGATTGTTCAAACTTGTATTTTGTGAAAGGAGTGTCAATATTCTCTAGTTTATCCTGTTTCAGCAGGGGTTTGGACTAGATGATCTCCAGAGGTACTTTCCAACCTAAACTATTCTTTATGTTTGGGAAAAGGAAATGAGGATTTGTTTTGAAAGTGTAAGCTAGAAAGCTCTCAAAACTCTAGTAGCAAATGAGTGATTATTTTAATTGTTCAAGTAACAGAAAGTGTAATGCTTTTGCTTTTCAAAAAGACTGAAGAGGAGCAAGGACCTTTCCCCATACCTTACAGGACTGAAGTAACAAACCATATTTAGTAAATATTTATACTGCACAGTTCAAAGCTTGTAGAGGAAGCTTTTAACTTATGTTAGACTAGAAGCAAAAAACCTGAACCTGCCGAAAACCTAAACCCAAATGACATCTCCCCAAAACAACACTTGGAGTTGTACAGTCTGACAGAATTTTTCAGTTTCTGTGTATATATTAATGGTCTGTTGGATGTGGAAATCTCATTCTAAGTACTGGCTATCAGAATTTTATTTTCCTTTGTTTTTCAATAGCCAGAAGGCTTGGCTATTGCATATGTGCAGATCTGCAGGACAAAGTATATGTTTGTATGGCATTTTTTTGTCAGAAATATGAGACCCATAACCAGATATCATTACTGGGTGATGGGAAGAGGTGAAACCTCAGTGAAAATGAAAAATTTTGCTGAACAATTCTCTTCTCAGTTCCATAGTATAACTATGTGAAATAATAATGGTGCTGTTTGTGATGAAATTCAGGAAAAACTTCTTAAATTTTTTTGGATGGTGACTGTGCTGTGCTTGTTCGCAACATTCAGAAGTAACCTGCTAGCAGAGATGAATATCAGTTAAGAATTCAAGTGATTTGTCAAGAATATGAAAGGAGCTAATGTTTCACAGTTCCTTACTCAAAACTGTAAAAATGTAGAAGCCAGTGCCCACTGTTAACATAGGCAACAGTTTTTAGTGAATTTCAGTTTGGTACACATAATATTGGGTTTTTCCATGGTTCACAATTTAACTGAATATTTTAAATTTATAAAAACATTTCAGAAGTGACTACACTTACAGTTTTAATATATTCTGGGAACATTTTCTGCAGCTATACAGAGGTGTGGATGTACATATGAAAGCAATTGGATTGCTTCAGGCTAATGAGTTACAACTTGTCATCTCTGACTGCTCTACTTCCAAAACAGTGTGTTCAAAAGGTCTTTGATTTAAGATTTGACATCATATATATGTATGAACTTGTGTGTTTAAGGAGAAAAAAAATCCAACCTAAAAAAAAAGTCAAAACTAACAAACATATTTACAAATATGTATAAAAATATGTATGAGCTTTGCTGTTTTGTTTTTTTATTGGTCTCATACTTCATTGTGCAGAACTGCGCTAATTAGGCGCTGACATAGGGTCATTGTGGTCAGTAAGGAAGACAGTGGCTATTGGAGTCCTGTAACTCCAGCAGATTGACTGTTCTTGTTCATGCTGGGTGAGTTCAGAAGCTTAATTTATCTGTTAGCACCATCACTCCTATGCCAGTAACATAACACCTATCCTTTATGTAATCCTTCCCTTGCTGCAGCCAGCTGATAAAAAGCCAAAAAGAACAACTTTTGGTGAAACTGGATGTACGTTGAAGCAGGAGAAGGAAAGAGGAATATGTTAAAAGCAGTAGAACAGAATAAAATGTGTTTGGTATGCAGGAAATATTGTTATGCAGAATGAAAAATATTAATTAAAAAATTATGTGCTGCCCTTTGTAATTTGAATGAGAGAAACAGGTTAGTAGAAGTCTGGGACAGACAATTTTGAGTTTTAATCCTTCCATGATGGAATTGCAAAAGCAGTCATAATTGGGCACTAAAACTTCCATATTTCAAAACGTTTATAAGGTGCTCCAGTATTTGTATTGTATAGGGTCTGTCTTTAAATCTGAACATAAGCAAAGTACTTCAAGCAGAAGTTTTGTTAGCTGTTTGTGTCCTGTTGAACCAAGCCAGTGCCTGGAACGTGTTACTTTCAGGCCGTGGGGTTGTTACAGCTACAAGGCATTAAGGTAAACAATAAAAAAAGTAACTAAATCTCATATTCCAAGAACACCAGTGTCATATATTAAATAACAGCCATGGCATTCGTTACATTAAGTCTGCAGCACGTTTTCATGTGCTGCAGTAAGAAGTTGAGCAGAGGATCTCCAGAGACCTGGCATTCTGCACCGTGGGTCCCACCCCCCTTGTTTTAAAGCGAGCGCTGTCTCCTTCAGCGCCGTGCAGGACAGCGGGTGGCGTGTCAGCTGACTCAAGTATTAGTTTCATGGTACAGGAGGAAATGAAGTGTTTGATTCCAAAAGTTTTCACTTCTTCGGTGCAATGGTAAGCATATTGTTGTTGGTTTGGGGCATTTTTTTAGCATGATGTTATAATTAAGTTGAGGAAGTGAATCTGTATTCCTTAGAGTGTTTGCTACAGGTGTCTATTCGATTAGACAGTTTGGGGAGTTAAGGAAAACCAAGGCCAGCTCCTCCTCTGTTGACCTTTTGGGGGGAGGAGGGGGGGAGTCAAGAGTGATACAGGCATAAAGTAGCAAATTATTCCAACCACATAGCTTCATCCATATTACTGTCCTGCTTGGTTCTTGTTAAATGATTTAATTTATGCTGGTAAATTTACTGATACAGAAGATGCCTTCTGAAGTTTGATATTGCTAAGTCATCCTCAGTTAAGTATGTGGCATAAAGGTTTATATTTAGCACTTCAGTGCAGCAATACAGTTAGGAATAGAAAATTGCTTTCATTCTCACTTGGCTGCAAATAATTAAAGTTTAGAGTTAGCATATAAATCATTGCTTCAGTGTATGATTTTTCAAGTGTATTTTTGTGATGGTGAATTAAACAAACTAGTCTGACTGTATAAATTAGTATTGTCTTTTTCGTAGTATTTTCTAGTGCTTTAGCAACATATATTCACATTTCTCAGCAACTTCTGGACAATAATCAGGAGAGATGAGAAACTCTTAGATCTTGGAAAAATGGAATCTTTATACCACCATGGTGACACAGCAAATCAAACTTTTCTGTGCATTTCTGTAACTTGATATTTGACCAGCGTTACCTTTGGAGAGAAAACATGTCCCATAACGATATGCAAAATAAGATCACATTAAATTCAGAAGATGAGATAATTTTCTTGGGGGTTTGTGTAAGTTTCTCCAAGTGTAATTGGAACTAGATTTCCAACAATGATGGAGTTGATATTGAGGAAACTGTGCACAGGATACAATAAGCTGCATGGTCCTCCCTCATTACCACTCCCAGCTGTAGGGTGGTGTGCAGGGGGCCTCTTGTATCCTCCTCACTAGTTCCAGATTGCTGTGTTTAGCTGTGATTCCAGCTCTGTTTGCCATTATGGAAAGTGCGAAGTGCAATCCCTGAGCACAATTCCCGAGCATCGAATTAACAAGAACACAAATATCCATCCAGTACCCACCTCACCTAGTTTTCCTTCCAACAGGAATTGTCATTTCAGGCTGTAGGTTGGTATTTAGTATTTTGCTGACTGGAATTCAACTTCTATTCCATTGGAATAGCATGAGGTTTTCCTCTATGGGTAATATACTGGACTGTTTTGTGTGTATGTTTATTTCCAGTATTTCAGTATTTATGTAGAGGAATAAAGGAGGAAAATAGAGGCTTATAGGGAATATGAAGAAGGTGTTTATTTTTTCCTCTGCTCTCCTGTGTTGTTGAGCTAATAACACAATGTTTAAAAATAAATAATTACCTGGTTATTGTAAATTGGCAAGACTATGGGATGGGTTTTGCATACTGTGGAAGCATTTTCCTCTCTGCCACGTATGTGTGTATGCCTTCCTACTGTTGTCCTTTCCACCTTCATGCCTGATTTTCTGTATCCTTTTAACAGTCCCTTTCCTGCAGGTATAAATTGTGCAGCCAAAAGGGTCAGGCTTAGCTTTTTGAAATGCATCTTAGTAATCAGTGCGTGATTGAACTTCTGTCCTGAGACTCCTGGCTAAATCTTCAGCAATACCGTGCAGTAAATGTGACATGCAGTGTTTGCAAAGCCTTGGATATCCTGTAATACAACAATGTGACTTGTAGTTTGAAACCTCTGTGTGAACGTATCTTCATGTTTCATGGAATCATTTTGACCTCTAATTACGTATTTATAGGATTGGATTGATATCTATAAATAATTTTTGTTGATTTTTCATGCATCGTTACTGCGCAAAAAGAACAATATGTTTGCTGAGATATGTTTACTGTATTGATATATTTCTATGAAATTAAAATTCTTTTTAGTAAGTTATGTTTTCCATTTTTTTTCTTTTTTTTCCCCATGTGGTTTTGTTGTCATGCAGAGCTCTGGGATTGAAACATTAGTGGAGGAGCTTTGCTCCAAACTGAAAGACCTTCAGAGTAAGCAAGGTGAGGAAAAAAAACCATTTAAACTTCTGAGGCCATGTATTGTATTTATCAACTGTGCAACATTCTGAGACAGGGGTGGATGTGGGGGAGTAGGCTGTTATTTCAGTAGCTTTTAGAACAAGCCATACAATTTTAAAATACATTTGAATTATTTCATTCAAACAATTTAAGCAATTTTGCGCTGGTATGCTTTTTTTACCTAAGAAATAGCCACTCACAGATGGAGTTTTCTTCATGAAAAGCTGTAACTGTTCATAGCCAGCTGTGCCTGTTTTTTCAGTAAATATTCCGAATTCAGCATCTCCCTCCCTACCAAAAGTAATGAAGATAAAGTAGGCTTGATTCTGTTCCTTTTGTGTATTGATGCTTGCAAAGAGTAGATTTGCCTCAAAATAATTATGTGGAAACTGTTCCTGTGAAAAGCATCCAAAATAGCCATCACTACTTAAAATTTCTGGGCTATAGGGGAATGATAATGGGCACTTTATGATGTCAAGCTTAGTGGGGAGGGAGCATAATGTAAAGTTGTGTTGTCTCCAGTGAAAGTTCATCACACATAAATGTTTGTTCAGGCACACAGCAGCAGCCTTGGACACTTAAAGTAAAATTAATATGCTTATCATGTAGTATAAGTAGCTGTAAATAAGAGATAAACATTTACCTGCTTAAAGCATGATTTTAGCTGTTTCTATTCCCTTTTTTTGTTTTTAAACTGTAATCATTAGTCAGCTCTTAGTATTTCATAATGCTGGGAATTTCTTCCTGAGCCAAGGTGATGCTGAGCATTTATTTTGAAAAAAATAAATTTAAAAAATAGTATCTCTTACTTTTTTTATATTTTAAAGGTTTTAATATAAAGAATTAGAAAATTTTCAGAGTCACCTCTCACACAGGAAATATGCCTTTACATCCACTCAAAGCTCAGCAACTACTACAAGGATATTTCCTTTTAGTGAAACACATGAGAAGTTAGATGTGTCCAATGATAAAAACAGTTAAATAGTTGATTTTTTTAAGAAATATTTTTTGTATCTGAGAATGAGATAAGGAGTTGGATACAAAACAATTTAACATTCAGCAAGAATTCTCGTAGTGGGGCATTGTTATCCATGTGGTTGCATGGAGCTGCTGGTCAGTCATGTTTGGTCAGATTTGCAGGACTGGACAACTGTGAAAAACTTGAATCTTGAGTGGTAATTTGTAATTTCTTTGTTATTTACAGTGTTTTGTGGCGATTTTACTATTATTACAGTTATACATCCTGGTGTTTTTTGTCAAATACTGTTATAAAGTACACTGGCTTTTTTGAATTTTTCTGTTAAGCATTTGGAATTTTCTTCCAAAACAGAGGAGAAGATTCACAAAAAGTTAGAAGGCTCTTTGACTCCTGAGACTGATTTATCTCCTACAGCAAAGGATCAAGTAGAAATGTATGCTTTTTTTTTTTATTATTATTATCTGAGACGCTTTTCTCTTTTTGCTCCCATATTTTAACACAGTTAAGTTAACTTAGTGGGGAATCTGGAGTTTTGTGGATATTAAGAAATACATTTCTTTTCCTGCCATCTTCTTTTGTTAATCTTCTGTATTTAAATATAAGCACTTGGTACCATGGGCTAGTTTAATTTCTGTTGAAATCCTGACTGCTTTCATTTGACTATATACAGAATTCAAACCATACTTTATTTTAGTTTCCTGAAGACTACGTCAACCAGACAAAAACCTTTAAAACAGCATTAATTGACATGTAGATATGCTGGGAGGGAATCAGTTGTTTCCTGGATTCAGAACTCGCTGCCTTCTATTGCAGAAATGGCAGACAAACTCTCTTATAACCTTTAAACTCTTGATAACCAAAGGGATCTCCTAGTTACCAAGTACCTGAGTCCAGTGTTACTGAGCTACCCAGAAGTTTTATCATTGACCTCTCTTGGAGATACAACTGCTTCTGTATCTCTTAATAGTAGCAACAGCCTAGTAGAATTGTTACTAAATGGATGATCCATATTCAGGGACCTGATTGTGCTAATGTGCATTTAACTTAATTGACTTCTGAAAAATTTTAATAGGCTTTCATTGAAATATATGTGATTCAGTATAAATCTCTCTACCACCAAACACATGCTACTTTAAATGTTGCAGAAAACCGTGTTTTAGTCTTGTACCTCTTGCATAAAGCTGTTAAGCATCTTAAACTACTCAAAACCTAATCTTTTTTTAATAGCTTTTTCTTAATAACTGGATGATCAAACTATGCAGAACTTAACAGATAGTGCCTCATTTCACAAACGAGAATTTTAAAAACTGAAATTCAGGACTGAACTAACTGAAATTCAGGACTTCCTCATTTATAATCTAAATCAAACATTTAAGAAGACTGTAGTGAATTGCCACGTTATCTAATAAACCTGGAACCACTGTTGTTAGCATCCACAATTTCTCTGTATGGTGATGTTTAGCAGTCTCTGAAAAGGGAATTGTTTTACTTGTACGCAGTATATCGCTAAACATACATTAATATAAGCACTTTTAAAACTCATTTTCACTTTGCTTTTGATATCATTCAAATAGTGCAGTGACTGGCATGTGAATATGTAGTGCAAACTAGATTTTTAGCAATTAGAGAGGTAGTGGTTTGCTGTGTTTTTAGTAATACTCTCTAATCTTTATGCTTATCTGAAGCTCTATGATCTCAATGTCCCTTTTGTTTTGCTTTCAGGTACTATGAAGCATTTCCTCCTCTTTCTGAAAAACCAGTCTGCCTGCAGGAAATTATGACTGTATGGAATAAATCCAAAGTATGCTCTTACTCCAGCTCCTCATCTTCGTCCACTGTTCCACCAACTAGCACGGATACATCTTCTCCAAAGGACTGCATTAGTGAAAGTGAAGTAACTAAAGACAGAAGTAATAAAGCATCTGCCACTGTACAGGAAAGAACCCAGCAGAAGAAGAGTAAAAACGAGAAAGAAAACAAGTTTAGTAACAACACTGTTGAAGAGAAGCCTGTTTTGTACAAAAAGCAAGTCCGACATAAGTCTGAGGGAAAGATGCGTCCCCGCTCCTGGTCGTCCGGATCCAGTGAGGCTGGCTCAAGTTCTAGTGGTAATCAAGGTGAATACAAGGCATCAATGAAATGTATTAAAGTAAGACACAAAACAAGAGAGGTTCGGAATAAAAAAGGGCGTAATGGGCAGAGCAGGCTGTCAGCGAAATCTGGTGAAAAGGCTGATAGAAAAGTCCACAGTGGAAGCAGCAGCAGCAGCAGCAGCGGGTCCATCAAACAACTGTGCAAAAGAGGTAAAAGGCCATTAAAAGAAATTGGAAGAAAAGAAGCTGGCGGTAGTGATGGAAAAGATTTGTATTTAGACAGTAGAAATGAAAAGGAATATAAAGAAGAGCCCTTGTGGTATACTGAGCCGATTACGGAGTACTTTGTTCCTCTTAGCAGAAAAAGCAAGCTGGAGACTACGTACCGCAACAGAGAAGATATATGTGGAGTAACATCAGAGGCTGTAGAAGAGTTGTCTGAATCAGTGCATGGTCTTTGTATTAGCAACAATAATATTCATAAAACATACCTCGCAGCAGGTACTTTCATCGATGGTCACTTTGTAGAAATGCCTGCAGTTCTAAATGAGGATATTGACCTCGCTGGGACCTCAATATGTTCTCAACCAGAGGACGACAAATATTTAGATGATGTTCATCTGTCAGAACTAACGCACTTCTATGAAGTGGATATTGATCAATCCATGTTGGATCCTGGTGCCTCAGATACGATGCAAGGGGAGAGTCGGATTTTAAATATGATTCGACAGAAGAGTAAAGAAAAAACTGATTTTGAGGCAGAATGTTGCATAGTGTTAGATGGAATGGAGTTGCAAGGGGAAAGTGCAATATGGACTGATTCGACCAGCTCTGTTGGTGCTGAAGGGTGGTTCTTGCAAGATCTTAGTAATTTAGCTCAATTTTGGGAGTGCTGTTCATCTTCTAGTTCTGGTGATGCAGATGGGGAAAGTTTTGGAGGAGATTCTCCGATCAGATTCTCCCCCATCCTAGACAGCACAATGCTTAATTCACACATGCTTGCTGGCAATCAAGAGCTCTTTTCAGATATTAATGAAGGGTCTGGTATAAACTCTTGTTTTTCAGTGTTTGAAGTGCAATGCAGTAACTCTGTTTTACCATTTTCTTTTGAAACACTCAACTTGGGAAATGAAAATGCAGATTCTAGTAGCACTGCTAATATTCTTGGGAAAACGCAGTCTAGATTGCTAATATGGACCAAAAATAGTGCCTTTGATGAAAATGAACACTGTTCTAATCTTTCAACAAGAACCTGTAGTCCATGGTCACACTCGGAAGAAACACGTTCAGACAATGAGACTATAAATATTCCATATGAAGAATCCACGCAATTTAATGCAGAAGATATGAATTATGTAGTTCCTAGAGTGTCTTCGAATTATGTAGATGAAGAAATTCTAGATTTTCTGCCAGAAGAAACCTGCCAGCAACAAGCTAGAAGTTTAGGAGAAATGCCCACTTTGATTTTCAAAAAGAAATCTAAGCTAGAATCTGTCTGTGGTATTCAGCTAGAACAAAAAGCAGAAAGTAAAGACTATGAAACTACACAAGGGTGTAGGGAAAGCAGTCCACATGGAGATGGCTACAGCTCAGGGGTTATTAAAGATATTTGGACAAATATGACAGACAGAAATTCTGCAGCGATGGTAGAAATAGAGGGAATAGAAGATGAATTGTTTTCAACTGATGTAAATAACTATTGCTGCTGTTTGGATACAGAAGCAAAAGTTGAAACCCTCCAGGAACCCAATAAAGCAGTGCAAAGATCAGAGTATCACCTTTGGGAAGGTCAAAAGGAGAATGTAGAGAAGAGAGCCTTTGTCTCAAATGATTTATCAAAAGTAGATGGTGGTGACTATACCACACCATCAAAACCCTGGGATGTTAACCAGGATAAAGAAAACTCATTTATACTTGGTGGTGTGTATGGGGAGCTCAAAACATTTAACAGTGATGGAGAATGGGCAGTAGTGCCACCTGGTCACTCAAAGGGGAGCTTACTGCAATGTGCAGCTTCTGATGTGGTGACAATAGCTGGTACAGATGTTTTTATGACTCCAGGTAATAGCTTTGCTCCTGGCCACAGGCAATTATGGAGGCCGTTTGTATCATTTGAACAGAACGAGCAATCGAAGAGTGGAGATAACGGATTAAATAAGGGTTTTTCTTTTATCTTCCATGAAGACTTACTGGGAGCTTGTGGTAACTTTCAAGTCGAAGAACCAGGGCTTGAATACTCATTCTCTTCCTTTGACCTGAACAATCCATTTTCACAAGTTCTTCATGTAGAGTGTTCATTTGAGCCAGAAGGAATCGCATCTTTCAGCCCTAGTTTTAAACCTAAGTCAATTCTGTGCTCTGATTCAGACAGTGAGGTTTTACACCCCAGGATATGTGGTGTTGATCGAACGCAGTACAGGGCTATACGGATTTCTCCGAGGACTCACTTTCGCCCAATTTCTGCATCTGAACTTTCTCCAGGTGGTGGAAGCGAGTCAGAATTTGAGTCAGAAAAAGATGAGGGGAGTATTGCTATCCCTCCTCAAGTAGATGTATTTGAGGATCCACAAGCAGATCTCAAACCTCTGGAAGAAGATGCAGAAAAAGAAGGGCATTATTACGGAAAATCAGAGCTTGAATCTGGAAAATTCCTTCCCAGATTAAAAAAGTCTGGAATGGAGAAGAGTGCACAGACATCACTGGATTCCCAAGAAGAGTCGGCCGGGATGTTGCCAGTAGGAAACCAAGATCCCTGTTTAGAATGCAGTATGAAAGAATCTCTAGAAGGGAGAGTGGTGGAGAGCTCTAAAGTAAACTGCAGAATAGTGGAGCCACGTGAGGAGACTGGCAGGTTTTGCAGTTGTAAAGCAGGGTGTCATTTCCCCACGTACGAGGATAATCCTGTTTCTTCAGGAGAGCATGAAGAGGTATGTGGATATATAAAATTACAGAATTTGCAGCTGGCAGCTGATAACCAGCAGTTTGTCATGTGACAGTTCAGTTTAAATGTTTGTGATTGTATAGATCTCTAGAAAATACAGTTTTGTAGAGAAACTGGAGGTTCCATCTGAACATAAGAATAAACTTATTGTAAGGGTGACCGAGTGCTAGCGCTGGTTGCCCAGGAAGGTTGTAGAGTCTCCATCCTTGGAGATTTCAAAAGACATCTGGACAAGGTCCTGGGCAGCCTGCTCTACTGGGCCCAGCTTGAGCAGGGGGAGTTGGACATGATGACCTCCAGAGTTCCTTTTGAACCTCAGTCATTCTGTGATTCTGTGAAAAATAAACCATCTTCAGGTATTTTGGTGTCATCTTGCATACCTTTAGAAATATATGCATGTGTACACTCATGTGGCTTTAAAATCTGTTTACCTTAGGTTTTTAGGTTATCTGATTTACATATAAAATGTTAAAATGTGCATAAATTTTGAGTAATGAAATATTACTGATTTTGATTCAAACATATTTTAAAATTCTGAAGAAAAAGATCTGAAGCCAGTCTTTTCAATATAGTTACTTCCAAGTAGAAGAATTTGGAGTTGAACTACTGGATGTAAACTTCAGCAAAGAAAGGCTTGTAAAAAGGCTTAATTGTCTGGAAATTAAAGCATCCTCTTGTCAGCATAGAGCCACAAAGAAATAAAATGTGGATGCAATATATCCATCACTACCACAGTACTATAAGAAAGACTCAGCATAATTATGGGCTAATCTCAGAGTTTTCTTTCTGGTAATTTTAGCCATAAGTTAAGTAATAATCAAGGTAAAAAATCCTTTCTAGCCAAAAATACCCTGAGTTTTTCTTGCTGTGAGCTCCCTCTGCTCTTGAGTAGAAACATGTAACTATCAAAATAAATTAGATGCGTGGCCAGCCCAGAGGTATTGTCTGGATAGGTATAAGTTACATCTTACATTTTCTTTTGCTTACATTTTCTTTTCCTCTTCAGTCTCCTCTTGCACATACTCAGCAGTTGTAGTATTTACATTTGGAGGAAGTTTTTCCATTTTCAACTGAAGAATTGCACCCAGCTTGTGTTGTGCAATTGCATATTTCTCAGTTATAAGTTTGAAACACTAACTCATATATGGGCAAGCTAATCTTTTCTCTTGCTAAAACTGAAGCTCACCTTTTTGTTGAACAAAATCAGACTTTCTTATTTTCCTTCTTCCTTATTTGCTTCTTCTCTCATCCTCCTTTAAATTAATTGCTTCTTTTCCCAGCATCAGAAAGTTGATATCTGCTGCTTGCACAAGAGAATCAAGTTTGTGACTTTTCCAGACCCTTTCTAGACATCTTGGTTCTTGCTGCTCTGTTAAGTTAACAGAGATGAAGTAGCTTTAAAAATCTTTACTGGAGTCTGGGAAGTTTCTGTGTTTGTGCCAGGCCTTGCAGAAGGAGTAAACAAAAAAAAGTGATAAACTTAGACTGTAAGTCAGAACAGATTCTGGAATTGCCTTTTAGCAGGAGTAGGTGAAATCTGACTTCATCATGCAGTAGGGCATAATGAACAAACAAATGATTATACAGTTATTTGTGACAGCAAGAGCCTGAAGTTCTTCCAGCCCTTTTCAGATCTTCTTTCTGGATGTGTAGTGCTCTGTAAGGCTGTTTATTCTCATCTTCACTTTAATCACTTATCCATGGAAATTGGTAAATGGCTGGTGTAAGTTTACAGTGGTACCGTAGTTTATGGTAGCTCTGGGGGTTGTAAAAGGTCTTTTGGTAGTGAACAGTGCTCAGAAAGCTCTGGTATTGTATTTTATTTTATTTTATTTAAGTTCCTTAGTGCAAGAGGAAAACCTACTGCTTCCCTTGCTCAGGTCACATGAATTTGTAGGCATTTTCACAGCTTCAAAGTGATAAACCACTGAGAAGTACAGAGGGCCAACACCCCTCTCAGCAGTCTAGACTCCAGTTTGGTTTGCAATTAAGCTCTTCCTGGGGGGCTTGGGGAGCTTGATTACCCCCTAAGCTCAGAAGGCCTGGGTTAACTCATCCCCCTGTATCTACTGTGTTTCAGGAAGGTGTGAGAACACTGGGCTTTTCTAAGCACCAGTAGTTGGAGTCTGAAGGTAATTGGCTTTTTGGCTCATTAAAAGTGTCTGTAAAAGATGCGCATGAGCTTTTTTTCTTTTTAAGAGTGGCATTATTTATTTTCATAAGTATTAAGCAAAATCAATATAAAATACCTAGAATTAGGACAGTCTAGGAGAAACTTCTTCCGTGGACACCCCACACATACATGCATGGGGGAAAAGCAGGCACTGTGGTCTGGACTGATTAGTATAGATCAATATTTGTAAAGATTTTTTTTTTAAATGAAACTTTCTGTGTTTCTATGCTTGACTTAGGACAGAAATTAAAGTCACTGTTTAACTCAGTCATCTAATGTAAAGTTTGAGTTGTGTTCTGAGCATACTCCAATATTTTTGCATAAATAATGGATGTGAAAATACTAATATAAACCACAGTGTAATAGTAACACATTCTGTTTTGCATCACTTAAACTTGAGTTACATATGTGCTGTGCAAACACACATCTCTGAATACCTCCTATTTATAAACAAGACTGTAGGAGAATCTGGTTCAGTTTCCTCCCTCTTACCTTCTATATTAGAGCACTTCTTTTAGAATTATAATGTATTTTGCAGCAGGAATTTGCAAATAGCTCCTGCAGAATTTTTCAAACATAAATGATATTTATATACCTAGCCATAAGATTAAAAAAAACTAAAATCAAACCAACAACAAAATGAAACCAACAAAATAATGTTTTTTAAAAAAAGCCCGAACCAAACAACCTCAACAAAAACCACCAGCACTTGCCACCCAAACAACTACATAAAACCCCACAAACACAGCTCCCTTCCCCCCGCCCAAGGACAGTCCTTTTTCTTCTGAGTAAATGCTTCTACCGTTTAGTTGTGGAGTCATGGGTAAGTACACAATCTGGACTAGTTAATGGCCTGTGAATAATATACCAACACTGCATCTCCTGTCAACAAATTTTATACAGGCTCCAATCCAGCAGGTGTGCTCTAAGAATGCTCATACTGTTGGGTCCTTGAGACAGATAAAAGGACCTGTGGGGTTTTAAGGTCTGAACATACCTAAGGTTTTGAGGATGAGAAAATTTTACTGACAAAAACTGTGTTTGTGTATCTCATGACTGAATTGGCCATGAGATTTGGTGAGGTTCTGTGCTGGACTGGAGTAATGCAATGTAAGTGCATAACCCCTTAGAAAGGGCTGTCAAGAGAGGAAGGGAAGCGGGGTGCTTTATAAATATTGGTTCTGAGGTCAGCAGTGTAGAAGATAAGCTGCCATAAATCCAGGTAGTGATAAGAGGGAGACAAAATTCAGAGAGGTCTGCTATGTGCCTTAAAATCAGGGGAATCAAGTGGAAAAAGAGCATGTAGAGTCATCCACATACAAAACAAAGGACTGACTGTAAAAGAGTGAGTAATTTGGGGGCTACCTAAGACAGGACTGGTCCAGATAGTTCTTGGTAAGTGCTGATCATGGCAGGTAATGAAAACACCTACAAAGACTCTTAAGCTCTAACCTTCTAATTAAGAAAACATTATTTTGCAGAGATATTGAAGGGCTTGTATGAAAGGACTTAAAAAAGATAGAGTTCACAATAACAGTTTAAAAATCACAAGGAAAAAACCCCAAGGTTTAAACAAAGCAAATAAAAAAGATTTGGTGCACCTGAAAGTTCTAGAAGTAAATCAGAAACAGAAAGATGACAGAAACATATTTGAGAAATGGAACTAACAAGCTTGGAAAGCTATGATAATGTGGTATCCAAGGTATTGATTAGTGCATCTATTGTCATTGTTAATGAAAAGACAGATATTACCGTTTCAGCTACTCATAGCAATATTCACCTGAGTGTCATGAAAAGCAGCAACTAATTTGAGAAAAGACTACTAGAATATTTGTTTGAGAATACATGGAAGATAGAAAATATATAAAAAGCATATCATGGTTTTAAAGAGGAAAATGGAACTTGGGGGAAATGGAACCAATGACCCTCTTAAATTCCATAAAGAAATACTCTAAATTGTAAATTTAATGGCCCGAATGCATGGGTAACAGAAAGTTTCCAAGTATTAGTTCAGGAGAAAGATTGCACTCTCAGAATAACAGTCAGTGGCTTACTGGAGGACAACAGAGGTTATTATTTTTTCTAGAGTGTGGCATGTTTATGAAAATCCCTGATAATAACAAACCGGGAAAGTCTGCAGTTACACTGGAAGACAGGATTAGAATCAAAAGGTTTTTAAAGTGGACTAGTGTCTGAAACAGAAAATGTAATCCTGCAGAGGCAACTAAAATTGCTACAGAAAATACTAACCCTCTTTATAAACACAATGGGAGGAGTGACAGGTGAGGCAGTGATGTGAAACAGAAAAGCATCTTCAAATAGATCATAGTTGAGTGTAAATCAGGAATGACACACTGCGAAGGAGAGCAAGATTGAGATCCATGAACAGGAATGCCCTCCTGTAAAAGGGGAGTTACTCTGCTGGAGTACCAGGTTCTGTGTATCAGGAAAGATGTCTTGAGGAGAGAACACAAAGGTCACTACTTACAAAAACAGAGTGAAGGAACTTGGGGGTGTTTTATCTCAAATAAGAGACTCGGAGCAGAGGCAGCAGTTTTGCAGAAGCCATGTTCATAGTTAGAGGAGATAAGGGAAAAGCTGTGTTGTTCTGTTGGCTGTGGTAAACACAAAGGAACTGGATGTGATGACCTCAAATCACAGTAAGGGAAATTGAAGAATAAGAATTCTAACCAGATGATGAGCATACTGTAAGGCTCAATTATTTCTTAGGGAAGCAGTGGAAATTCTGCCTTGACAAGACTGAATGTAGGAATGATGCATTGTAGTTGATTCCAGCTTTGTGCAACAGTAGAGGCTAGATTATCTCAGAGTCCCTTGCCAGGTATATTTTCAGTGAAATTCAACAATGAGATTACTGCAAAATAGGTTTTAAGACTATGAAGGCTAGACTCAGCTCCCTTTGTTCATTTGTGACTGGCGTCTTGAGCCAAGGGTATCTTCACTGGGTGGCTGATGAACTAAAATTAGGACCTGATCTTTTGGAATGGGACTCAATGGGTTCATTGCTGCTTTGACTTCTGAATTATTCATGTGTTATGTTCTTCCTGATAGTAAGGAGCTGCAGAACAGTTTCAAAGAAATCTGTGCTTACAGATTAATATGATTTTTTCTGTCAGTTGTAACGCTTCTGATAATATTCATTCAGACTATACTGAGGCTTTAGTGCTTATTCTGTTCACATTCTGCAAGCCTCTTGTCACCCTTGTCAGCCGTGACCCTTGTCAGCAAGCATTCTGAAGCAGTACAGCTAGTCAGTGATCGTGTTTCCAAATTAGTATCTAATAGTCTAGGAGAAGCCTCAGCTACCCTATGCCTAGCTGTAAAACCAGAAAGGAAACCCAGCAGTCTTCTTTGTGACCAGCAGCAAAACTGGGAGTGAAACAGCATTGCAGCTGGTTTTGCCCTGCTGTCTATGAGTTCAATTTAAGAATAAAGTAAAATAAATATTAATAGTTTCAGAAAGGAGAGACTTCCAGTAACAATATTTAATACCAGAACCATTCTAAATAATAGCTATTTAGATGGTTAGCTGGACAATTTAATAAAACTTTTCGTAAAACACTGAAAGTGTACATGAGTATGTGTGAGAGAGGAGAAGAAGGAGACTGAAATTGAAAATCCTGTTTTAAAAGGGAAAGATTGCCAACAAAGGAAGGTAGACTCATGGTACTATTCTGGAGTTGGTATTTCGTATTTACTGATTGGGAGTGTCTCTTTAATTCACAAAAAAATTCACAATGTGAGACTGTGCATTTCTAGGAAACACTTAAACAGCTGTAGGAAAAAACTCTTGTCTTCCAGAAATGTATAAAATGGACATCAAAAGTGCCCTCTATCCCCTCGCAAACGAAAACTACACTGAGCTGGGAGCTCTTTGACCTGCTCCTGCTCTTCAGGTATCAGGGCTGTGACAGAGGCATAAAGGGGCTGAAGCAGCCAGTGTCAGTTCAGTCACGGAGCCATCCCAGAGCGGGTGCTGGGCTCTGCTGGTGCCTCAGCCTGGGAAGCAAGGCTGCTTGTTATGTCCTGCCAGACTCAAGCTGGCTTTGCTTGTAACCTGCTGCGGTTCATCCAGCTTATCCCATGTGCAGGTGTGACAGCAGCAGTGGGAGAAACTTTGAAGTTAATAAAGCATTGTGCCTGTGGAGTTAGATGCCTCTATCTGTAATCAGCACAGAGTGAGGCTTCCAGGATTGAATGTATTTGTAAATGCACGTATTTCTTACTAAGTCCTGCTTATACTCTTGAGCTGCTGTGCATCTTTTTTATTCCTTTTTTTTTTTTTTTAATGTTAGAAAAGACACCAACCAATGGTTTAAGTTTCCAAGAACTCCCTTTTCTAGAATTAAAGGTTTGAATTTTTGGAGGGTGGTTCCAAAAAGACTGTTCCTCAGTCTTATGACAGGAAACCAGCACAGATAAGTTCAAATATGTTGACTCTAGGACATGTTTCTAAATACAGCGCTCTTGAGTCACTCCTTTGGTTTGAGAGGGGCTTCTCTTTATTAAGGAATAAGTGTTTGTACGTTTAAGTTCTATGGGCGTGTAGTTCTACAGTAGCTTAAGGAGGAACAAAAGGATGCTCATTAATTTTCCATGTTTAAACGTTCTCAAGTTTACAGAGGAGGAAGCTGGCTAGAAAGTCAGTGTTGAAGCTCCTTTGTTAATGTTTGTTGCAGGCAGTTGCACTATAGTGGGTTTTTTTAATCATTCTGATATCTAATATAGAGGATGTTACAAGCTGGCATCATATTCTGAAGGCTAATGGGGTTACCTCAGGTGCAGCCATGGAACTGGGGACATGTCTGTTGTGACAAGCCCAAGGCCTCTGGTAAAGTTAAACTAGCATTAAAATATGGGGGAAGGGAGAGTATTTTGTCAGTCTTAGTGAACAGATTGCTTCTAGCATAAATACAAATCATTGATCATCCTCATGTTGACGTAATTCTCTAACTTTGTATTTTCCCACTGGGTAATGATGTTGCTAATTCATCCTTCCAAACTTTAAACATGAAATTTTGCCACTTCTTGTTCACTTTCTTTTCTGTTTTGTTTTACACTGAACTATTTGTCATGTTGGCTAACATTTCGCTATACTTCCATCTCTCGAGTAGCTCTCTCTAGATTATCAAGTGTAGGGCTGGAATTAATTTTTTTTTCTGGATTTGTATAACTCTGTATGGGCAAAGTCTGAGCCCCAGCATGGAGTTCATACTGGCTGTAAGAGTTCAGAGAATGGATGTTCACTGTAGTTTGACAGTCATTTCCCATTAGTGTTACAAATCGAGCAGCGTGACCTGTAAGACTTAGGAAAATTCATTGTAATACCAGAGTTTCCTCCTTTACATGTAAGTATATTATTTATGGCATAATGAAGTGTGATTATTGTCTAAACACTTTCCTATATTGAATACTAATCTGCAGAGAATGAGTGGCAGCCAGGAAAAGCAATGCTGGTGGGAAAAGGCGCTCTATTCTCCCCTTTTTCCTGCATCACAGTGTGAAGGTAAGCACCTCTGCCTGTTAGAACTAACTTGCTGTTGCACCCATGTTAGAATGAAATGCTCCTTGTTACAGACTGGGATTGCCGCAGATGAATTGGATTTACTGTCTGTATTTAAAAAACCCACACCAGTTAGCTTCCACAAAAAAATTCTCTAATCTGAGAGAGAACTGGGATGCTTCAGTTGCATTTGAAGTAGACCTCTAGCATGATTCTAAATTGGTTTTCAAAGAAAGTGGGTTTAAAATAGTCTTAACATTTATGGAGATTTACTTAATTCCAAAGCCCGCAATTAAGTAAACAAAAAATCTCTGATTCTGAAAACACTTTATTACATTTTTTAATGTTTCATCGTGAAAAATACTTATTAGGTAGGTAAGTCTATAGGAATGTGAAAACATGATGATTACCTTTTATGGGTGGGCATAAATAACATGCCAGTTATTCAGTGAATGTGTGGAATCTCTCTGAGACTGGGAAGGAGAGGGATTTGTCACTTGGCCACTCCTTTCACGCTGACAGTCTGGGAATTTTTCTGTCCTGCACAGAGAGCAAGTCCACTCTTAGTAGGCAGGCTGCTCGTGACCAGAAGCAGGTGTGCTTCCAGCACTCCCAGGAATCTGTAGCATCTGACAACTGACTCAAGCCCAGGTTTTCAGTGGACTGGGAAGAATCCAGGCAGCTTTTTTTGCCTGCATACCAATTCACCTTTTCTGGGGAGAAGGCAGGAAGCTAAATATGAACATTCTGTATCCTGAGTTGACAGGATCTCTGGTGCTTTCTGTTGGTACAGGCTCAGGGTGAGAAAGTTTTGATCAGAGACCTGAGTCTTTAATAATTTGAAAGTAGATTAGCTAGTTACTATTTTTGGAGCGCACCTTTAAGTGCAACCAACTATGTTCTTGGTTCCAAACCAGCCTTACTTTGGTGTTTAGGACAGTTTGGGTGACTTTCAAGAACATCTTAGCTTTTACTTCGCTCCCAACTATAGAAATATGCACTGTGCAAGAGCAGATCGGCGCTCAGAACCTGCCGTGTCAGAGAAAGCCGTCAGTCTTCCTTCCCACAGCGGGGCCATTCCGTGTCCCTGGGCACAGCCGCGGGGCCGTGCCCTGTGACGGCAGCCGGTGCCGGTGGCCGGTGCTGTCCCCTGGCGGCGAGCGCGCGTCACTGCGGCAGCGCTTCCCCGGCTGCTGATGCGGAGCCAGGGTGTCTGTCAGGGACAGCAGAGCCAGGGTTTGCTCTTTGGGACTCAGTTTTTAAACAAGACCGGGACTTTATCCTCAGAGCTGATGTTACTCTTCCACAAACCTTCTTCTGTATCCATTTTTCAGTATGGGTACTTTTTATGTGTGGGTGTTAATGCATGTGGTCCATATGTATCTATCTACATGATAGATGTTGGTTTACTCTGGTAAGTAGAAATCACAGCCATTCACATCAACTGGGGTTTTTGAGATTCAGTGAGGATCAGGCTACTGTTTCAGTCTATACTATATGGATATAGAAATAGGAGTGATGTGGAACACAGTGCAGTATCAGAAAAATGTACTGAACCATTTATCATAAAAAAGTAATTCTTGCTCTTTGCATATTAGTATTTTAGGTGTTTTCATTATCTAAGTAGCTTCTTCTTTTACTTTTTGGTTAGGATTTGATTAAGCTTCTGTGAGGTATTATGCTTATTTCTTTAAGGGTGTCAGACCATAAAATCCCCCACAAGCACAGAGTTTACATGGCATAGAGAGTGAATTCCAAGAATACTTCTCTGGATGCTTTAATTTATGGTAAATGTAAATAACAGTGTTCCTCAATTCTGTTTTTTCTTCCTTTGCCTCTGAAACACCCCCACAAACACAATGTAAGAGTGCTATACAAATGCCAAGGGAGAGAATGGTGTAGGAGAACTTGCAGATGTAAAGGAAGTATCCAATGATGATGAACATCTTTTAGATTTTAATATGGTAAGTTTGTCAATGGTTTTGGGGAGGAAGTGTTTTACTTATTTTATAAGGGTGGGCTACTGCATCTTTCCTTTCATCACAGTTCTCAGTCTATCCTCAAATGAAATTCCTGCAAAAACTTTCGAAAGCTTCTCTTCTCTTACTTTGTTTTTTAACCCCCTCTGCATCTTGAGCATCATTCTGAAAGTTCCTCAGGGTGTTGTACTTTGGGGAGTACAACCCTTTGTACAAACAGCTGTACTTCTAGTAGGTAAGCAAAGCCAGTTTCCTTTGGGAACGCTTGGCATTTGTTTGTCATGAGTGTTAAACATGAGTCTTCTTTTCCTTCAACTTCTAATTTCAGTAAGTGTAGAGTGAGCTGAAGTGCACTGTGAGGGCAGAAAGGACCAGTAACTAAAGGCATAAAGATAATATATGCTGAATACTGTCCTCATTACAAGCAACAAAAACCCTGATTTTTTTTCTCTAGGGAAAAAATTTCATGTACACATGTATTTACTGATATATCTTTAAACTTCATAGTGATGATAGCACTTAGTTTAACATTGTGGCTTGTTTGCTATAGCTTTACTCATCCAGATGAAAATATATTTAAAATACATTTGCTTGAAGTTCTGTCAGATCTGTGCTGTATTTTCTTACTATTTAAGTAAGTTTACTTACTACTAAGTTTTGGAGATAACTTTTACAGTAATTTTTCTAACATGAACTGTCATAAAGATACATCCTGAGTTCACTTTTGATTCTCTTGCTGTTTTGTGCAAATCCTAAAATTAAGGAATAGGAAAAAATAATAAAAGCCCCACCTTTTTTTCCTGCTGTTCTGCAGTCCTTTCTACATAGTGGACTAAGTCAGGAAAGAGGAGGACTTGCCCTGTAACCATGGCATCTCTCTTGGACAACTACAAAACCATATAACCTCCTAGCCCAGAGAAAAGCAAGCGTGTTCTTTATTGTTCCCCATCAACACTGTCAGTTTAAATCCTTAGGTTTCTTCTGTTTATGAAGCAAGATGTGCAGATGATATAAATGCTGAGGCAAAACCAAATGGCTTCATGAAGAAGATCTACTCCAGTGATAGCTCCAGCTCTGAAGACACAGCTTCAGAAGGTGGAAGCGAATGGGCTGATCCGTGTGAGGAGGAGCTTTTTTCTCGAACTCAACTGTAAAAACTGCAGAGTAGAACAGATGATTGAAAAGTAACATGAGATGGAAAACTATCCTTCTTGAGGGTCTGTAGCTCTAAAACAACAACTTGAGTTTCCTCTTCAGTTAATGGATTCAGATGTGTATTTATCTTTCTCTTCTTGCTTATTTTATAGATGAGGACACAGCTGTCCTGTTGAAGATTTTTTTCCCCAAAAATACTGTTAAATTCTTGGCTATTTGAACTAGACTAGATTGTGTTGTCAAATCAAGAATGGATGTGCATGTGCTTGTCTTAGTAGTACCACTGCTTTTTTGCATCTTAATTGCAGTTATTTTCATTCGTAACTGTAGCCCTACCACTATTACGATCTTCTTAGCATCGCAGTGTCTACAACTACTTCTGCTATTCAGAGACTTCAGCTTTCTGCACATTAGGCTTTGTTCTTTAAGAACTGGGAGATAAATACTTAACACTGTAATCTATCAGTGCCTTTCTGAATGCAGGAGAAAAGCATGAATGACTTGTCCAGTCTTCATTCAGTAAATCTCATAACTTTGAAGTAGGAACAACAGGGTTGTGCTTTAGAGACTTACAGAAACTGTGTTTTCTATCCTATGATTCCCCCCCCCCCCCGCAAACCAACACTGAGGATACCATGGTTTGTATTTTTGCTAACTGGAGAAGCCAAGGATTTTTTGTAGGTATGGAGGCAATGTGGGGTTTTTTTTCCTTTTTTTCTTTTTTTTGTCCTTTTTAGAAACTTGCCGATGTGGGGCAGAAGTTCAAAAAATAACACCAAAAATAATAAACCACTGGGGTGATGTGTGGATTGTTGTGAATTTTGTTAATGAGTAATGAGAATGTTGTCTTGTTGCAGATGAAGGCATTCATGTAACCTGCAAAAGCATCCTGTAACTGAAATTGAGCCTGAATGACTGAAACTCTCTAAAATGCTCAGAGTGTTCAATGTTTTAAATGCAAAGGGTCAGTGCTTCACTTGAGAGAAATCCTGTGGCTGCTGCAGTTAGCTGCTGTTGTGGCTGTAATTTAGTAAATCTCGTAGTTCATTTTGTGTTTCTGAGAGAATGTGTGGGGCAAGTTATGTGTGTGGTGGGTGGGGGTAGGGAAGGTGATGATTACAACATACATGTGTGATTGCAGTAGTGATTGTTGCTTTATGTGACTTGCTTTTAAATTTTATTTTGTTAACTTAGAAAGTCAATACATTGTCAAGTTGCATCTGTACAAGACTATCAACTCCTTGTGCTTTTAACACATTATGCAAAATGTATAAGCCAGGAGGAGCAATATTTGCAAAACTAAACATCCTAAGTTTTTACCAACTCCTAGTTTAAAAAATGACAACTAACTAGTCTACACGATTGCAGCATGTCTGTAACACCAGGAAGTGCAGAAAGTCGAATACTGACTTGAAAAGCTTCACCGTTATTTTTGACAGGCAATAAACCTCACAAGAAACGTAGCTGTTTGAAATGTGAGCTGAACTGCCTTTGAAATATGTTCTGCGCTAGAAATGCTTTCTGAGTAACTGGGTTTTGTTGCCTTTATTCAATTGACAGTGTAAGAATTTAAATACGTGGTTGGGAAACCATGCCGGTCTTTGTGCGACGCTTTTGGTGAGATACTTACTAAAACTGGCTTGGTTGCCCTTACCCAAGGACTTTCTTTTGGTCCTCCTCATAGACTATATTTTAGGGTTTGTATTCATACAACAAATCTTTTGACACTTTACAGTTTCTTTTCTTAATTTATTTGCAGACTTTGAATAGATTTTTATATATTTTACTTTCTTCTGGAGCTTCCTTGAGAGGTTGTTTAGCACCTGCACTGAAACTAGTTAACTGTAATATGAAAGTAAAAAAGAACTTTACACACAAATTCTTCAAATCACTACAGTGAAGAATGGAATAGAACTTCATTTGAGAACAGGAAGTGACCAAATGGACATATTTCAAACACAAACTTCAGCTCAGTTATTCTGGCTAGAGCTGCTTCGTTGGTAAGAAAGGGCTCAAAAGTAACAAAGGTGTTGCTCATAGTTACATTGTGGCATGTAATGATTCCAGCACCTTTGGGGAAAATAAAATCCTATATTGAGCTTGGGCAATAACAAATTGTCTTTACTTGTTTTCATAGTTTAATGGCTAAAGCTCTAAGGCTTTCAGTGAGAGTTGAAGTGTGGTTTTTAGTTTTTCTGTATGGATAGAAACACACACCAACAACAACAACAACGAGAGCATTAAAGGTTGGCATACGCTGAACCGCACTGTGGGATGAAGCGCATTGCATATCCATAGCACTGAAGTATCAGTTTTCCATTCCTGGGCTGAAATTTGTTTCTACTTTTTTGCTTCAAGTGGTTGTATTGTTCTGATTTCACGTACACCAGAGTAACTGATTTTGTTTTCTTGTGGAGTTACTTAACACCGAATAAAAATATAAAAGGACAATTGGATGGTGTGTGTGTGTCTTCATTTTCTTTTCTTATGTGTGTAAGTTAGATACAACATGCAGTTAAGCATTAAACATCTAGTTTGAGAGTCCTTTTCACTGCTGTAATTTTTTAAACTATTTTTAGGATGTGGGAAATTAAATACTTTGCATATATTCTTTAAAAAAAAAAAAAACAACAAAATGAGCTTTGTCCCCACTTTATTTCGGTAAAAGTTAATTTATAATGAGAAATTAATGTTTAGAAAACATGAGACCTTTAAAAAAAAAAATTACCTAGCAAACCCAGACCCTCTCTCACATAACAGTTACAGAACTTATATGTAATACGGGATCTAACCCAGCAGCCTTCTATTTCTGCCTTCAACTTGTGTTCAGCCATCAAGTAATCAGTATCTCACTTACAGAAAAACTGCATCTGTTACAACAAAGTGCACTTTTCTATGGCTGCACCTCCTTTCATAGAAAGGAAAAAAAATCCCAACAGCTCACATTCCACTTGGTGGAGCCTTGAGCACTTTGGTGCTGTAAATCTGCAGCCAAAGTGACCTGGGATTCTGTGCAGAATGATTCTGACTCTGCTGAATTAGAAGTCCAGTGAAAACAACACAGAAACACACACTTGGAAATAATGGAAGAGTTGCTCTGTAAGGTCCTTGGGTGAGTACTTTTGTTCAAACTTCATAGTTGAAACTTTTAAAGGCATACATTATTTTCAATTATTTCTTAAATACAGCAGAAGGAGTATAATTTCATAGTGTTTATAGAAGGTGCTTGATTAAAGAACTACATTTCATCAGCCAGGCTTTTCAATTCCTGTATCTGAATTAATATTAAATACACATATTGTAAAGAATTCGTTTCTGTCATGCAAAAATGACTGTATAGTCCTAGGCAGCAAGTGCATCTGTAGGACAGACTGTAAATGCATGTCACACTGTGACTTCTTGGGAGTGTCTGATGTGAAAATACATGAGAAGGTAGTGAACCTTCTGGAAAGCCAGGATTCCTTCACAGTAACTCGTTCTTTCCCTGCCAGGACCAGCATAGTTAAGTATTATCCCCAATGAATTAGTCATTACCTTTCACATACAGCATCTCACATAATTTTCTTTTATTACCTGTGAAACTAGTACCAACAAGACTCCAGAGGTTTGGGACAAAGGAGACTTTACTGATACATTTTAGCTTCCTACTGTAAGACTTCTGTCCCAATGTTCAGGTCCCTCTCAAAATGTAGTATTACATGCAAGCGCTTATAAACTTTATGATCTACCTCTATGCTCCAGTGGAATGATAATGGGATGAACAGGAAAAAACCGCTGACAGAGCTGGCATGGGCCAACTCGCTGCTGAGAAAAAGCCACTGAGTGACAAAACACTGCTGTTCCTGCCCTACTTCATCTGTGTGTAACAACTTCACCTATAAACAGCAAGGACAGAGGCTGAGCTGAGAGGCTGCCATGGATGCTGCCTTCTGCCTGACAGCCTTCCTGTAGGGCAAATGATTCTGGAATGCTACAAAAGCCCTAAGTCTCTGTGTCCCTCAGTAAAAACGCAGGATCCCTTCTATTAACAGCAGTAACAGCCATTTAATAGTGCTACAACTGCTTGTCATATAAGATTTCAGAAATTGTTAATGGATAACTGCCCATCATTTCAGCACAGGCTTTATTTTACTCACTACAAGCAAAGACACAGGAGAAGCAGCAACTCTCCTTGTCCCATAAAACTGAGAACTCTCTTGAATTTCTTCTCAAACCACTCTAACCAGTCACGCCTGTTAAAAATACTGTTAAAAAGTACATTTTCAGATTAATCTCTGCTTTTCTGTTCGTAGCCATGGAAATGCTCAAGCAAAGAGCAATACAGTACAGTAGCAGTACTGAAAGCAAATATATAAGCACCACCTAAAAAAAGGGTGCCATTTCCACCATTGGAGTTTTTTAGGAACATATTAGACAAATATGTCAGAAATTATGTAATGACCCACACAAACTTGTGTAGTTTTTTCCTTTACTGATCCCCAACTTACGTTTGAAAAAAAAGTACAACTTGTGTATTGTTTAGGCTCATGGTCTGAGGAGTGATTTGCCTCATTAACCTCCACCTGCTATGATGGGCCAGCCTGATCCCTTACAGATACGGGACAGAAACTGGTGTTGAACTTTTCATTTCTGCAGTTACTTTATTTGTACAATAATGAATATTAAAAACATCCTTTATGTTTCCAATACCCTTTTAGTAGGATTTTGCCTTTTCCTTTCTTTTTCTTACATTTCATTACTAATTTTTGCATTGATATTTGGCTTCCAAATGTCCTCACTTTGCAATGGAGTTCTAGCCCTCAGTCACTTGACTCTGGAACCCTCATCTATTTGACAACAAAGTCTTCAGGAAGTCTAAGTTGTCATTCATGGGTTTTAAATATTTTCCTACCATTTTTCCTGTAAACGTATTCAATACAAAAATATTAAATTATTTGAAGCACTGCAGATCCATGGAGACATAATAATGGGATATGTTCCCTGCCCAAACTGAATGTTACTTAGTTTCATTCATCCTTACTAGGTACAGACAACAATTGATTTTTAGTCCAGTACTTCTTTTTTTCTTTGTAGTGAGTTCCAGTGGAAAGCTGCCATCTTGGCAACTGCTACAGAATAGATCTGTTTGCTTTTGGAAATGTAATTTAAATTGTGCTTGCTTAAGAGAATAAATCTGTTATAGAACTCCAACTTTTCATTATGCAGCTGTGCATAATAACAACTGTGTTTCCTTCTCTGGCATGATGCAGTGATGAGTGAAGACCTGTATCAGAGGTACCATGAAGGCTTTGTTAGCTATTATTTATGGGCACTTAGGATTCTGCATTACTGAGATATTATACAAGGAGCAATATTTTTAGTTGATATAGTTTTACTCCTTCACACCTTATTACTCATTTTGTCTTTCCTAAACAGCTTGTAGACAGCAATAGAAACAATTCTGTCACGCATCCTGTTTCAGTAATATCAGTTCAAACGTGCTGGAAAATCTCGCACACTCTTCCCCTGCCTTTCCTGCTCCTCATTTTCTTGCTATCTTGTGGAGGGTAACCATCTCAGTCTATTCTTACCCAGTGGTAACAGAAGGGTTAACAGTGATGGTAGCTATAGACCAAGCTTCCTTGCCCTTTATCAGGTCTAAGTTCCTATAGGAAGAGGCAGCCTTTTGGGATAGCCAAATGGCACGTTCTCCATCTGTTTCTGATTCATTCCAAACCTATTAAAATGGCCTGGTGTACAGATACTCCACTGCTAGTAGGAATGCCCATGCAAATGGTGGCCATGCTGGAAATGGACTGCTGTCAAATACAGACAGGCAGAAATAGTTTTGTGTGAACAAAATTAATTTCTGATTAATCTGAAGTAGAAGAGCATAATACTCATTTCTCAAAAACATCACCATTTGCTTCCAAGGTATTGATATTTTTCACAGAATTATTACCCTTTTCGTTGCTACGAGTCAGTAGAAACATGAATTTATTCACTGTTCCCTTTTCTTGTGCCATATAACATGCATGAGTTACTTCCCTGTGCCTACAGGTAATTCTGTAGAGCAAGGAGGAAAAGGAGCAATGTCTCATCTCTGTGCTAACATTTGCTTTCAAGAGAGAACTTCTCTGACTCGTGGCATGATGGATGACAACTCAGAGTATCCAGCACTGCCACACTTGGTACCCTTGCACTCTGGCTTGGGTGAGCCAAAACTGCCTTAAATAACAGTGATGGATAGTGGAGGCAGGAGTCAGCTCACATTCAGTGATGCAAAACTGTTGTACCTTCACAATATGCAAATCTTTGGTTAACTAGAGAAAAAAATATATTAAAATGTCCTCTAGCTTATGACAGAGAATTACTGACTTCCAAGAGCTGCACAGCAGATTCAAATGAAGCTCAGTTTGGCTGGCTCTGAAAGCTGCTTGCATCATACTTGGCTTGTGATGAATGAAAATTCAATCTAGATGTTCTCATCTAGCTCTTAAAAAGATAAATTTGAAGTTGTATCAATTACAAAATTGCTGAAGCTTCAAAACAGAACTGAAAGCCTAAGCAGAGAGCGCTTTCTCACATCTACAGGCATAAGAAGTATGACAGAAACTTGCATTTCTGTTCCTTGGCTCTAATGAAACAGAGGAAGGACTGGTATTTGGTGTACTTTTATCTTATGTAGTGTATTTTGGAGAAATCACTGAGACAGAACACAGCACAAACTCTTCATGCTTTCTTGCAGAATAACCATAAAACTGGCATATCAAACTCTGCTGGCATGAGTCTGTATGACAGTGCTTTTGAACTGAATATTTTAAAAAAATAAATTCTCTAGCACCAGTCTATTATCAGACATGTAGAAGCTTTTTGCCCACCAGGTGAACATCAGTTGCCAGTTTGAGGCTGCTTTATGCAGTGTTTCATTTCTGCACAACAGCTGCAGGCAAGACACTCTTAAAACAAGATTTTATCCCAAGAATTTTTATCCAGTTAGGTGTTCTACAGGTTTACTTGACCGTGAATCAGTGGCAGAAGACTGATAATAACCATGCTGATTATGTGCCGCAACTAACTTCTTATCACGCTCCTGAGGATTTATTTACAACCCAAGAGTTTAAACAGGTAGACTTGATTTCTGTGTGCCCTCCTGTGTGGACTTTAAATTTTGTGCAGCTGCTGCAAAAGAAAGGTGCTAAAGGTCCCCTTTGCACTGAGTTATGCTTTTATACTTCCTGTACCTGGCAGTACCTGTTCTGTTTCCTTCTAGTAATTAGCGCATGCCACACTTCATCAGAGCTTGTGGTGTAACACTGTGTTTAGTCACAATGTGAGCCCTTCAGCTTTTCCCCATACAGAGGAGTAGTAACACACAACATTTGCAGACAGAAACTACCTTATCTGGGATGGAGGGGGCATGAACAGAACTGATGCTAACTGCTAATGCAAAACACCATTTGGTAATAGCTCATGACAACCAGAAAACCCTTTCCTATGAATTATACAGCCATTCATGTGCAATAGACAGGCTTTTTAAAAATATTGACTAAGCTGTAATTTTCTGTGACTTTCTGTATGCTCTGGTACTGCTGAAAGATTTTCTGCAGCAGGTTTTTCTAATAGTTTCTTCAGCCTAAATTATATTATGAAGCTGGGAGTATCATTATTTCCTGTGCAGGCACTCTGCAGACTTAACAGAATTCCTGACTGTGTGTTTCCATTTTGTTATTTACCCTGGGAGCCAAACAACCGACCCAGGTACAGTGACACACCATGATGATAATACTCTCTTCTGGTTGCTCCAACAAACTGATTCCCGCTCTCAAAAACAGAAGAAAAAATATCAATACTGAAAAAGGAATTAGTGACAGTATATGCTCCAAAAACCTTTTGCACATGAACAAGTTTATAGTGCCTCAAAATTGGTTTGCTTTTATTTATTTACATTTAATATGGAAGCTATCTTACAGAGATAGCAGTGATTTTCAAAAGAAGAGATGGAGAAATTAGTGCAAATCTTTTTATGTTGATACCCATCTTAGAAATACAGCAGACTAAGGACTGATCCAGTCACAGAAACAAACTATCTGCAGAGGCATAATTTTTGACTGATGGTAGATTTTCAGAGCAGTTTCATAATGACCTAATTCTTATCTTTATAGTATAGAATTGGTGTCAACAGGGTCATGGTGGCAAGTACTTCTGTACAGGTTTACCTCAGCCTCTCACAATTCATTCACGTGTAACCTGTCCATATCAAAGCTTGAATAATCATGGGTTTTCACTGCTTGGTATCAAACTAGTTACACCAACACAAGTTCAGATATTTCTGTGTTTGCTACCCTCACACTTTCAGCTTCAGTGTAGACATGAGAGGTGTGAGGTGACGAGAGTACTTATATCCTCAGTTCAGATGGGGGACAGCTTTATCTTACCACCGTTCTAGAAACATGATCACCGAGTCTAGGTGCGAAACATATGACCTTTGCAGAAAAAACAAGCAGTGCCGAGTTTCACAGATGATAAGGAAACACGACAGCTCTGCTCCTGTCAGGTGCTGACTGCTCGGAATTTCAGTGTGGGGGTAGAGCAGTCCACGTGAAAAGCAAAAGGGTGCACTTTGAGACGGAAGGTGAAGAGAATGGAAAGATAAACATACAAAAATCTCAATTACCACCCTAGAGCCTCCACTTTTGGCATTACAGAGCGCAATGCCAAAGTTCCGCAGAGCTAAAGACGCACCTGCACTTGATGTCTTCACACCTTCCGCAGCCCACGTTTGTAAACCCACTGAATTTTGTTTTCCTCCTAAAACAGGAGGCGGCAAGAGGAGTGCAGCCCGCCCGCCCACCTGCTTCCCCCGGGGGCGGCCAGGGCCGCCCGCCGGCCCGGCAGTAACGCGCAACGGGCTGCAGCGCCAGCAGCCAAAGAGTGGCTCTCGCCGAGCGTGGGGCCCCTCGGAACGAGCGCCCGCAGCCACAGCCCCGCTTCCCTCCGTTCCAGGGGCTCCTCGAAACCACCACCCCCAGCCACAGCCCTGCTTCCCTCCGTTCCAGGGGCTCCTCGAAACCAGCACCCCCAGGCACAGCCCCGCTCCCGGGGTGCCTCTGCTGCGGGGCCAAGCGGGCAGCACCGCCGCCCCTCCGCGGGCACCGAGGCGATTCAAAATGGCGCCCAGCGGCCGCCCCTCGCCCCCCTCCGCGCAGGCGTTCCCTTCCCCGGCGGGCGGTGCTTCCCCCGCCGCGCCGGGCAGGGGCAGTGACGCGGGAGGAGCCCGAGCCGCGGGGGCTGGAGCATCGCCGGAGGAGCCCGGCACCTGTCCCGCAGCCAGGTGTACGCCGCCGGCGCCATGGGAGGCCCCGCGCCGCGCCGAGGAGGCGCCCGGCGAGGGGTGGCTGCTCCGCCTCAGCCGCGCTGAACCCGGCGCTGCTCCGCGGGGACCGGAGAGCAGCGACATGGATCGCCCGCCTCAGCCACCGGCCGCCTCCTAGTCCCGCAGCAGCGGCTGTGGGGCGGGTCGGGCATGGCCCAGCGTGACGAGAGCGACGGAGGGCAGCGCTACCACGGTGAGGTGTCCGGGCTCCTTGGGGCTCTTCCTCTCTTCCTGCTCGGGCGGCGGCGCAGCCCTGCTGGGGCTGGGGGTGTGGGTGATACCTGTTGGTGTGAGGGGCAGAGCCCGGAAGCGAGCGAAGCAGGCGGGAGCAGCCTCAACATAGAGGGGCTCGCCGGGGCCGCGCTGGCTGCGGCTACTGACTTGCTCGGCTGTGGCCACCTTAAAAAGTTAAAAGGAGTAGGTGGGCTGAGCTATTGGAGTGTTCACCGAGTGGGTTAAAGACGGCAGAGAAGAGTGAGCGCTGCTTCCTCAAGGCTTTGGTGGTGGCGCTTTTTTTTTGGTTGTTTTTTGTTGTTTTTTTTTTAAATTTCAGTTTCTTTGGGTTGTTTTGTAAGCGAAGGCCGCCAGATCGGAAACCTTCGCAGAGCGAGTCGGGCTCAGCCCGTGAGAAGGAAGAAACTTTCATCTCGCTGCCTCTCTTCTACTCGAAGTCTCCCAGGCAGTTCCCAAAGACCAAACAAAACTACATCTCACAATAGCTGAAGTTCTCCTGGCGCTGCTGCTTATTTAATGTGGTTCACGGAGTTTTCAGTAATAATGGTGTAGGGAGCGAAAAAGCCCCGTAAACCGCTTCTGGAGCAGAGGCTTTAGCAGAGCACTGTAACTTGTTTGTATTGCCGGCCTGCCGGAGCAAAAACAGGCGAAAAGCGGTGAATGGCTTACTTATGATTGCTCTCCGAGCACTCCACTCAGAAGCCAGATTTGCAAAGCTCTAAAGAGTCTTTCTAAAAGGTCACCAGCTGAGAGTTAGATAACAGTCATCTTAATTAAAAAAAGCAATTCCGCATTAGTTTTTTTTTTCCTTTTGCCGGTAAAATTTTGTCTGTACTTACATAGGTAGCCTTAACTGCCGTATCTCATGTTTTGTTTAAAGGCAGACTTTTTGTAGCTTCAGGAGTTCTTCACTTTTGGCAATGGTGTGGCTGTTAGAACGTGCACATAAACAAACAGAACCAAGAAATCTTTAATAAGCAAAACTGAGTTTGATGCTCTTGTGCACTAAGGTCACCCAAAGCTGCACTTGATAACAGCAATATGTTTCTTGGTACATGCAACAAAAATATTGTTAAACGCATGGAGAATATAAAACTGTTAATTAAAAAAAAAAATTCCTTTAGGAAGGAAAAAAAAAGTTGCAACTTTGTAATTTAAGAAATTCCTTGTTCTTAAAAACTTAAGAAAAAATGCTGGCAGAGGTAAGTATTGAAGAGATAAGGTGTGTGATATAAGTTGTGGCATTAACTGTTTGAGAACAGAGCAGTATATGTAATCATTCCTCTTCTCATTCCTGTGAGGCAAGAAAATATAAAGCCTGTTTTGCAAATTGTTGTCTTACTCTTTTTGCTTGCCTAAATTGTATCATAACTCATAGCAAACTTGGAATAATGGGCCTTGAGTTGGCATTTTTCTGGTTTTGTTTTACTCTAATGGTTTGGCATTGTTGTTATCTTTCTTTAACTTTTATATCAAAATGGGTTAAAAAGTCATTTTATTGTAAATCTTAGAAATTTTAATCAAATATGACTTGTTCCTTCTGTGTAGTTGAGTGATATGCAAAGCCAAAATCTGTTTCAAAGCCTCTGGTTATTGTCAGAACATGCCTTCTTACATGCTGTGATCAGAATTTGGGGAATGTGAGGCTGTATGGACAGCCCTGCTGAGACAGATCAAAACTCCACCTGTCAGAGAAAAAATTACCCAGGAGAGGGCCTGAAAGCAGAACTAAAGTATGTTGATATTTTCATGAAGTTCTGACACTTGCGGTTTAGAGGCTTTCTGAGTTTCTTTTTGTTTAGGAATCATCAGTGGAGTTTTATACCCAAGCTTACATGTAAATTTCTGGCATCCACGGTGTTCTGTGGTAAGGAGTTGCACAGTTTAGCTGCCCTTTGTGTGAATGGTTGTGTCCTGATGTTAGTTTTGAACCTGGCTACAAAACTGTCTTTATCGGGTGCTCCTTAGCACTTAAATTGGAAGTATTAACGAGTAAATAATATCTACCTGCTCTCTCACTGCCACTTGTGACCTTGGCTGTATTTTCCTAACCCCTTCCCCTTTTTATCTCTAGTGGGATGTTCACTCTTAGGAGATCACGTTCTCTATAAGACATATATGTTAAGACTTTACAAATATCGATTTTATTTAGATCATAATATATTTAAATAAACAATGAGGATTATGAATGTCATGCAGACAAAATTGCATACTATTTCTCAGTAGTTTATTATACTCAGATGATAATGTTTTAACATTGTTATGTTAATAAATGCTTTATGGAAAGAAGCTAGCATTGGAGTACATGACAGAATATTTGACATCAATTGTCAGATTTTGCACTTACCAGTGAGGCAGCTAAAACAGAGTATAAATATCACTTCATCCTTAAAAACAATCCTGCAACAACGTACACAAAATGAATCAAGGAGTTCTCATGTGTGTTCTTGACAGCTGGTTGCATCTCAAGTTTTCATTTAAAGCCCTTGATGGGTACACTTCAAAGCCTCCCACAGTTTCGCTGAACTGTGTAAAACCTTTGTAGCTTGCTGTTGCGTAATTTGCTCCAGCAAGCTGTAGTGTTGTATACTTCTGCATTTGCTGATTGCCCGTTTAAAGGATCTCTTCCTGTTAAATTTATTGCTTGAAAAAATACCAAGCCGAGTTAAAATAGCTTCAGAACCCAGCGTGGAATTTTATTTTCACCTTTTTTTTTTTAACTCTTTTGTTTACAGTATTTGGCCTCTTGAGCTGCTGTAGTTAGTGCCTCTGCCAAGGTCACTTGAATGCTTACCATTTGTAAGCTTGGTCGAGAAGAGCAGTGCAATTAAACTAAGGACTGGCTGCTACTTGGGAAAATCACTGAGCAGAAGTGAATGCAGTCATGGGAGGAATTAATTATGGGAACATGCTTGTACTGTTTACCCAAACATTGTCAAAGCTGTTCCTGACAGATTACATTTCTGTGTTTTGTTTTCTTGACTGCACTTTCTAGATGCATTTATAAGTTTGAATTCTTTTAAGTCAAACACCTTGGTTATACTGTTCTGAAGTGTGTATGTATATATGCTTTAGAGTAACATTGGGGCTGGGTGGGCTGTGGATTTGAAGAGCAATATAATGTATATGAAGGAATAAAGGTGAGTACAGGGAGAAGAAAGCAGTCAGACTTACATTAGAAAAACAAGTGAATTCAAGCAAGAAGGTCTGAGAATAGGAGATCCCAGTATATACAACAGTAGTTATATCTAATGCTCCATGTTACATCTTATTTCTACACTTCAGCTATCACTGTTGACTTCTTGAATCTTGCCTGCCTTCAGGGATTGCTATTTAGGGTTGTTTGTTTTTTTGCTGGCCCTTGCGATTTTAATTTAGTGAATAGAGAATTCATAATGTATATGGTTGGTGTGCCAGCTATTTCAAGACATCACTTTAATTGCAGAGGATGTAAACTTTTCAAACCATGGTGATGTGAAAAAAAAAAAGTTGCTATAGCAACTCTTTAAGAAGCAACTCTTTAAGAAAAGTGTACATCTTCACAAGCTTTTTAGTCAAAACAATACACTTGAAACCTTGCTTATGCAGAAGATGAGGCAATTGGTGCATTGATTGATTTGGATGGGTAGCATATAGTTGGCTGTTAATAGTTCTGAAGAGGTCTAAAAGGTGAAATATCCAGGGTCGTTTCTCCTTGACTTTTGTCTGTGCTTAGGAGTGAATTGGAGTGTCACATCTGCTAGCAAATACCATTTGGGTAGTAAGTTAAAGATTTAGTATAGCATACGAAGTACAGTTGGATTTCTGCACTTTCCACGTGACTGAAAACTTGTGGAAAAAAATTTCTGTTTGGACAAGTGAGATATGTTTGAAATGAGTTTTCTCTCACTTGCTTCCTGTTGGTATCACAATGCCAAAGTGTGTTGATGTCCTCAGACCTAAGAACAGACTGTGTGTCAAACCCTGGTGTTTGGCAGGGCTTAAGTGACATTAACCAGGGGTTTAGAACTGCTGTGAGATAGCAGTTTTCACTGATGTTTGAAATTGAGAAATTTGGGTTTTCTTTTGGGGTATGTGTGTATTTGTTTTTTAAAAATAGAATGTGGGGAGGACCTTCTAGAGAACAACTGGCACCTTTAATTAAATGCTACACTGGAGGGAGAATAGAAAACCAGAAGCAGGAGACCAGGTTTCAGGAACTGAAGAAAAATCTATCTAGAAAGCAGTCTGTTTGCAAGATGGAAGAAATGTTCTTCACTCATTCAGACTTATCCCAGAGTGTTTCAGAGAGAAGAAATTGAAGCAATATGTGTGTATTTGTTCTGCCAACTGCTGCAGAGTAATTGCGTTGCAAACTTCAGAAGAGCTGGAGACAATTTAACTACTCATATGGAAAGAGAAGATCTGTGTAATGGCATATTAATAATCATGTAGTGTTTAAAGGGTCAGTAGCAGTTCTGGAAGCTAGGGCAGTACTCCTGATGGTGTTCCAGGAGTATGGAAGTTGCCAACGAGTTTGATGCATCCAACCTGTAGCTCCTATTTGACAGACCTTGCTCTGCAAGCCATTCAGATTCCGACTGGAAGTAGGGCACTGACTGGATTAACTGACCTGCTGGCAGCCCCTGGGGAGACAGCATGGATGGATATTGCAAAGATGAAGGATCACAGTGCCCGAGTGCAATAAATACAACATATTTGCAAATGTCATTGTTACTAACTATATGTGCACTGATGAAGTGCATCATGTGTATTGTCAAAACATTGACTATATGGATAGCTTTATAGCTGCTCAGATTTTGCATCTTTTGCTTAATGCAACAATGATACATTATACGTTCTCTTTTGTGACGAATTTGTTATCAGTTTTATGGTTTCCAAGAATGCTGAGAAATTCTGTTTAAATGAACATTTCCTAATCTGGTCTAAGTGTAGGGAAACAAGTTTTGTAGCCCTCTGACATCAGCAAATATGTATTTATGACTGTATAAAAAAAAAATTTATACATTTGTCTCCATATTGACAGGGAACATTAAAATACTGCAGGTTTTATAGTATGTAATTTCATGCTTAGGAGATGTGTAAGAAGCAAACATGGGCACACAAACTGCTTATGATAAGTTTTTCATGCTTGACATTTTCTAGAAGCCTAATTTAAGTTGCCATTGTCCTGGTTGTTCAAGCTGGGGGAAGGGATAGTAATCATGTGCAAGAGAAGACAAATAATTTTTAATTAAAAGCCTAAATTAGGACTGGACTGAGTGTATTAAAGAAACAACCGTGGAAAAAAACAGCCCTACCAAACAAACAGTTGAGAATAAACCACAACCTTCCAGCAAACTCATAATCTTTTCTTTCTTTTTAACTAGTTACCAGCTGGGCTAAGACAACCGATGCAAATTTATCCAACTCTTTAAACTCCTTAAATGGTTTGACCTTTGTGGGAATTCTGGATGCAAGAGTGGGCAGCAGTATCCAGGGCCGTCAAAGCTTGAACTCTGGGACCCTGAGAGATCTCTCTTTGCCTGAGTATGGACCTGGCCAGCTGTCCAGTGCTTTAGAAGATTGTCATAGCCTTAAATCAGTGGATTCTGGTATTCCAACTCTAGAAATAGGAAATCCAGAGCCCGTTCACTGCAGCGTGTTGAATGTGAAGAGAAAGCAATCAGAACCTGAACTCGTGCCTGACAGGGCTTTTCAGAGCGCGTGCACACTGCCGCCGTATGTGCCTCCACATTCACTGACTGCTGAGCCTGACCACGCTGTGCGAAAATCCTCGACTTTCCCAAGAACTGGATATGACACTGTCAAACTTTATAGTCCAACCTCAAAAACTCTAAATCGAAGTGATGATATCTCTGTTTGTAGTGTGTCTAGTCTTAGCACAGAACTGTCAACAACTTTGTCGGTTAGCAATGAAGACATTTTGGACTTTGTGGTCACAAGCAGTTCAAGTGCAATTGTGGATCTCGAGACTGATGAGGCACACTTTTCGGATGTTACCCTGAATTCTACTAAAGAGAGCAATGACCAGAGCCAACAGCAGTATTGTCATGAGACAGATGTGGACAGTAAACGGAAAATACTGGGACCTTTTACAAACTTCTTTGCCAGGTAATGTTTCCATAAAATTATATTTTAACAGATTTTGTAATATCTTAGGAGAAAGGTTTTGTTGGATATTGTACTTTGAAAGATGTAATAGCTTGCTGTTTTAATTTAGATGGGCATTAACGTATTTTTTGCTGAGTAAATAGGCAAGTATTGTTGGGGACTAAGGCTCTGCATCCTACTCTATATTATGTTTATGGTGTATGGAAGCATCTTAAATCTTGGAAGATTCCTTCTACATTGCGGTAAAGGGGTTTCTGAACAAGGTCTTTTTTCTTCTGAACAGTGGCTTCTCCAGTGATATCTTTTGCGGTTTTGGCCAAGGTCCTTAATCTTGTGTCACATAAATAGATAAATATAGGTAGAATCCATACCTGTATTAAAGAGCTTTGACAGCTGGGGATTCATAAGTAGTTTAGTAGTCATGGAATACTTTATTGATCATTCTAAGGGTATGAAGCTTAAAATACAAATACTTTACAAACACTTGGTGTGACCACTCTTGTGTTTCCAAATCTCACTTACTGTTTTTTTAATAGCCTTTTCCTTAATTTTTGTATGGAATGAAAACATCTGACATTGTGTCACCCGCTTGTTGAAATGATAGTACTGACCACCCAAAGCAGTTTCTAAATGTGGCCCTTGTGTGAACGATAAGGTTCTAAATGCAGATACTCCAGGGAAGTGGGGAATGAGGAAAAGGACTAATCTGCTTTTGGGGGCTTGAGTTGTTTGCTGGTGGGTTCTTTTTTTTTAAGTTATGTAAGGCCTTCATAATGTCTCTTACTTTTAAGTTATGATATTTGAAGTGTGATATATTTTAGAGAAATTGTTCTAGAAAGACATTTTAGACATCCAGCAGAGTTGGCTGTATATAAACTGTTTTGCACATGGCTTCAGCTAATCTATTTTTCCCCATGCCGTTTTTTTTTTTGCATGAGACAAGTAGGCTAATAAAATACATCAAGAACTGGCAAACATCGTTCTTTGAAAGGCTGCCTTATTTGCAAAGCTTAAGAGAATCAGTTTGTTTAGACCTACTAAACTGGCTGAAGTCTTTGTTGGTTTTTATTCTTAGGTTAAAGTACTGTGCAGCAGAGCTCCAGTCATGAGTCATGTTTGAGGTGCTGATGCTTTTGTGGACCCTTGTCTGTTTGTTGCCATGGAACCAGACTTAATTCTGAAGCAGGAGGCTTCTCAGCACTTCAAAGAATGAACTTTTGTTAGTCATTCTGGTAGCACAACTTCTGACTCAAACAAATGCTGTCCTTCAGCCTGGAGGGAGCACAGTGGAACAGGCACATTTAGACCCTGCTCAGAATAGGATGTTTAACTGCTTCTCAACTTTTCTTATCCAACAAAGCAAAGCCATCTGTCCAAATTCTGCTCTGGTGTATTCTGTGTAGGTTTTACCAGTGTTGCAGAAACTGTAGTACTCACTAGACTGAGCTTCTTAACCTGAATCTTGGCAGGTACATTGAATGCCCGGAAATAAAAGCTGTCATTATTGCATTTGAAATGGGGAGAAATAATCTTGGTCACTGGGTGATGTCATTGTAAGAATATGAGGATTAAGTTCAAACTAGGTGATCGGCTTTGAAGTTCCAGGTGCTCGGTCTGTAACCTGACCTTGAATATCCTTCCCTTTGGCATCCACTTCCTGCTCTGTTTCGGAAACAAGAGTTGCCCACTTTTTGTCTGGACTTGCACGCCACACCCCTATATTTTATGCATCTGTCTCATGTCATGAGACCCAGTGGTGAGTTTCACAGGTATTGAACAAGCAGGGAGCCTTGGAGGTTGTTCTGTGCCACAGGGAGTACTATCTATATTTATGCTGTCAGCATTGTTAAGGTTCAAAACATGCTGTTGCTAGTTTTTGTTGGTATTTGTAATCTGCCATCCATGGGGTTGAAAACTCCCTATTCCCTGGAGTTCCTGTGGGCTCCTTGGATTCCCAGGGCTTAAACCAGTACTGAAATAAATAAGCCTGGGCCTTGCAGTGTCTTGTTTGAAAGTAGCTGCTTCTAGAGGCCTTCCTACCCAGCTCACCCTGTGCTCTGTACTGGGGTTTCGGTGCAGTGTGAGATGAAGAGGAGGTGTTTCGATTAGGGTTGTTAAATACCAGCTTGCTGAGAGGGAGCTTCCTAAAGCAGTTTGTTACAAGTGCTGCAGTGGTGGGTATAAACAAGAAAGGAGTGTGTTCTTAGCATTGCACTCTGTGCTGAAAGGAGTTTCAGTTGAGATTCAGTCTCGCAGGCTAAGTGCATAAACTTCACTTTAAAGAACCAAGGGTGAATCATGGCAGGAGAAAGTCAAATTGGTCAGTGGCTGTCACACTTGTGTACAACATGGAAGAATGAGCCCTGAGTGCTTTGTACACAGCCTTCCAGCAGCCCAGTGGTCTTGGGCTGCAGTGCAGGGACTCAGCCTTAATCTGCAGGTTTAGCTCTCTGAGGGCTTCTCTGGGTAATAGGATACAGGTTGAACCGCTGAGAGCAAAGATGAGTCAGCTTAATTTTTTGCACAGGTTGTTGATACTTGGTGAAAGGGAGAAACCTTGCTTCTTGAAATGGCATCTGTGCTTGTATTGAACCCCCTCTGGCCTCTGAGGATGTGTTAGTTTCTCTGATCTTGTCAAGAGTAAATTTGGCCTTGACATGTCAGTTAAGATTTGTGGCTGCCTGTAGAGATAATAGTGACAATAATTAGGTGCCTCCAGTGCTTGGTCACGTGTGCATAAGCTACTTACATATCAGTTAGGGGTAAATCTTCTGCAGTATCAAGAAAATGCTTAGAGAAGTACTTGCTTTAGAATATAAAGTTATTTTTTGGCACTCTGTACATTTATTTTTCCTTTTGAGAATATATGCTCGTGTGCGTGTGTACTGTGCACAAGGTTCCATGTCAGTTCTGTGGTGTGTTATGAAGTGCTGGTTTGAGACTGGGCTCGTTTCCTTCAGTCCTGGCACCTTCAAGATCACTTGAGAATGGAGTGCTCCTGCCCTGCCTTCTTGAAGAGTATGGTGGAGACAATTTCTCTGGCTCAGTTTGTTTCTTCAGCAGTTTGAGTATATCCAGAAGGTCTGGTTGTTTCCTCAGGCTGTTGGATGCATGTTTGGGTGTGGGCAGGAAGATCCAAAGTGAGAAAGAAGCCACTTTCTTGCTTACGCACAGCTTTCCTCTTGAAAGAGCTTGAGGCACCACAGGTACAGTGTTGTCATTAGGCTTCAGGTTGGTGTGTGAAAATGGATTATTGCTTCTGAAAGCAGCTGTAATGCTGACTGTTGACAAAAAAGCTTGACGTGTTGGTTGTTTTCAAGTATCACTTGTACTTGTATCAGCTTTAAAAGCCCGGAGGTTTTTCCAACATATAAGCATGAGTTGGAATTAATTTCCTTCATTTGAATATATGTAGGAACTTGGTTTGAAAACTAGTGTGAGCAAATAACTGGGTGGGAGACTAAAGAGTCGGTGGCTTGTCTGCTCCTTTGCCTTATTGACCCAGGGTAGTGTGGGTTAATGAGTTTTACCTTTGGACTTTACTTCTGTACAGTACTGCTGAAACTTTTAAAATGTGTGGGTCTTAAGCAGTTTTGCTGAATCAGGAATGTTGTGATCTTACTGCAAAAGTTGCACTTTATCATTTTCAATTATCATTTCGGAGACTGAGAATGAGGATTTTTAGGGTTACACGGAGAGTGACCATAAAGGGATTAGGACTATGTACAGTTAAATAATAAGCCATACAGTTTGTTTCATTTTAACGGATTACAAGCAGTGTAAGTCTTTACTTAGTCCTCTGCATGGATATTGTCTTTTTTCCCAGGAATCTGGATCTTTTTTCTTTTCAGGCTGCTGCTAGAAGTTTCTGATCCAAGTGTTCTAAGTATTTGGATCTCAGGAAACCTCTCAGGAGCATAGGGCCTACACATGAAATAAAGGGCTTTAAGAAGAGCATTACATTGTACTATTTGCAAAGAATCTCTGCATTTCTGGGAGAAAGCTTCTGGAGCAGGATTGGCATCCCATACCATACACAGAAGCACATACCTAGTCCAGGCTGTAACCTTACTTGTAATCTGATAAGAAAAAGGTCTTTAATTTTAAAACAGTAGCTACTGGTTTCAGTATTAAGTCTGAAATCATGTGAATTTATTATGTTTGTATCACTTATGTATATACATGTTTTGAGATTACTGGTCACACATAATTTGTAGTTCTGAACTTAGGAATTAGGTCCATTGATAGAGTAGATCAGTCATCTGTGTTAATGAATAGGACCCTTTCATAATGCTGTTTGTTTCTTTTAATGAGAGGACAGCTTATTGTCCATCTCTAATTGTGGTGCTAAAAGGAAGGTAGAATGACAAGGAGCATTGTAGTGTTGATTTCCTGCTTTCTTGTCTCCAAAAATGGGAATTTGCTGACCACAGGAAGGAAGAAAAAAATCATGAAAATAATTGCAATTGACTAATCTGACATATTAGATATGATGTTGTCTCCTCTTCCATGCAAGTTTCTGTTCAATGAAGTGTCTTATAGTATTGGCTGTTCAGGAGGAGACAGGCTGAGAACAGGATTGAAGTGTGTAGGAGGAGGAGGAACAGAAAGAGCTGGATGCGCTGTGTGGGCGCTGCTTCTAACCACAAATGAACAAAACCAAACGGAGCTGCAGGTGGAGTTGTCCAGAAGCTGATGGGAAGGATTCCAGAAACCAGGCCTCTGATGGAGGGAACTTGCATGGCCACCCAGCACAGGCTGCTTCCCTGCCCTGCCGTGGGCTGGGCTCCCAAGTGCTGTCGTTGCCTGGCCCCACAGGATTCACTGCTCTGTCAGAGGGAAGAGAATAATTTGGTGGCAGCTTTGTCCTTTCCTTTTGTCCCTTCCTCTTTTCCCTGCTGCTTTATTTGGGTGCATTTCTAGCAAATTTTTGTCAATAACAGGCAGCTAAAAGGGCAGGGAAGAGAGGAGGGCAAACAAGCTCATGCTTTGGTGGTGTGGGAAGCAGCATAGGCACTGAAGATCTCTTTAACAGAGGATGCTGGCAGTAGTTCAGCAACCCGTGAGGCATTCACGTGTGCTCATCTGAAGGGTGCTTCAGCGTGCACAATGTGGTTTTGGATAGTTCATATTTGAAAGCCACTCTGTCTACTTGAACTGACAGACTAAATGTCCTCTCACCACCTGTATTTACTACTACAGCTCTGTGTGAAACAAAAGAAAAGCTGCAGAATTCTCTGAAATAAACATTCTCTCTCAAAGCAGATCTTCCACAGGTGAAAAGTTGGAATTCTACAAAGATAACACCCTTTGCTTTTGATAAAAGTTGAAAATTGTATGACACAGTTTTCAGAATTCCTGTCATCTTATTCAGAGTATGAAGTTTTGAACTTTGTCATGTGGCCTGTTCTCCACTAGGTGTTGAACTGAAACTGTCTAAATTAATTGCAATCCTTATTTTCCCTTTATGTGTGGGATAATGTAATTCTTTACAATTACAGTTCTTTTAGTTCTGCCTTGAGCTTTTCACTAAATTTTGATATGTGGCTTTTTAGAATAAAGGGAAGTTGCTTTTGTAGATTAAAATCTTAGTTTTGCTGTTGAGTAACTGGAAACAGTTTTGCACATACAAGACTTTAAAAGGGCTTGTTGAAGTTATTTGTTCATTATGGAAGCTAAATTAAAATCTGCTCAGTGATACTTTGAGTTTTGGAGTCTTTTTAGTAACGGTACAAAACTGTGCAGTAAGTGAGGACTTAATGTGGTCTAGTTATTGCTTAAAAGTAGGTAAAAAGTATATGTTTCTTTTCTAGTGGCTGGTGGGAAGCATTACAGAAGTCTGATACTGGCTGGTGAATGAGATCTGTAGCATAGATGAGTGTTGTGTGTTGCTTGCAGCATTAAGCTATAATGCTCCCCCATCCTCCATTTCCCTGTGGGGTCACAAGTCCAGCCAGCAAACCTGCTCCAGCATGGGCTCCTCGTTCCAAGGGGCCACAGGTGCTGCCAGAAGCCTGCTCCTGTTCTCACAGGGTCACATTCTCCTTTAGGCACATCCATCTGCTCTGCTGTGGGGTCCTCTATGGGCGGCAAGTGGATCTCTGCTCCACCCTGGACCTCCATGGGCTGCAGGGGCACAGCTGCCTCACCATGAGCTGCACCAGGGGCTGCAGGGGAATCTCTGCTCAGGCACCTGGAGCACCTCCTGCCCCTCCTTCTGCACTGACCTTGGTGTCTGCAGGGCTGTTGCTCTCACAGGGTCTCACTCCTCTCTTTTGACTGCTGCTGCTGTTGTGCAGCAGATTTTTTCCCTTCTTAACTGTTATTCCAGAGGAGCTACCACTGTCTCCATTGGACTCAGCCTTGGCCAGCGGCAGGTCCGTCCTGGAGCTGACTGGCATTGGCTCTGTTGCACATGGGGCAAGCCTCTGATATCTCACAGCAGCCCCCCCTGTAGCCCCCCACTACTGAAACTTTGCTGTGCAAACCCAATACAGCACTGCACACACTTGCTTTTGAATAGCAAGAGTGAGAACTACAAATGTTTCTCACAGATGTATATGAGACATTAGGAGCTAATTCAGATTAATGAAATTAAGGTCTGTTTTCATTCTGATTCATTGTCTATATGAAGGTTTAGTGAATGGGTGGGTTAGATGGTCTTTGTATCTTCATTTAATTTGCAAGAGCTTTTCTGATGTTTTGCTTTGTTAAAAGGAGCTGTGAGAAATAGATGGCATGGGGAATGGAGAGTATCAGCACAATTACTGCTGTGTGATGCTCTATCTCTCCATCTTATCAAAGTACTGTTTAATGTTCAGCTGACTTCTTTTTTTCCTGAAAAATGCAGTGAGCAAGGTGAAATTAGATGGAATAAATATAATTTTTTTCTCCTTTATGTTTTTATTCATACTGTCTCCCTTCCTGTGTTACATAATCTGTGGAGAAGTTGGAGTCAATATTAACTTCAGTTTTAAACACATTTTAAAAGGCTCAAATGAGATGGTCTGTTGAAGTTGTCATTCTTATGTAGAATTTTATTAACAGAAATGGCATATGGAAACCTTGAATTTTCTGAATCCATTCCTTATTTGTGTTAAGCCTCTCTTTTTAGTCATTAAATGCCTCTAAAGATCTCCAACCATACGATAAGAATAATAAAGGAAAAAAGCCCTACAGTAAATACTAAGGTCATTCACACCTTAGAGCTGACAGAATAAACACAAGAACTTGGCAACTACTGGAGGTAGGACAAGGCATGTACTTGGTGCTTGGACTCCCCTTCGTGAGCTTCCACGAGTATGGAATCACAGAGCAGCTCAGGTCAGGAGGGATTTCTGGAGCACTGTGTGTAAGCCCTTGTTTGGTGCAGGGCTGGCTTCAGCACTAGAAGGAGTTCCTCGGGCCCCATTCAGTTGTTGTGAGTACGTCCCAGCTTGGAGCTAACCTCTCTAGGGCTGTACAATTCAGGATTTATCTTCTACCACTGTGATTTTTTTTTCCTCCCCTTTTATCCATTTGAAACTTGCCTTGCAGCTGCTTGCTGCTTTGCCTCTTGGGTTTTATTCCTCATTGCATCTCTGAGGATGGTCATCCAGGCTGAACGGAAATACCTTTCTCTGCATCCCTGCTTGTATGTTGTAGGCCTCAGCACCCAGCCATCATAGTGGTCACCCACTGGACTTCCTCCAGTTTTTAATCTCTTTGTTGTAGTCCATGGGGCCCACACTAGATGCAGATATAGTCTTGTAGGTACCAGGCAGAGCTTTTATTCACTTTTTCCTTTTGATGTTAATGCGAACAGGTTCATATTTAATCTCTCTTGCTGCAAGGTCTTAGAGTTTACTTGGGTTCAGCTTTTTGCTTTAGGATGACATTTTATGTATTCTTTTTTTTTATTTGTGTGGTAATAGTGCTTCAAAACAATGAAGAAATATACTTTCAGATTTTAGGAATGGGATTTTCAATTATTCTGATAACGTGAGGAGAACTGGGAATTTGGCCAGCTAGAAAAGGATCATTAATTATAGCTGGTTGATGCTAACATATTAGTTTGAAGTTGGACCCAAGTGTTGATTTTGTATGACAGTCCTAACTTGCTGAAACTTCAGTTTCTGAGAATTCTGCAGTATTTGCATGATAGACCAGCACTGTGCATTATCCATGTGCAAAATAGTCCTTGGCTTGCTGCAACCAGTCCTAACAGCTAAACTCACAGGGTGCTGCCCAATTTATGTTTTCACGTCTTGGACACTTCAGTGCAGTCAGCACTGCTTTGTCCCCCTGTAAAATGAGGGGAGCCTGTAAGAAAAAAGATAAATGCAGAATATTGTAGTTTTGATAAATAGTTTATTAAACTCTACTCTTTTTCCCAGAAATATAGAGAAATTTCCAAGTTACCCTATTGCAAGCTATCAGGTGTCCTGTATTGCTAACTTGTATTGTATTACTGTTTCTCTCTACTGTGGAAGTCTTTTTTTTCCAGACCTGCAGATATCTGTTACACTGTGAAGTGTTATTGTTCTCGATTCTTACTAAACATACTGGAATGTCAGTAGTTGGAAAACTTTGTTTATAAATTGTGGTAGGAATTTATAAAACACAGTTCTGTGATTAGTTACCTTTTCATAGGTAGGTAACCTTGCAGCCTGTCTGGCTCTATTTCTGTTGATTTGTTTATTCATAAACCGAGCATTGTTCTTCCTTTAGTCTGACCTTTGACAATCTCCCAGAGATAAAATTCTGCAAACCCTGCTTTTGTATGTAATTTCGGAATATTATTCTGAGCATAGCTTTGGACATGTTTATGGAGGTTCTTCACTGTCGCCAAAGTACTTGAACTTTTTTGATGGTATTCTGTCTTTTGGTTGTTTTGCTGTATAGGTTGACTGAGAGGTGATGTGGGTTTGAGAGGAGGGAATGTAAGAACTGGCAGTCACTACATCTAGTGAATTATTTCTAGAAACCAGTGTTAGTGAGTCATGGCTACCAATTGGGTTTTACCTTTGGAGAATGTTGATTTAGGGCATTTCAGGAGACTTTGGTGGGTCTCCTGACAAGAATGCCTTCTCAAGTCCTTCAGTTCTCCAATCATCATGATTTATGTGTCAGTCTTGTTCCTCCACAAATCAGGTAACAAAAATTCCTTTGATAGAATATGTTGCTGTTTTTTCAGGACTTGTTTTCTCAGTCTCTGGAAATTGTTTAAGTGAGCAAATTGGGAACATCTGTTTATTGGTAAGTTGCAAAAGTTATGATTAGTACAGAATAGAAGAGGTCAGTGGAGGATGAAAAGAAAACAGTGTTGTTGTACCTTTTGTCTAAATTCCCTAGTAGAATGTTTCCTAGATAGTGTTAATTGAATTAATACCATGTCAGATCAGATGGCTGGACACTTTTGAAGACTATACAGCAAATACTTAATAAAATTTATTGTAATATATTTTTTGCTTAATAGGTGCCATATGTTATTTAAAAATGTCGTTTCAATGTAGTTTTCTGGATATCTTGTGGAATAATGTCTGTGGAGACATCTCTTACAGTGCTTATGTGCTCACTGTGGGTTTACCTGGTTCTTATGATTAACATCTGCTTACTTATCTAAAGTCTATACATGTACTTAGCCTTGGCTAGACGAAGGGGCTCAAGACCTTGGTGCTCTCTCCTCGTGTAGTTTAGAATTATCAGGGAAATTTCAGGGTCTTCCTTCAGAAGCAGTTGAAATGAACTTTGACTTTGTTTCTTTCTTGCTTCTTAAGAACACATGCGAGTCTGATACTCATTTGAAAAATTGTCTTTCAAGATAAAATTGTTCTACAAAACTGAACCTTTTGAACTTTCTCCACTGTCCTTATTTTTCATCTGTTCTGCTCATGAGACTGGTAAGTCCTTCCAGTAGTTAATTTGCATGACTATTCCACTTGTTTTGTCTTCTGAAAATAACCTTAATTGAAAGACTAATTAAAATTTGGAGCATGCATCTTGAGAGCAGGAGATGTTGCGTGTATTTTTAAAACTTATAACAAAAATTTACTTGCATTTGCAAATTAGTGTTGGTTAAATGCAGATAAGAAATTGCATCAATTTGCATGAGCTGGGTCAGTTTCTAGACAATTTTCATACATGTTTCTGTATACCAACTGTCTTTCTAAGAGTAAGGAACCCATTTACTTGCGAATGTAATCTCTATGCTAGGTCAGTGTTAGTCTACCACAGAGCAGCATATACCATCTCACTTTTCTGTTGCTTGCAGTTGTCATTCTGTGCTGCATGCCAGTAGTTCAAGTACTGTAGAACTTCATCTAAGGAGCCCTGGCAAAACAGTCACAGCACTACAGTTAAAATTCAGATTTTCTGAAGAACCCAAATGCTCTAGTTGTAAAAACCCCTAAATCCTAGGGTCCTCTACCCTTTGTTTCAGGAAACGGATATATCTTGGGCATTCTGGTAAAAAAAATACTGTTGTGTGGCCTGTAAGTCCAGGGATGTGTGTGTGCACCAACAGGTGGCAGTGGGTGTGTATGTGCCTGCCTTGCTCAGCTCCTGTGTGATCCCATCCTTTTTTCCTGTTGTTTCAGTGACATGTGCCAGAGAAACAGTTCTTGACTCTGGTGGTACCAAACTTCAGAGGTATCTGAATGGGCTCAGTATTGAGCCTGCCTGGATAGAGAAGACTTTGAGACTTTTCAGGAAGGAGCTTTACATCTGACTTCAAGACTTGGAGTAAATTGGGAACAGAAACCATGCCAGCACTGTCTCTGCTGCTTTAGTGGATAGGTTTACATGCTGAACGGGGGGACGTGGTGGAGAGGGATGACCTCTTAAGACGTGGCGTCGCATAAGTGACTAACCTTGCTTGGGACAAAGCACAGCTGAAATGTGGAGAAATGAACAGTTAAATGCTTGTGGAGCTGCTGCTTTCAACTCCTCACAGGGCAGTAATTGTTGGCAGTTGTGTTGCAGACCTCCTGTCTGTTTGGAAAGAAAATTGGACAGAACTAGGTAAACTTTCTGCTTCAGTGGTGATGCCAGACTTTTTTTAAAAGCAAAAGCTTGAAAATGCTCTAACAGATGCAATGTGGATAGGTTTGACTTAATTGTTTGTTATTGATGTGGTTCTAATATCTTTAGAACCACAGTTTTAAAATTTGATTGAGGCTTCAGCCCGGTTGTGACAGCACACAAGGCAACATAAATAGTGGGAATATATACATGTGTAGTACGTATATATGGCAACTATTTTACATGTTTATTTTAGTGCTTAGAGAACCAAAATGGAATTGTTTCTAAAGTTTTATTAAAAAATAAGGTTTTTCTGACACTGCTAAACTTGCCTCTTGGTATTAACTTCCTGTTTCCCCACAGAAAAGGCAGCTGGGCTGCCTCACCACTCAGTATAGAGTGGTGATGCAGTATCTGTATGTTCAAGCAAAAGATTGTTCCATCTGTGTCCTGTACCACAGGATGTTCATTGGATGTAAAAATTAAATCTGGAGTTAGAGTTAAATTCTCTACAGGTAGGTAATCCCTCTCCACACCTCAAATAAAATAACAAGGTTAAGCTGTTTGGTGCCAAATACTGTTTTTAAGGGACTGTGCAAAAGCAATTTTCTAATTGAAATTTGATCTCAATTTAACTTCTATGCTTGGCTTTTCTAAAATAAGAAGCTGCAGACACTTAGTGTAAAACAGTTAGCACGTACAACAGGAATGCAGATGTAACCCATGACACTTTAATGACCCCACACTAATGGGACTGCAGACATCATGCGTCTTGTCAGATGTTCTTGTTAATATCCCTATTGTAAATCATCATGATGCGCTCTGATAATTGTGAAGAGGACAGTGAGACTGAGATGATGAGCATGTGATCTTTTCTTTCAAGGCATGTCAGCCCTTTTTTTCATTCAAGATCTCAGATTAATTTTTGTTATTTTAAGACACTTTTAATGAAACTTTGACATCTTTTACACTAGAATTTCTGAGCTCGTCTTTGGAGTAAAGATCTGTTTGTTCAGGGTTTTTTCAAATAGGGAGGTTTGGCTTCTTGTTAACCTGTATTTTCCATTAGTAAGGTCTCCTTGAGTTACCTTTAGCATGCAATTTTTCTTAGTGAATTTGCTCAAAGTGAAACTGCTTAGTAGTTTTCTTGAAAATCCAAGAGAGCTGTGTAAGAATAGGAGGAAAGTAATTCCTGTTTGTGCTGTAGTAGCAGAAAAATGAAAAGTTTTGCTGTGAGTTATTTGCTCTGACATATATATGGCAGAAACTTCCTCCTAGGGCAGTTGCATATTTTAAGGATTTACTTTTAGTTCAGGAATCTCAAGTAGTGGCTTTATCAGGACCCTGTGGTGTTGTCCTGATTTATTGCAAAGCTCTGCAGAAATGGAACCAGAGAACATTCCATAGTTGTCTTCTGTTTGGTTGGGTTTTTTTCCCCTTTTCTCAGAATAGGTGCAAATTAGGTGGCATCTCTTCTGCTCCTTCTATGCCATCCTGTCATATATTACCTTTGGTGTGTTCCAGTCTGGGGCAGATCAGGGTTTAATGCTGTGTGTCCTCAGTCAAAGCAAGAACAGGTTGTAGTTTGCTGTTTTACATCTGATTGTGCTGATTTGTGGCTGCTGATAATGTTAAGCCTTTGCAGGGTTTTGAGACTTTTTGGAGTTTGTAAAGAGTATGGACACCAACCAAACACTAGGACTTAGGTCCAGACAGAGGGTGGAGGAAAAGGAGAGTACAGAATGAAGTTTGTATATTGGCCATGCCTGCTGCTTGCAGTTCAATATATATATATTTTTTAAATTAAAAGTGAACTGGAAATCCCTGACATAGTACAAAGGGAGGAAGAGATGCCTGGTGCCCTAGAATGTAGGGATAGAGAAGAGTGAGCTGAACAAGTGCTGTGCCATCTGCTAGATAAGCTGTAGAACAGATTATTTATTATGATGCTGCCTCTAAAGTGAAAGTAGATAGTTACCATTGTGGAATTGAATTGAGAGGAAGTGTGTGAGATTGACTTTTCAGATTTAGTTAATCTTATGCAGGCACTTGCAGCAGAGAGCTGTTGTACTTTTATCATTTCAATTCATCTTTATTTTGCTCTGAGGGCAAAGACCTACTGCTGTTCTTAAAATCCCTCAGAGGAGAGTGAGGGAATTGTTGCTTGTATATACACTTGTGCTAGCAACCTCTAATGTGGCTAGAGACAGAGAGAAAATTGCCTTTAATTTTTGTGTTATTGCAGTGCTAATGAAGTGTGGTGAAAGCCTTTTACTTGCAAAAGGATTTGAATGTGCACAGAGCTGTCACAGAGGTGTGCCTCCTGATGGGGCTCTTCCAGTATCCCTGATGCTAGAAGTTCTTGTTTTCTCTGAAGATGGTTTTTAGTCTGGAATTTGCTTGCTTCTGAAGTAGTAACAATCTGAAAAAACCCCCTTTTGCAAGAATGGCCAGTCTGCCTTACATTGTGTATCCTATTTACATGCAGTAGGTTTTATGATGTTATTTCTGTCATGCTTTCCTTTTTATTCTTAGGTATATTTTAGAACTTGCTTGATATTTCTCCATTTTAAATGGACTAAATATATACATATATATATATATAAATTAATCTCTTGTCTGTTTGTCTTTATATTTTATTTCCCAGATAGCTGTCTCAAATGATGATACAAATCCATCATCTTGGGCTTTAGTTACCTTATAATCTCTGCATAGCTTAGAGGGGTTTGGAGAAGTACAGTTACTGCTTAGCTTTGACATCAGTTGTAATTGACTTGCGTGGTTTCTGTATATAAACGCTTTGTTCTTATCTTTTAATATGATAATCTGTTCTTGGTTTGAATTTCAAGGTAACTGTACCCTTGTGATACAGAAGCATGTGATAATTTGTATAAATATATGCATATTTAAGGATGGCAGTGCATACTATTAACTTTATAATATATTTCAACATACTCTGATGTTATGACCTCAATTGTTTTCCACATATTAAACATAACTCTTGTATTCCGGCAATGTTATCTTGGTTGGTATAGCTATGATATTGTTCATGTCATCTGATACAAAGTGACCAGGCAAAACAACTTTTTAGTGCCTAGGTTGTTCCTGTTGCAGACACATATTCAGCTCTTTTAGAACGTGAAGCTCAATATAGTTTTATTTTCCGAACTATCAGACTTTATAGGTAAGAAACAATCTGTACTTGATGGGCCAACACATGGGGCATTAAGGTGGTAACTGTAAGGAAAAGCAGTAATGTTAGAATGGAAGCATCTGTGGTTGGAAGGTGCTGGAGCTGCCTGCTGAGTGCAGTAGCAAAATTGCTTTTGTCTCAGTGGATTTTTTTCCTTTAAATGAGGGAGCAAAAACTTATAGTCATTTTCCAGGTAAACGTACCTTGATGTGAGTACATAATGGAACTAACCTGGACATATTTGAAGATGTGCTAAACTAGACAGTAGGACAAAAGAAAATTTGTTAATTTAATAATGCAGGCATGCCATGGGGGTCCAATAGCTGTGCTATTAGAGGAGCTGAGTGCTATCAAAAGCATGAAGACTGGTCTGTACTGCATGTCCAGGTTTGGAAAAAAGTAGCTGTGGTGCGAAGTTGCAAGTCTGGCAAGTCGCTTTATGGTTAAAAACCAGCAATGTCAATAAAACTAATCTAATTTTCAATGGATTGATGTCTAGCTTTATGACTGTTCCTACAGTGTTTAAGCTAGTAAATATTAGACATTTCAGAGGGACTTCAGAATTAATGTGTTTTGATAGCTGCTTTTAAGCTTATTTAGGAAAAATAGTCTTTTATGAAAGCAGATTGAATACAGTAAAAGGCTACTATGTCTCCAAGGTTTTTGTGATTTTTTTGGTAGTAATGTGTTGTAACGGGTGGGTAGAGAATGTTTGTGCAGCAAGAGGTTTAATGTCTTAGTCTTTTTTTTAAAAGAGTGAGACTGAATGATCTACAGGAAGGCTAAAAAAGGGCGTCCACTTTTAGAAAGTTGGAAAATGAAATTTTTTTTGTCTACTAAAAGTTATCATTTAACAAAGTCCATTGCCTGGTATGGTGATAATACTTGCATGATGCACCTTTTGAAGCTGGGAAACATTGTCTGTCAGCACAACCACAAGAGGAGTTGGAATATATGATAAGGAATACATAAGGTTAGCAAATGTTCATCCTTCTTTTCATTATAATTAATCAATCAGCCCTTTTTCTTAATAAAACTTCTTTTGTTTTTAGGAATTTGTTTACCAGAAAGCAAAGTGCAAGATTTGAAAAGCAACATGATGTGCGATGGAAGTTGTTTGGAAAAGTACCTCTTGGAGAAAACTTACAGAAAGACCCAAAGAAAATACAGAAGGTATTTGTTTAATTCTGTGTTAGGATTAATGGTGAGTGAAGAAGCCAGTTAAGTTTATGATCGGTATATATGACTCTTTGTTTGAGTTGCACACAATTTCAATACCAGAAAAGGCTCTTCGTTGAGATTTTACTTGTGTTACAGCAATGCTGTTCAGAAGAATGTGTTCTGCTTGGTCGTTACATTGAGTACGTGAGGCATGCAGAGCCTTCCTTACTGTGTCATAAGAGAATAAGAAACCTAAAAAAGTGAAACCCACTTTTTTCCAACATTGTTGAAAGCAACATTTCAGAGAACTGGTTCTACTACAGATGAACCCAAGCTCTTGGCTAGTGAATCAAATGACTTGCCTTTCAAATGGGGAAAATCTTGTGAAATACAGCTGTGTGGTCAGTAGTTTGTGAGCTGCTCTTTCAGTGACAAGAAAACAACCTCTTTCTATCTGTCTGACTTGATCTGGGATTTGTGGGTTGCAAGTAGCCTTTTTATGTATTTCAGTTGTCACTTCCCTGTTCAAACCACAGTGGGAATAGTAGTGTTTGCATGGGAAGAGACCGTGTAGTAAAACTTCAAACCAGCTGCTGTGTGTGAAATGCAAATGCTGATTTGAAGGACTGTGCTGCTTAATTCAGGGTAAAGTGTTCTGGAAATCCATGTGTTGTGTGACTGTTCTTAGTTGTAGTTAGGCTGTTAAAGTGAAATTGAGGCAGCTTTTTGAACTGGTCACTGTACTCAACCATTCAGACTTTATCTACAGCTTGTCTTGACACAATTACGGTTCTGAAGTGTTCACCAAAGACTTTTGATGACAAAATTGAAGAGGCTTAATAATTGCAGTATTCTGACACTTAGCAGTGTTTTATTGTAGTGCCTGTTCTTTAATAAGTGAGTAGATAATTTATTAACATTTTGTGGTTGTTGCTGGTGCTGTGAATATTTTTCCTTTACATCCAAACTGTCTTATGTTACAGCTTTGAATGGTTGTATTAAATTTGTAACAAAACAGTCACTATTAAATAATTATGTGGTATGGTATCCAACCATTAGTGAGTTTCTGGCAAAATTGCAGTCTAAAGCAATTGTCTCCAGTGCCTCTTGGATAACAATAACTAATCCTTCCTAAATGATTTGGTGCTTTTCTGAGATTATTTTTGGCATGTAGACTTTGAATCATGCGTAGTGCTGTAAGTCACTAATTGAACCTCACCAACATCTAAAAGCACAGCCTGATTTAGGTGATCCCTCACCAAAACAATGGTCAGACAGGCTTTTTGAGCACATAAGTCTTTTCTCGGGCCCTGTAAAAACTCTTGTGACAGCGCTCACTTGTTCAACAAGTGTATATACAACATAGCAACATACTGTATTTTAACAATGTAGGAATTAAAATCACTCCAGCTAAAATGTTACTCATCCCGTTTTTAATGCTGAAAACATACGTATTAGTCTTCTGATGAAGAAGCAATTTTGGTATGGATTGTTTTACTAGGTCACTGAGAGCTTTTGTATAGTTTTTATCCAGTTAAATTAAAACTTAAAAGCTGTCAGAATGAGTAATCGTGGAGAAGCTGGAACTGCATTTGCAATGGAGTTTTGCATGATTCATTTTTTTATATCAATTATTTTCAGGAATTCTGCTTGAGCCGAACTGGTTATGCCAGTTGCTTTTGCAATTGATGTTTGAAAATGCACTAAAAGTCAGATGACAGCACCTCACTGAGAATAACCACCAAAGTTAAAGTCTCTTCTCTTCCAGTAGACTGTAGAACTGAGCTAGGCTTTGCAGCTACCGTTTCTTTTAGAAACTCTTTTCAAGACTGGCAAGCACAGAAATTGTAAATACCACATATTTGCGACAACTTCTCTGCCTCCAGTTTTGGTAGTGAATGTTCTTCAAAAGAAATCCCTTTAAAAATTCAAGAATCAGTGTATCATTTGGTTGTCTCCTCTCATGTGATCTGTCTTCACAGAACTTCTTTGCATGTGGCCAGTCAGGATTTAGTGTGTTAAAAGACTAAGGCATATAGAGGAAAGCCAGATTTTGGGTATATCCTAGAGACATGTTACAGCTTTCTTCCCCTATGAAATGAAATTACTTTTTTTTTAATAGTGCATTTATTTTATTTTTTTTTTCTATAATAGCAGAATCCATTTTTAATCAATGAGTTTTGGAGTTTTTTTCCCTTCCAAGTGTGCTTTGACCCTATGAGGGTTGTACAATTTAGCTTTCACTATATGAATTCCAATAAGAGCTCAATGGAACATCCTCATTTTTTAAAGTTTCAATACTGGTAAAATTCAGCACATATAACACTTGAGGCCTCTCAGTAACTATCTTTATTCAAAAAATCAGGTCTAAATATTTTATGACCTCATTTTCTGACGTTGCGTATTGGAATTTAAAAATTTTAATGGTAGTTCCTTAATAATTAAAAAATAACTATGATTTTTAACTTGGGGATTATAATTTTTCCAAATGTTTTTCTGAAATAATTAGGATTTGGCTATATGTGGGGGGCTCAACATTCCAGTCAGTTAAAATCAGTTGTACTGAAGAGGCTCATTCTGCAGCACATGATAAAGTAAAAATGAGCTCTTGAAACAAGAAAATGAACTGTTTGACTCACAGGGGATGCTTTGTTTTGGGATGAAGAGTAAAGCTTATAACATTACTGGAGGGAAAAAATTTGTAAATTGAGTTGGGTTAATTATAATTCAATTCAATCTTCATGTAATTTAAGCTGTAATCCTAGTCGATGAAGTAAAGTGATTTCATCAGAGTCTGTTTTCTGGCTTGGATCTGTTAGATGGAAAAGAGTTTCAAAGCAACAGCGCCCAGCAAGAAATATGGAAAGAATTTACTACAACCCGTACTTTAGGCAGATAGTGAGAAAATGTCCCATTATAAGCAGTGTGTTTTCTCCAGGTTAAAAAAAGCCCAGAGCAGAGCAAAGTCCCCAGACTGCTGATGCGTGGAGGTTGTTGTGCAGCTCCATGTGCAGGAGCAGTGCGGGTGGAAGCTGTGCAGCGCAGGGAGCTGTGGCCTCGTGTTCCGCATCCGCACATCTGCAGCCTCTGCTGATGGCTGACAGTGGCTAAAAATACAGAGCTTTTCTGAGCGTTTGCCTGAGCTGTGCTTTACTGCATTCACACAGTCCATTCGGGGCCTTTGGAAGGGGAAGTGGTTGGTTCAAGCTGGCTGCTGGTTCTGGCAGGTGCTAGAGCTACAGCTTTGGATAAAGCACTGTTTTCTGCTTGTACTGAGTTTGTCTTTGGATAGCGTGGGTAAGTCATTGTGACTGATGGCTATAGCTGCCAATAGGGTGAGTGATTGCACGTAGACTTCACTGCCACTTTGAAGCTAGAAACTGTGTAGTGCATTTTTTTCTGTCCTGCACAAGAAGTCCAAGGCTGTGAATGAGTCACTTCCTGTGGTCTCCACTGTTGGGTTCATTTCTATTTGTCAGCCTTCAAAAAGGCAGGATTTAGATCTGTGGGCCAGAGTTCCTTTTTTTAACAGGAAGCAAGGGCAGTGTAAGAAGGTATAGTTACTGTGGTTAGTCTAACCTATGCCCATTATCGTTACATTCTCTGGAAATAAAGGTGTAACTAACTTTCCCGCTTGAGAATAATAACCCAAAACTTGCAAGTTGCCTTAATGCACTGCTGTTTCATGTCTTTCCTTCTGATCAGTTACAAATACTTTTATTTTATTGCAATCATATGTAAAGGACATCTAATTTTTGTGAAGGTAAATAAAAATAAATAAAGAAGTTTTTATGTCAGCGATGAAGTCCTAAAAAGTCTTTTCTTTTTCCCCAACAAAAACAGTACTAAATAGATCATTCAGCAATTCCAGAAGACTGTGCTACTCTACTAAGAGTGTGTTGCCCTTGTCCTGTCTTGAAAATTACCTGTCTCAAACAAAACTGCTATCATATTTAAACAGATAAAGCAAGAGTAGTAGCTTCCATTCATCGTAATTGAAAGGGTGATTTAATACTATGTCAGAGCGATTGTTCTTGAGTATTTTAATAATAAAAGAATTTAATATGATATGTCAGGTATCATAATCTAGCAGAGTGTAGCTGGTAAAGTGCTGCTTTTGATGCTGTTGGAGCTTCTTCCCATATGTTAACAACATGTGAAAGTACAGAATATGTTACAAGCATCAGACTAATGGAAAACAGTAAGCTTTGAGTATTGGTTTAAATAGCTATGACAAGCTACAAAGTGTTTTTGAAAAGAAGTGAGGGGTTTTTTCTTCCTTTTCCAGATTTAAAGCTTTTATTTTAGCTTTCTCACTCTCTAAAATGCCTAGTAAATTGTGGGGCTCAAAAGCCTTGGAAGCTGGAGGGGTCCTAAAGAGGTGTAGCAGGCAGTGTTGGAGGATAAGTATCTGCTTTCAGGAGTAAGGATACTAAACAGAAGTATAAGCTTGGTTAGTTGTTACTGCAGTTACAATGTCAGCTGCTGGGCTCTGCTGCAGGGTCTGTTTCAATGCTGGTGGTATGGTTTGGGGGAAGTGCAGTAACTTTGAAGCTGTTCTTTGTCTCAATAAGGACAGTTACTTTGTAGCCCAAGTTGATACTTAGCATTAGCTGGAATATGAATCTGATAGCACAAGATTATTTTTAAATGCAGGACGCCACAAATTCATGGAAAAATGATTGACTTTTGAGTATCAAGTACACTGTTCTTTCTGACCCCAAAATTTCAAGGCCAGAGATCAAAACTTTTCAGTACAGCTGATATGTCAGTTGAAGTTTGCTCTTATTTGTGTTAAATAAGAATCCATCATGCAACTGGTATTTGTGTGTCTTCCAGTGCTAATAGAAATATACTTAAACACTTACTTCACTGTGTAGTCAGTAAGCTTTTTTCCATGTAGTAACCTTCCGTTGGCAACACACAGGAGGCTTTCAGATTCCCCCCCTCCCCTCATGGGTTTTTGAATGAAAGTAGATATCTGTAGGGAGCAAGCCTGGAAATAATGCCATGTGCCTTTGACTGTTGCATTGCACAAACACTTGGCAAAGTGAAGCTTCACATTGCTGTGAAGCAAAGCTGGCAATAGATTTTTGAGAGCAGGCGTGTAACCCTTGAATATGGTGGAACTGCCTATTGTAACTGGAGACTGGAACATTTCCATTGCTGACATGTAAAATTGAGAAAGCTTTGCTAGACTTGATTGTGCTAATTTTGTATTAAGTTTAAGCAAGCTCCCAAGAAACCTGACCCAAAGGTCTTCTTTGTTTGTCTTCCCAGTTTATACATCTCAAACTTCATCTAAAATTAAAGAGTGGGGGTAGATACAGGTTTTGAAAGGCTAACTCTTGCCATGCTCTCTAGCAGCAACAAACAAAGCTGATGTTCTTTAGCTCTGCAAAATGAATGGAGGTACTGTGTGTTACTGGAAACCCTGAAGATACAGATGTAAGGATTTTGAAAAGCCAGACTGGTGCTTTTTCCTTAAGTGTCTTTCTGAAGGGAGACTAGCAAATTTTATGTTCTCATTCTCCTTCTCTCTCTGAGGACTCCTGGTCCTATTTTTTGCTTTGATTTTATGACGAATTTTTCATGCCTCTTAATATTTCCACATAATTTTCTTGTGCTCTATTGAGAAATTGTCACTTGAGCATGACAAAGTTCAGTGGAAACAGCTTCATGAATATTAAAGCCTAAAAATAGTCATCACTTTAACCCACACTATAAAGGTATGTTGCCCTCCTTCATATATTATATTTGTGTGTAGCTTTAAAAAGCTACAATTTTTTCTCATCAAGACTGAACCTTAAGTTTTGAAGATGATTATATTCAGGAATATTTACATTTTGATGTAGTGGGGTTTTTTTGTAAAATTAAACACAGAATGCACAAGGATCTACAAGACTGGACAAGTGATGAGAGAGAATATGGAGGACACTGTCAGTATGAGTACAAAAGAAGCTTTTATTTGTCATGTGGGAAGTTGGCACCAGTAAGGGCTTCAAAGGTAATTTCAGGGATCAGAGAAGCAAACATGGATGCAAAAAAACACTCAGAGGTTTTAATGCAGTAGGCTTATTCCCTTATTTTTCTGTAATTTCTAAGGACAGGCAAGCATAAGACTTTAAGAGGTCAGAGAACCTTAAAGATACCCAAATCTTAGTGCGGAAGCAGGAAGGAAATTAGCAGAGAGATTTGACAATGGGAGAAGTAGAATATGGTTAAAAGTGTCAAGTGAAGTACCTTTCCCTATCTTAATTTGGTATACGTGCTGGAGTCGAGGTGCTAAATACAAGTGTGCACATACTTACCTTCAAAGACAGCTGTTTGCAAACAAAAATAGCAACTGTGTGCTGTGGAGGGTATCTGAACTGCATAAAATACAAGTTGCTGTGCATTGCAAAGTAGGTGGCATTCCTGGGTGACTTTTATGCTGTCTTGACGATTACAAGTATTTGAGGTTGTTTTTGCAACTGATTTGAGAACCTGCAAGATGAAATATGATATTTCTGTGACTCCTTTCCTCTATATCCTGGAGTTAACCTGGATTTTTGGCCATTTCAGAGTGGTGTCAGCATCAGGTTGATGTGGCATGGAGAGTCCTTTTATTTTTGTGTCTTGCTCAGAATGAAGGGAACAGTTCTGACACGATCTTCAGCCACACTGAGAGCATGTTATTTGAGACTAGATAGGAAAGGTAAGTTTTCTTCTGCAACATCAGCACTAATGTGAAATGTCAGAAGAAAAAGTTGCTGAGAGATTATTTGGAAGGGTATGATGCTGAGACTATAGAGATAATTAAGGTGGAGAGATCAGTGAGCAGGCATACAGATTAAGTAAAATTATGTTTTCACATGAAGTCCATATCCAATGGAATTCCAGTCCCTGGAAGTGATGTTTATGGGATATGCTGAAAGCAAGTGTTGATAGTGTTTTATTCTGGCAGATGCTCACAAGAAAATAACAGTAAAATAAAACAACCATTTACCTTGTGTTCTCTTGCTCAGACATTTCTCAGATGCTTGTCCTGCTGGAGGCCTTTTTTGCAGATGTTTCCATTTGATTAATGTTGCAGTGTACCACATAGTGTCAGTACCTAGGGAAACTGTGCACATGTTTGTATATGCAGATTAAATTGTGTCCTTTGCAGTGCTCTAAGCAGGAGGGTGTTGTTTTTTTGTTGTTGCTGTGACTCGTGTTGGAGTCACTCCTAACAGTACGCTGCACAGTATGATTGAAGATCCTGCTTTTGACAGTAAAAAGCTGTTCTTAAGCAACATAGTTCATGGAATGCTTTGTCTCTGAGTGCTTCAAATACTTTCTTTCCTTTTTTTTTTTTTTAATGAAGCATGTCACTTTATATAACCAAAAACCACTTAAATTATTTACATATAGTGCAAATGAAACATGAACCCTGAGGGTGAGAACCATCTGATACATAGCATGTTGAATGATTAGAGGCAACAGACTTCAAAACAGCAAACTGTTCTTCTTTCTTGGAAGAGCTAACCTGGCCTTGTCTATGCTTAGGTTTTAACTGTTCCTTAATCTAATGCCTCCATTGCTCAAAATACGATGTTATAAAAATATGTATATGGAAAAATTGTTAAAATAGTCCAACGGCTGGAGCACAGGACTGCAAAACAGAGTATGTGGCTTCTCATTCTTTTGCTTTACTCTTAACTTTGTGTAAGATGCACGGATTATTTTATTCATTTAACTCCAGTGTGACTGAGTGGGATCACAGTTGCCAGCCTGGGTTCTGTACCCCTGTAATCAGAAAGGAAAAGTACATGCTTCCCAGGGGAAAAGAAGCAAATTTCAGATCACTTGAAATGATGCCTACAAATAGTGTGAGATTTTCCTCACAACCTGGCCATAGTTTCTTGTCTTATCTTTTACATTGCTTAGGCATTCATAATTTGTAAAGTATGGAACAGGAGAATACTGTGGTACTAAAGATGAGAAAGATGTCCTGGTGAAAGATAAAACTTCACATATATAATGTTATTACAGTCAAGTTCTGTTATATCTTTGCTATCTTCTGCTCAGGTATCCTTTCTTTAGTGTAAGAGGATTAAATATATGTGTATACACATAGAGAGCTGTGTAAAGCAAGTAGGGCTGATGGTTCTTGAACCATTAATTATTCATAGAGCTTGGCAGATCACTAAAGTGTACAGGTTGAGTGTGCAATTCAGATTTCTCAGGTTGTTAGATCAGTAACTAATAAACTAATTGCATTTCAGAGTAGTTCTGTACTGATTTTAAAGTCATATAAAAAGCTTCTTAAGTTGTTTGAAAGGGTAATATCTGAACTCAGAAGTATGTATTCTCTGTTAAGTTTTGAAGGATAGTCTCATAATCAGATCTTTGCCTGAGGTTCCAATCTCCCTAAATTCTCTTTAAGATTACAGTATATATAAGGGTCTTCGTTAAAATTATTACTTTATGGCCCAATGCCATGGGAAGAATCAGATCTTAGTTTCCCAACCCAAAGCTCATCGCAAATTTTATGATCTGGTAGTCCTGCTGCATGTTCCTTTTCTTTCCTTTTCCTTTCACGTTTACATTGCCCCACAGCAGGCATTGCAGAGTAACCAAACTAATGGAACAGAACAAAAGGTGTGGTTTTGGTGGTATCATTTCCCCAGTCCAGCGTATTGGACGTGGCTGTGTAATCGTGGCACAGAAATGGTGAGAGGGGCCGGAAGGGTTGTGGGGGGCAGTGAAGTACTGGGTGTGCACTACCTGAAATTTGTCTGGTAAACTACATAGTTTATAAAAGATAAGAGATTCTAGATGGACATGCAGTAGACAGTCATGAAAGAATGGAACATTGAAGCACTATTGAGGTAGTGGTAAGACTTAAAAACCAGAGAAAAAATAGGCTTCTATTTGCTTGGGCAGTTCTGGTCCGGTCCTTATTTCATATGCTGAATGAGGTGGGACATCCAGTGAAAAAAATAAAAATGTAATTAAATCTTGCACATAACTTGTTCAAATAGTCTCAGGTAGTGTTGTGATTGCAGCAGCCTAAAAATAGTGACTGCTACCAACTGTGTGTGTAACGTGGCCATCTGTGGTTTGTTACAGGGAGTACTTCAGTTTTCACCCTGCAGTATCTTCCTGTGTCACCAGGCATCCCTCTCTCCCAGTCAGTGCTTTGCAAAAGAGCTGCAATATCATTCTATTTTCAGCGTAAAAGCACAGACATCTACTGCAGGAGTACCACTGCCCACCCAAGGGTGCTATTCCTCAGGCACCTGCTTTTTTCCTGTGTTAATAGCTGTAACTTTAATGAATGCTTTTTTGATATGTGCGATAACTTAGTTTCAGATGGTTCATGAGTTAAAGCATTAACGCTGGAGTCTGTAGTGTTTTGCATGAGCTGTGTTGACTTGTGCTCTGACATGAGATGCTTGTATGGGAGGTGTCTGTAACTAATTGGTGGTGGTGGGAATGAAGCCTATATACTTTTAAACAGAGAGCTGTTCTGTATTTGGTGTAGTATTGCTGCATCTGTGAGATAGATGTGAAGTCACAGGTTGAAAACAATAGCTGATATAACACCTAGCAATTTGGAGAAAATAAGTTATCTCAACTTTTGCAAAGCAACCCTTTGAAAGCAGTGTACTTAAGTGATCAGTTGTTTTCAGGTCAGTCCTTGCTGCTCTTTTTGGGACTTAGGATCATTTTATCTGTGATAAAGACCATGAGCAATTCACCCTGGCAGCTGCAAACCATGGTCAGTGAGATTAACAATATGAAATCCTTATTGCAGAGCTGAGAAAATGGCAACAGTTGCAGGTGAAGAGATAATATTTTAAAATTCAAGTCTACCAAAGATGGAGCCACAGCAGCTTGGGTGTCTTCACTGACTTAAATAACAGAACCTTGGGACAAAGAATATCAAGCTTAATTTATCTGGATTGAGGCAAAATATTTAGCAAGAGGTGATGTGGAAGTTGTCTGAACTGTAGAAGAGATTTATATGTCTATCTCTTAGAGCTGTTAGAGGTGGACAGAGCATGAGTGGTACTGAAAAGATGCTCATGCTGTAGAAGGTATTTCGGCATAACACTGCTGCTGCTCCTTCGGCACTGATGTAGGGGCTGGTGAGTTTTAGCTGCTCTTGCAATTCGGGCCGGTATCGAAGCTGTCTCAGCAAGGCACAGCAGCGGGACTCGGTACAAGCAAACGCCTGTCTTGGAGCCAGGGACGCGGGGAGGGGGGAAGCGCCAGTGTTGGAAACCAATGGAGAGAGATGCCAGTGTTTAAGGAATGCAGCTGCGTCCTAAACCAGCACCCGTAATGCTAAGCTGACAAGGACTGCGGCTAATGCAGAGGAGCTTGTGCGAGGGCTGTCCGTCATGGACGCGGGTCTGCACCGGGCAGGGCAGGGCTGCCGGGGCGGCCCGAGAGGCGGGAAGCGTGTGCCAGGCGGAGCCGTGCGTGCCCAGGCAGCGCTGGGCGAGGCGGAGAGAAGCGATGGTGTGCGGCGGCTCCGCGGGTGATTAGCGCGGCTGGCGGGGCGGGGCGGCCCGGGCGGACCCACCCGCGGGAGGCGGCCCG